>JARQZK010002285.1:77500-170000 GCA_030704885.1 Cynegetis impunctata | reverse complement strand
TATGACGAGTAAATTAGCAATTTTAATAGCAACAAGCCAAGAGGTTTTATTATTTGTTTTAAAATTTTGAGCATCATACTGTATTTATATTTTTTGAGTAGAACCGATTTTTCTTAATTCACTAATACTAGATTTTGTCTGTGTCTAACGATTTCATAATAAAATTCTTAAAGGTAAACATTAATATCCTAAGTTATTATCGCAGTATGTTGAAAACTATTTATCATTAATGCTATGTATCATTAATGCTAAATGATACAAACAGTTTTTGGCATCCTAAAATATAATTTTTTTTAAGTCACATACCCCACTAATTCGAGTAGATGAAGATGCATTCAAAATATTATCCGTCATATCTTCAAAAATATGAAAAACGGTAAATCTCTAAATGTATCTCCCTTTCTTACTATCTATCTATCTAGATAGTTATCTATCTATCCATCTATCTATCTATCTATCTACATATCTATCTATCAATCTACCTCACCTGGCAAACGTTTTTCTGCCATATAAATTATTTTTATCTATCTTTCTATCTATTCATCTATCTGCCGATGTATCTCTATCTATCTATCTATCTATATATCTATCTATCTATCTAGATAGTTATCTATTTTTCTATCTATCTATCTTTTGTTTAAATTATTGAAATGGCTATTAAAAATATGGGTTGTTGATGGAAGGGTGAAAATTTAGAGTTGTATGTATTTTTAAATGCAACATCATAAAAGAATAAAAATAAATTTTTTTTTCCAAAAAACTTATGAAAATGTTTATGGTGATCCACCCTAATCACTTAGGGGTATGCAAAATATATTACGACCTATTCTCAAACCGACTATTGTTATTTTCGATTGCCATCTTGCAACCATATTGCGGATTAGTGGATAAAATTTTAAAAAATGAAAATCGCGATGGAAAAGTACGGGTTGAACGTAGAAGGGTAAAAAATTGAGATTTATATTAATTTTTTTATTCTGTAAGTCGACAAAATAGAAATAAAAATCTTGCTGAAATAATTGCAATAAAAGTTTATAATTAACAAATAAAAAATCTTTGAGGGTTGAAAATTTAGGGTTGTATGTATTTTTGAATGCTGTATCATAAAAAAATAGAACAGAAAATTTTGTTTGCAAAAAAAAAAATTGAGGGGTGGAGGACGCCCTCAACATTTATGGTGATGAAAAATAGATTTTGTCCGATTTTCAGACCTAACCGATATGCACACAAAATTTTATGAGAATCGGTCGAGCCATTTCGGAGGAGTTTAACAAATAAAAAATAAGGGTTGATCGGAGAGGGGTAAAAATTTGGGGTTGTATGTTTTTTGAATGCTGTATCATAAAAAAAATTGAACAGAAAATTTTGTTTGAAGAATAAGAATAAAAACTTGAGGGGTACCACCATTAACATTTAAGGGGATGAAAAATAGATGTTAGGCGATTCTCAGACCTACCCGATATGCACACAAAATTTCATGAGAATCGGTCGAGCCATTTCGGAGGAGTTTAACTTCTAACACAGTGACACGAGAATTTTATATATTATATATATATATATATATATATATATATATATATATATATATATATATATATATATATATATATATATATATATATATATATATATATAGATATATATATATATATATATATATATATATATATATATATATATATATATATATGTATATATATATATATATATATAAAAGTTATAGTGTCAAAATTTTGATAATCTAAGTGCGAGTTTTCATTTTATTATGATATGATTATTATAATATCTGAAACATATTTCATTGTATCATTGATTCACTCAAATTGTATCTCACCATTAGAAAAGTCTGCGTCATGAATAAGTCTTATCAATGCTATATCATTGTGATCTGTCTTGTTGTCGTACTTGGGATGAATATGTATACTTTCTATGAGCAAATCCTGGACAGGCGGAGCACAGTTAGAATTAATATCATTACAGTCTTCACTCGACATTATATTATATTCTCCAAGTCGAATTCCCCTGAAAAAAGAAATAAAAATCAATTATTTCTTACAGCTGTACGAAATAGTTATTTATGTACCAAGTGCGTTATATAGATCTTATCGCCCATCGGGCGTTAGGATCTATATAACATTCGGCCCGAGGGATGAATGTTGCCCCTAGTAACGCACGTGGTGCATACAAGATTTTATTTTTCACGAAAAAATTATTTTATTTTAATGAAAAATTGATTTCAAAATCGATTCATTACTCCTTTACTTTCCATTTTCCTTCTCATATTAGGCATGTCATTTGTTGATACTTTGACGTTTGTGAATATTTTTGTCATCATATTTAGTGAATGTCATTGCTGCTTTCTTTGTGTAGTATTATAGAAATATGAATTTACCCAAGAATATCATAGAAAATGCATCCAAAGCTGCGAATAATTCTTTGCCGGAGAAATCCAGAGTTGTATACGACAAGGATTATGAAGTATTTAATCAATGGAAGTTGCTTCATTTCTCCTCGTACAATTAGCGGGCGTTATGATCCATTATGCCTGCTCATAACGCCCTAGGGCATAATGAGTGTATTTATAGCAACCGTATCTAAGGTAAAATCAACAAGTAATATACAAGTGAAAACTAAATAGTTTTACATATACTAGGGCAGGGATGGCGGCACATTTTCATTGTCCGTGCCACAAATTCACAAACAATCTTTATGAAATTACTAACGGGCCACATTTAAACTGTCTAACATAAATTAGGATTCTTGTATTCCTAACATTCCTACTGATAAAAAAAACACAAAACATGTCATTTTCTCTCCCGGCTTTCTAAACAGTACAAACTTGAAAGTTTTGCGAGCACATTCATAAAAGTTGAATATATTGAAAGCCCCATGGCTCCCCCCCTGGGTGCGCCACTGATGCAATGTAACATGGCAGGCATTCAATTTTTTTTGCTATGGCTCTAATTTTTTCACCATCATTAGAATGCTCTTCAGCCGCTTTTCGATAGACTTCCATGTTAGTTGTTATTCGTGCGGTTGTTATTATGCGTTCTCGCGGCATGTTGTTAAAATAAACACACACACATAAAAAGTTTACTTACAGTAAATCAATACGGGGACAAAAGTAACATGTTACTTATGTACCCATAGGGCTGCGTTACTTTTGTACCCTAAAGCATTTTTTTTAGAATATGACCTCGAAACGGAACATGCTAGACACTTAAGCACTGTAAAATCAATTTAATCGAATATCATTATGCAAATGTTCAGATTGATATCATCCCTTTAATACTACATAAACATTAAATAAGTAAACGTCAAAAAATTTACTTTTGATTTGTGAAATTACGTAGCGTCCTCTCACACGATCTAACAGTGCGTGGCGCGAGCGGCGATTGAATGCAACTGAAGGTGGCGCCACTGTCTATCACCTGACAGCAGCTAAGTGGTGTTTTGACAATTTTTTAAACCTACAGAGCATTTGTTACTTTCGACCCGCCGTTACTTTTGTACCCGCTCTCCCCTACACGTACGGTGTTTGATGGGTTTTTATTCCACAGATTTGAGGTTAATTGTTCATTGCTCTATTTATATATTGTTGTTGTTCGTTACGTAATAGTTATTTACAATATTAGTGTTGTAAAGATTCATATTGCAACACGAGATGTTAAAGTTGATAAAACATCGAGTGTAGTAACTTGAATCATACAACAAGGATATTGTAAAAAATTTTATCTATTTTCATCTATGAATAAAAATATTAGGCAAAAAGCATTTAAAAAAATAAAGATGCACTTGCTATTAAGTTAATAATCAAGTTTCTTATGTTACTTTTCGCATGGTTACTGTCGAAACTTTGTCAAACAAATCCAAAAATATTAAAAGCGCTTTTCAAAATGACCGATTCTGATGGAAGTTTAGGTACCCTCTGATATAGAATCCATCGTTTTTTTTTTCATTACAGCACTAGTGCTGTAAAGGCATTTATTACAGCACTAGTTCTGTAATAGGTGCCCTTACAAAACGATTTATAGAACTGTAAAATTCATATCACTAAATGAAAGTAGATAAAAATTTATTTTTCTGTACTAGGGGACTTACATGATATTTGACATAATACAGTGAGCTGCTGTCATAACATATCGTTTGGATATCAAACTTCCTCCACACAAAAATTCCAGACCATTTTCTAAAAAAAAAATTATAGCTGATAAACTAAAAACAATATCGGCATAAACGGAAAATATATTCTCGGTTATCCAAATAGTAAAATATGTTTCACTGTTATATTAAATAAGCTAATTTACAATTTTCAAATAATTTTTCATATTCGTATCCATTTTGAATGAAAACATTGAATAAAATGCGAAAATGGCAAACGAAAAAGTCAATTCTAAAAATGCCTCTACAATGTGTGAAAATAAAATAACTTATGAATATCGAACGCAACAAACTAATGAAGTTATTGAAGCTGCAATATTACTGAAATATTTGTTTTACAAAAGAAGTTACTGAAAATTATTTTTACCGAAAAAAATAAATACTAAAAATAAGGAAACTTTTTAAAGTACATAATATTGATGCCAACTGTAGTATTCGACATTAAATTTCATTATTTTGATTAATATGACGGTTTGAAAAAAACGGTGTTTCGGAATTCGGTCCCGCTACCTGCGGAAGGGACTACCTGCTCACAGGGACCTTAGGTTAGTAAGGTTAGAAAAAGTCAGGTCAGCGGGACCGAATTCCGGTCCGTCCGAAAAAAAGGTTTCGATTTCCATTTTTCCTTTTTTATAGTAAATCTACGAATCAACTTTAAAATTTAAAATGAAACTATAGGTCACGTGACTTTGAAAAAATTGAAATCTTACAATTCGCTTTCAGAAAAAAACGTGAACTTTACGAGTAAAAGTTCTGGAAAAAGTTGAAACATAAAATATTGATAACTGAGATTGAATTCTCGCACATCACTTGGTGAAACATCATAAAGAATAAAGTATAAACTTTAAAATAAAAAACACTTGGTTTATGTTTCACAATATAAAAAATATTTAGATACTGTATTTAGCAGTAACGAAAAGTCGACATGTTTCGAGTTATGAACTCATTATCAAGACTGACTACAGGAGAGTATTACATCCTATTTTATAAGACAGACAAAAGCAAAGGTGATACCTGAAAATCAATTTGTTCGTTTACAAGGGGTAATTTACTATTATGGGCGGAACTTATTTCGAGAATTTCAAGAAGGTCAAGGCGCTTTCTTTTGTTACCTGAATGTAACAATTTGGTTTTGTTGAAATCCAGGAAGTGATTGAATTTTATACAATGCTCAGAGAAGCCAGTGGTATTTTTGTTTAGTAAAATTGACTTTTTATGTTCTTCAACACGAATATTCATATTCCTTCCTGTCCGTCCAATATAGAAAGCAGGACATTCGTCGCAAAATATTTTGTAAATACCACTGTTTTCTCCGATGTTAGATTTTTCTTTATTATTGACCAAGAATGACTTCAAGTTTCTTTTATTTGTACAAATTGTTTTAATGTTATTTGTTGCATTCAATATACCCCACGCAAACTATTAATGAAGAACAAAAATATTTCCCAATAAATTATGTGCCTAATTTGAGTAGCAAAATTTGTAACAGACTATCGAAAAATAACATTAAAACAATTTGTACAAATAAAAGAAACTTGAAGTCATTCTTGGTCAATAATAAAGAAAAATCCAACATCGGAGAAAACAGTGGTATTTACAAAATATTTTGCGACGAATGTCCTGCTTTCTATATTGGACAGACAGGAAGGAATATAAATATTCGTGTTGAAGAACATAAAAAGTCAATTTTACAAAACAAAAATACCACTGGCTTCTCTGAGCATTGTATAAAATTCAATCACTTCCTGGATTTCAACAAAACCAAATTGTTACATTCAGGTAACAAAGGAAAGCGCCTTGACCTTCTTGAAATTCTCGAAATAAGTTCCGCCCATAATAGTAAATTACCCCTTGTAAACGAACAAATTGATTTTCAGTTATCACCTTTGCTTTTGTCTGTCTTATAAAATAGGATGTAATACTCTCCTGTAGTCAGTCTTGATAATGAATTCATAACTCGAAACATGTCGACTTTTCGTTACTGCTAAATACAGTATCTAAATATTTTTTATATTGTGAAACATAAGCCAAGTGTTTTTTATTTTTATATTTATACTTTATTCCATAAAATATTGATTATTTACTTTATTTAGAATATGTATTACGAATGAAGAATAATAATTTTCAAGTTAATACACATATTTGAGACGATAATTTCGTTTCAGTAATCAAATACTTTTTAATTTAAAGAATCTGAACTTACTCGTTGAGTATACTATTAATGCCACCCAAGGATATTCCCCCAGGCTAGCTTGTTTTCCATGAGTAATTCTGAACTGCAAGGGTACCCTTCCGCATTTCTCAGTGGGCAATAAATGAAGGTTTCTATGATGTAAGTGGGAAAAAATTTCATGTGCAGGCTCCGTCTTTGTTTTGGCTATAACTTTACTCATTTCAGGGCAACATACTGCCGGATGTTTGCCAACAAACCCACACTGTCTCTTTCTTATTTCTCTGATTACGTGATAAGATCCGTGCGTTTTCTTTTTTTCTAGCATATTTTCGAAAAATGGACAATCGTAGATATCGATGCACACATCGCCCCTTGGTGGTTTGCATACTGGATCTGAAACAATTCAAGATGATTTTACTAGTCATACATCCACTTAGTTGTTTGTTGAAAATTTGCAGTTTTATGATTAAATACACAATTATTTTGGCAAACAATGAGATTCCTTTAATTTCTTGGAATCTGTTGATTAACTACCATTTTTCACGATGAAATCCTACTTATTTAATCACATTGAATTTCGAATTCGATTTATTTTCACAAAATCACTAATTTTGTGTAATAAGAATCCTCATAGGTACCTTTGGTACTGTCAATTTTAACGAAAACTATTAGTTTTTTGAACAAGCATACTTTACAGAATATTATTTATTTTAAAAAATGGTGCTTGTTCAGGCAGTAATAAAAACTGAAAAGGGTTTAAATGCGGGATTTTGGGTAATTTGAGAAAAAAATTCAAAAAATTATATCTTCTTAACCGTGAGTCTTAGGACCCAGAGTCCAAAAATGGAGCGGTAGCAAATGATGCCAACAATATCCCAAAAATTTTGGATAGTTCATGTGACAAACACCCCATATATATATATATATATATATATATATATATATATATATCCAAAAAATATTAATAGTGTAGTTCAGCCTTCAGTTATATGAAAGAATACTCTTTAGACAATGTATAGAATTACAGGACATAAAAGTGACTCAAAAAATGTAAATAAGCAGATCTCTTCCGCTTTAACGATCCACATAAAAGACAAGGGGCATAATTTCAATTATTAAAATACCAAAATATTGAACCAAGAACATAATTACAAAAAGCGACTTTTTTTGGAAATGTACCATATACAAAATCACCCGGAAGCTGTTAATAAAAAATTGTATACTTCCAACCTAAGTAATATTTATACGTACTTGATAAACCCAAAATTTCTACCCAGAGATGAATAATTATATTCCTTATTTTAACTTGTTTACCCACCTGTACACATGTGAATCATGGGACACATGTCTTTGTAATTGCCGCGTTTCATTTCAGATATTGTTTCCGTAAAAATCGCACCATTTAATAAATTAACTCGAAGAAAATTTATTCTAACAAAACTATGTATATGTTCATGTTGAGTTGTTTTTATTCTCATAGATAATGTAAGTTTGTGAATATTTACTATCGTGATTGTTTTAATGTTGATTTTGTAATTGAAGCCCTGAAGAAGTCAATAAACGTTGACGAAAGTTAGGACATAGTCTAAAGAGTATTCTTTCATATAATGAAAGCTGAACTACCCTATTAATATTTTTTTGGATACATTATAGCATCTGTGAAATAAATTGACTATATATATATATATATATATATATATATATATATATATATATATATATATATAAATATATAATAAATATATATATATAATATATATATATATATATATATATATATATATATATATATATATATATATATATATATATATATATATATATATATATCTCTAGATAGTTAATAATGATATCATAAAAATTTACTTCAAAATTGTATTAAAGAGATATAACACTATATCATTGATAATTGTAAATAGTACAACTTCAATAAGATATAACAAAGTTGATAGTATTTATAAAATAATTAAGTTACTACTATCCTTCTGTTATTTGTATTTTTATTAGGCAGAATTTTGGTAGTCAAGGTATATCCTCGAACATTTTAAATGAATCATTCCTTAAATTAACTTATTGAAACTAAAAATAAAAGTCATCGTTTTCATTATGGAACTTACCTAAATGCGTTCTAAAACCAGACACAGATACACATAACAGAGAAACAAATATTGAAACTTTAAAAAAACTACACATGTTGAGGAAGTACTGAAGAGAGTTGTTATCACTAGTCACAACAGCAACGAACTGAAAGATTTGAAATAAGGAAGATTATAATAGGGTTCATTTCTGAGTAAGAATATACCACCAATCTATGAAGGTACTTTAATCCGTCTACCTGCTAATGGATCCGTCAGCGATTTACTGTTAACAACTTCCTGAATTCGAAACAGTTGACATTAAATCATAAAAGGTAAAACTCTCAATATTCTTAGATATATTTACAAAACTAAATACATTGATCGTTTAGGCACTTTATATACCATTCGGGAGATTTCGGGTTCAAACTTCGGAGTCGACTGATCTGCCATGAGTTTTTCTAAGAGGTTTTCTACTGGCTTAAGTAAGTAAGTGCTTGACTCCTCTCTTCCATTAATTATCCGATCCCACCTATAATTAATATACTTGTACATATAAGTTAAAAGTATAACCTCTGACCTGGTTGAAGGGTGTTGTCACTATTAACACATATCCGCACCGTGTCCGCACCGAGACACGGCCGTGTGTCGGCCAATAAGTTCAAAGCCACACATTTCCGACACACGGTCGCATGATGGTCGTAATACGAGCGCGGTCAGTAGTTTGTCAGTTGGCTTCACGAAGTTGTGAGTCTCAAAAAACTGAAATGTTTGCCAGCTTCAGCAACAGAGAATTGGCAACAACAGCCGATGAAGAAAATGAGAAAAACAGTCCTAAACGACAAAAAATGTGGGCACAAAACGCTTGGAAAGCAAGATATGTTGAAAGCGAATTATGCACGTTGCTTCCTTATCTAATGGACGATGAGACCAAATTTGACGAATACATTAGAATTTCTGAACTGAGAATTAAAGATTGAACACTTAAAAAATTATCAATAGTATCAATTCTCAGGGCGAGCAGAAAAATTTAACCCCCCACTAGCTGCGCTCTAGTTACCATTTCTACTATATGCCGAGAATCCATCGGATAACGCACCGTGCCAACAACACCGAGAATATAACCGTGCCGTCAAAAATTAAGACATGAACTATCTAGTATCTCGCACAGTGCGGACTCGGTGCTGACGCGGTGCGGAGATGTGAAGACAGCCAGATAAGAAAGCACGATACAATTAATCACCGATATACGGCCGTGACACGCCCGTGTCTCGGTGCGGACATGTGTGGCTCAACCTTTAGGGTACGAACATAACAGAAGTAAGTCGAAGAGGTCGCGGTGGATGCTAGTAGTTAAGTCGCGCAACGTTGCCAGGTTGAAAAATAGAAAATCACCAGACACTTACTCAAAAAGTTGCCAGATTTTTCAAAAAATCACCAGAATTTATATTTTTTCAGTATTTACATAAAATACTTAAAATATAACTAAATATAATGTTTTAAAACGTATTTTATTATAATAATAAAATAAGAAATAACATTTAATAACTAAAACAAATATTTTTCGAAATAAAACAAAGTTCTCAATATTAAAAAAAAGCTAAAACAAAGTTTTGGATATAAAAAACCAAGATATTTAAATGACATCTAAACTACTCATTGGTACATGGAAAAATTAAAACTTTTATTATTTTGTGAAATTATCTTTTGTTGTGTAAAATTCCACTCACAGTTTTGGAGCCCAATATCAATTTCTCATTTTTGATTTATTTAAATTAATTTCAAAAAATAATCTTTCCACGCTTGTGCTGCTGTGCGGTAATGTAAATGAAATATTAACAAATTTTTACAGCTCTGGAAAGACAAAACACCCTTTTTGAAATTACACACTTCTTTCCAAAATTCAATTTCATCCTCGCGTCTCGCACTGGTAATCCCCGGTTTAAGCAGTGCAGTGGAATTGATTTTGAAACATATTATTTTATTAATACAGTCGCGTACCTACCTATGTATAAATTAGAGACTTTTTGTATAATATATGTACCTATAATATAACAGAATTTTTATTCATAAAGAATAAAAAACATAATTTAATTCTGTTTTTGTGAGTATAAATTAAAACTAAGTGGGCTAGTGTCTGTCGAAAAAATCACCAGAAATCGGTCTTTTTTAAAAAGTTTTCACCATTTCACCAAACGGACTATAAAATCACCAAATCTGGTGAATTTTCACCAGACCTGGCAACATTGAAGTCGCGGTCGATGTACACCGCACATAGCAAGGAGGTTACCAGCGATGCTCAGTCGAGCCAGAGTTGCCAATTTAGCGACTTTGTCGCTAGATCTAGCGACATTTCGTTTTCTACAGCGGCTTGAATTATGTGTCTAGCGACCAAAAAAATCTAGCGACTATTCTAACGACTTCTAGAGTTTAAATAAAAAATAAATAAGTATTTTAACTATCTTCATAAAATATGGCAAGATCTCAGCCCAGAAATCTATCTTCTGTATATTCGGAACTGCGTTCCGAAATCGGATATCATTCTTACAAGTCGGTCTTTTTCCCACTTGTAGCCTTTGAATGAAAGAGAATGCTGAAATTGAAAGGATGTTTAGTGCCATGAATATAACAAAATCGAAGCTTCGAAATCATTAAACACTATTTTAATAATTGAATATTCTTTAAGAAGAACCAACACTGTGTTGAACGCACCAATCAGAGCGAAGCATCCTTGTAGACCGCGCGGTAAGCATCCATGTAAAACAAACTGATTTGATTTTGAAAAGCATCGATGTAAACCTCCTGGATGGCATCGCGTTAAACCTCCACCGCGACTTACCTGCTATGTCCTCTTCCATTCGACTCAATGTGTCACCGCGGCTTACTTGTTATGTTCGTATACCCTTACTCAAGCCTCCTTCACACGTACTTGAGGAACGAATAAAACATGTGGTCTTACCTTTATAATTATATGTATAATAATTATATGTATATAAAGAACATTAGTCCAAGCTACGGAGATTTTTTCATTTGAAAATGGTTAGAAGAAAACCAGCTGCGCCATTGTTAATAGCAGGGGTCTCCAAATGTTGAAGCCTCAGGGACATAATAATTTTTTCAGTATGTTATAAGGTCCTATATAGTTTTAAATATTCTGCCCTCTATTTCTAGACTAGACTAGTCCCAAAATGGGCGGTTTTCTGTTGTTGGTACTACTCACTTGTGTGAGAAAACGTTTTCAAAGATGAAATACACAAAGAATGTTTATAGATCTAAATTAACCGATGAGCATCTTAAATCTCTTTTAATAATTGGTACAAGTGAAACTGATACACAACTACAAACTATTGTCGGTGGAAAATCACAATTACATAAATCTCATTAGTGTTTTTTGTTTTACTGTGATTAGTGGGATTCATTTCAATTATTTGTTAGTTATTAATATGCTTAAGCTTAGATACTCAAGTTAAGTTTTCTGCGTCATCATTTCTATCGTTAAGTTT
Source organism: Cynegetis impunctata (assembly GCA_030704885.1). Lineage (NCBI taxonomy): Eukaryota > Metazoa > Arthropoda > Insecta > Coleoptera > Coccinellidae > Cynegetis > Cynegetis impunctata. The sequence goes on along the minus strand of JARQZK010002285.1, from coordinate 158,088 downwards.
TACCTTGCAAGTAAATAAAACCGAGTAAGTATCATTCTGTTTTCTTCTTAAGCAATGATAACAACAATAAGGCATTGTCACGGACCGAATTGATGGAACTGGCGGGCCAGATTGATGGCACTGGCGGGCCAGATAAATGGCACTGGCGGGCCAGATAAATGGCTCTGGCGGTCCAGATTTGGCCCGCGGGCCTTATTTGGAGACTGTTTCATATGATATAGTGCCATGTTTTTCACTCGACTTTACTATTTATAACTTTGTTATTAACAATTGTTTGCAAAAAATCGATTTTGTTTTGGTTTTTTGCTTATAAAATTAAAACTGTCAGAATACTCGTGAGTAAATGAGTGGTCGAACGACTCGATCGGACGGTTACTTTAGGAGAAAATCGGAAAAAACGGCCAAATTCGATTTTTTCAAAAATTCATAGCTCCGTTAGTTTTTGAAAAGGAGCATAGAAGGGCGAGAGGTATAGTGGCAGTATAAGATCTCAATTTTATTGAATCATGATGATGTTTTGAATCAATACCTATATAATTTATAATCCCATAATTTTACGTTGATAAGTGTTCATTTTGAATATTAATTCTTTGTTTTATATAAATTGACTCATTTTACTTTGAAATTTTCATAATTAATATAATAAATAACTTCAACCACATTGCGCAAAACAACTATAAAACAGTTATTTATTGGCAATTCAGTTTGAAACGATTTGAAGCTATGTTTACAACATTTATTGATACTATATTCATTATATAAAGTGTACAAGGAAAATTCTTTGAAAATTTAAAAATTATCAAACAACTTTCCAAGGGAGCTAGTTATACATATTCCGCAACGCAAAATCTGCATTCACAATCCAACGGTTAATTCACTCCGAGTCAAATAAGCTGCACTGATGAGATCTGATAAGATCGAAACAGCTGTATGCAGATTTTGAGTCGGGGTGACCTTTCGATTTCTATATTTCACCGTTGGATTGTCAATGCAGATTTTGCGTTGCGGAATACGTATAACCAGCTCCCTTGGAAAGTTGTTAGATAATTTTTAAATTATTGAAGAACTTTCCTTGTTCACTTTATGTAATGTATGAAATTGACCATGGTCAACAAGTATGTTTTTCATGATTTGATTGATACTATATTCCGTAACTTTCACCATAAAAATTAGGAATATGCAAATAATAGGGAAAATTGAGGTAAGCATCTGTTTTTCTTTTTGAATTACAGTTCAAATTTTGTGTTCTTTATTTCACATAGTTTATATAAAAGAAATAAAAATATTTAGAATCGTTCACTTGATGGAAAATTCATATTAAGAAATAAGAACACGTTTATTTGAACTGAATTTCCACTACATTTATAATTGAATGACAATTGTTTCGACAACACAGTGTCTTCATCAGATTTTGAGTTTGTAAAATTAAAATCTGATGAAGACACTGTGTTGTCGACACAATTGTCATTCAATTATAAATGTAGTGGAAATTCAGTTCAAATAAACGTGTTCGTATTTCGAAATAACAATACTTCATTTAATTGTAAATAAAGTTGAAATTGAGTTTAAATAAACGTGTTCTTATTTCAAAAAACAATACTTCATACGACCACTAACATAATTAACGAAGGTTATAAAGAAAACAAACGAATGTAAAATCAGCTCTATTACAAAGATAAACATCAATATTTCAAAAACCAATACATAAAATGTTTCAACTTAACAAGAATACATTCTTGGAAATAATATTTAAGTGAAATGAAACAATGGAATATATTTCTTACTCTAAGATGTTGAATAATTCATTTAACATACTTCTAAGTTATGTTACCTATAAGTATACTCGATATGTGTTTTTTGCACATTATAACACTAAATATGATAATTGTAAATATGCAAATTTATAAATATATAAAACGAATATATCTCATTTGTTGATGAAACTTTTTATAAAATTTATAAATAGATAATATAACTATTTGATATAATTACTATTCTTCTATCACATAAAACTTTAGTTAATCTGTCAGTTCCTTATGCAAATCTTAATACAGTTCCTAGTATTTTTGTAACGCAAAATAATTCAAGCGATAGAATAAAATAGACTTAATTATGCTGACTCAAATCCTAAACTCAAAAGTTGCTTGAAATATATTGAAATATAATATAGGACATTGAAAGAGAGATATCAGTTCTTACATCGAGTTTATTTTTGCTGTCAATGTGAAAGTTCAAATACGTGCAATCAAATTATCAATTAGAATGTAGCAACTTGAACATCCGTAGATTTGAAGCATTGTAAGAAAATATGAAAAAATAACGCTCTAGTGTGGTAAAATTAGGTTACAATATAGATCTGGACATTTGATAAATTACCAAGATTATAGGTTTTAACGTTTTGTTGTGAATGGAAGAACCGCAAACGGTAATAAACAAAGAGAATTTCTTTAGGAAATTTGACCAACACTAAATAATTTCACTAGTTCAACATCTCTTCACTACTGTAAATATGCCAATTTGTCATCAATTTAAAGAAACTTGAATAGCAACAATTTAATGATGCATAACTTGAGTGCTTAATTTGCTTCGTCGTTGAAAATTGAGTGAAAAACTGCTACAAATCGAAAATCTTCTACTTGAAAATCTTTTTAACGTACAAGATTATGTTTGCCTTGAACGTTGTGGAAACATTTTTTGAGGTGGTAACGGCTTTACTCACTTTAAAGATGGGATTTTGTGTAAAATATTGAATCAGGAAGAAATGCTGTTCTGTTACTGGTTTGTTTCAAAATGAGAGAGAGAGAGAGAACTGTTGAGCATTTGAGATTTTTGTTCTCTGGAAAACTGGAAATTTTTCTAGAATATCGGATGTGGATAAACAAATTCATGTTATTGGTTTTTTGTACAGTAAACGACAGAAAAATTGTTGAAGGTCATCGTAGCCTTAGACTAAAATGTTAAAATTCATATTTGCCATTTCTGCAAATTAGTGCATTGTTGGAGCAATAAATTCATAAAATTTCATTCGTTGTTTGATTTGGTAATGCATAGCTTGAATCGTGTTGAAACCAAGAGAGTAAGCAATGAATAGTAAAACATTTAGTATGTTGTAGAACTACATTATACAATAATGCATTAAGTACAAATTCTTAAGAGCAGTGCTCATAAATTCTATCTTAAAACCGTCATTACCAACAAATAGATCTTATATGATGACATATTCTGATACCAAAGAAATGCGTGATCATATGAAACCTATAGTACTTAGTTCACTAACGCTTTTGGGGTTTTCATTTACTCCTTATCATCTTAGCCTTTTGAATGTAAAATTAAAATTGCAGTGCTACAGCACTTTGTCGAAAAAACCTAACTTTATGATTGGAAATATCAAATGGTTGATTATATAATATTTTTCAAAAGTCCTCACATAAAGTAAATATAAAGTATAAGAAATTAAAATTACAAATTTGGAATGCAAATGAACAATGTTCAGTCTCTCAATACATTAATTTCTATTTCAAGTAATAGACACAAAATTAAAACTAATTTCATCATGATCATTCTAAACTTGTGTGATGTGCTTGTTTCAGACCATAAGTGCCCTAAAACCCTGTTTTTCTTCAATTTGTGTTTATTTATTGTTCTCAGAAAGTTTCTTCCTCCTCCTGTAATCTTACTATGTCAACTTTATTCAAAAAGTAATAAGTGGGTTGCCGTCCTTTCAAATCTTTCGTTATTCTTTTGGCTCCAGCTTTGATCAGAACCTTACTGAGACTCTCCATTTTTTCTACGCCCATGGCATAATGCAGTGGAGTTCGTTCCAACTGAAAATTGTGGAAATTCTCAATTAGAGTAGGAATTGTACTTGATGAAGTATTGTAATAAATTTTCTCTATGTTTTTACGTTCTCGAGATTTATTGTTTACGTCTAGTTTGAGTTTAGTGAATTTATAGTTAAATAGGAATCTTATAACAATTATTTATGAGTATTTGTTAACAAGTTTAACTTTAACTTCCAGCTAGAGGCAATTTGGACATAACTGAAAGTAGATAATGTCTACGGAACCAAGAGTTGAATATAAAATAGAAAACTGTAGTTGAAAACTAAACAAAGATGAAAAAAATTGTTTACTTCTGAATTTCACGTTAAATCATTGAGTATGAAATACCGATGAATAGCTATGTAGCTTAAATTGGAGATTAACCATGACTTTAAACTTCAATACTAATTAAATGTATGCAAGTGGTCTTTGAAAGATTATGAAGTTTAATCTTTTATAGCTTACATTGTCACCAAGTCTTAGTGTATCTGGGAATGTATTCGCCAAATAGTCCACTATTTCTTCTTGTTGCCAAAGTACCGCAATATGTAGAGAACACCGACCATAGCTGTTCTTACCAACAGCCAGTAGTTTACCACTGCCAGTGTCATTTTCATCAGCTAATAATTCCATGACCTCTCTGATTGAACCTCTTCGAATAACATGGTGTACTCTTTCGCGTTTTTCCTGCAGTAACCGAAATAAAATATAATGTGCATCTCCAAACACACAAACCACACACATATAATATATATATATATATATATATATATATATATATATATATATATATATATATTATAGTGTATATTGTAGTATATTATATATAATATATATATATATATATATATATATATATATATATATATATATATATATATATATATATATATATATATATATATATATATATATATATATATATAAATTATACAAATTATACAAGAATAAAATGAGATTTATTCGACAAATTCAAATTATATAAAATTATTTTTTCTGTATAACAAATACCAGAGACTGTTTATTTTTCCTTAAATATCATATAAGTCAAACGATATCCTCTGTAAAGACTTTATCGTTATATTTATAGTCTTTGTATTTTTCTACAAATTGTTACCCACCGTAGTTAGTAGGGTCTCTGAAATAGTCGATATTTCCTTAATATAATTATGTTCATAGGATTTTTCAAAAAAGACTGTCAGTTAGAATTTTTGTATAAGAAGATACTGTTTCTTTTTTCCAAAATTTCATATAAGTCAAACGGTTTGATATTTCACCTACAAGTTTTTCCATTAAAAAATCGTGAAAATCATGTTGACATGAATAAATTATTCATTGAAAAATAAGTAATAACTGTTTATCACACATTTGAAATATGTGGACACACCCTGTACATTATTAAAATGAAGTTATTTAATTCTCAACATATAATGAAATTTGAAATTTGTGGACACACCCTGTACATAATATAAATTATTTCATCTAAAAATTGTGAAAATCAATATTGACATGAATGAATTATTCATTGAGAAATACGTAATAACTGTTTATCACACATTTGAAATATGTGGACACACCCTGTACATTATTGAAATGATGTCATTTAATTCTCAACATATAATGAAATTTGAAATTTGTGGACACACCCTGTACATAATATAAATTATTTCATCTAAAAATTGTGAAAATCAATATTGACATGAATGAATTATTCATTGAGAAATACGTAATAACTGTTTATCACACATTTGAAATATGTGGACACACCCTGTACATTATTGAAGTGACGTCATTTAATTCTCAACATATAATGAAATTTGAAATTTGTGGATGCACCCTCTACATTATATAAATTATATCATTAAAAAATCTTGAAAATCAATGTTAACATGAATAAATTATTCATTGAAAAATACGTAATAACTTTTTATTACACATAAGTATGAATAAATTTGAGGACACACCTTGTACAATGTACATTATATAAATTATTCAATGGAAAATACTTAATAACTATACATCTATCACACAATTGAAATTTCATTCGTTGAACATCCCTAAATGGAATTCAGAAAGAATGAATGATTTGATTATATCCTTATTCCGTTGTCTCTTATCTCTCCGATGACTTCGAGTTAAATTATATCATTCTGTTCGTTCTAGTCCTATTTAATTCGAAATGAAAATGAATTTTTAACACGAAGACGTGTAAAAGTTTCTTATTTGAAAATAACTATTTTGTAAATAACTATGTATGTAATGTGATATCCAAATCTACGAAGACAGCCTCCACAAGTCTCCGAAGGAACTCCTATATACTAAAGACCTGGTGTCCCATGAAGAATCCCTGAGGGTCTCATAAAAAATTTCAGTCCTCTGGGAACCCTTACGTATTCTCATACATATATTTCGAGCTTAGTCGAGCATGCGCAGAACTGACATTTCGGAGTTGGAGTGGCCTAGAACCCGCCTTGGTACACTTCTCGAATCCCCTAGTGGAACTAGCTACTTGAGTCACGACGCCAACGACATTCCCATCCACCCTTAAGAGATTAATGTTAAAAATATCAAAGAGGTCACCAAAAACTATAGACAGTCTGTATGAAACTTATTAGGTCCTCCTCAGTGTCTTCTATATAACTTTCCAGATCATTTCACTCCTACTTGACGAGAAGCAGTGTCATGTAAAACATCTGCCAGAGCACATCAGACCCTAATTTCCTAAGTTCATAGAAAACGTCCAGCATCAAAAACTCGTCTATCATCTTATGGGTAGGTACTACTTATCAGGTTATATAAATATGAATATATATATATATATATATATATATATATATATATATATATATATGTATATATATTTATATATATATATATATATAAAAATATATATATATATATATATATATATATATATATATTTATATATATATATATATATAATTATTTATTTGAATTGTTTTTGCCTGTGAACTCTTTCTAATCTCTTGAAAATTATTAGCAATAACAGGCTTGTTGAATCTTAAAAAACTCGATTTTATTAAAAAGTTGACGTTTCGCCACGACATTCGTGGCGAAACGTCAACTTTTTAATAAAATCGAGTTTTTTAAGATTCAACAAGCCTGTTATTGCTAATAATTTTCAAGAGATTATATATATATATATATATATATATATTGTTCCTGTTCCTGCGGAACAAATTTCAGGAACCTGAAAAAATGTTAAAACGAATATATCCGTATATACCCACATTTAAAATGTAAGACATGCATTTAATAGTAGATAAAGGGACACATCTCTCTGCTTGAAAAGAATAACATGAAATATATTGTGGACCTGCAGTTATAAATATACTTGAGAATCCATGTTTCATAATATTAATATTTGTTGCACTTTATTCATAAATTTCATATCCCTAGACAGTTCAGATAATAATGAGAAAAAGATCTACACTCACCTCGAAGGTAAGTATTGACTGAAGAAAAGATAGAGTATCTGGTTGATTCTCTTTTGACACAGCTTCGAAGATGGGCGTGTTATCTTCATCTACTATGTCTGTTATGTGGTCATATCCGTCTAGAAGTAGCTCTACTAATTTATCTGTATCTCCTGCAATAGAGAAGTCACTAAGATGCCATTTCATATATTATAAATCTTTAGTTCTTAGATAAATTTATTTTGTGTTGAATTATATCTTCAAATCATTAGTAATATTTTTGCTATTTCTACTTTGGATGTTTCTTGCAGGATTTATAATATTTTTTTCTCTCTATAGGTTAAGTATCTACTCTATTATGAAACTGATTTGCGTTTGGTAAGTACGTTTTACCTCCCTGTAGTGTTCATTAACAAGAATGATTTTTGAACAAATGTTCAATCAGTGTTAGTTGGATTACTCAAATGGACCTCCTTGTCGGTAACAAAGTTCTTTACGTATTCTTTTGCACTGTGTTGTTGTTTTATGATTTTTCTCATTTTTTTCATTGCAGAAGTGTAATACTGACATAATACAGTTATCGTATGATATACAACCAAAAAAATATATAAATTGTCGCTGTTAATATATTGAACTTTTATAGTTTTTTTTTTTTAAATCCTCAAGTTCGTATTGTTTAGAAAGCCGGGTGAATAATGACAAGTTTTTTGAGTATCCATACAATTTTTCAATCGTCCGTTCCAAAACGAATAAGTGCATGAGGTCGTCTGGTCGAATCTCAATACTGTGTGAGTATGAAGTATGCGTGCGCTACACAGACAGAGATACTGAGACAGAGAAATTCACATGGAGCGCTGTCTGGTTACATGACGATTCCTACCAGCTAACTCTTACCGCCAGCCGCGTAAAGAAAAAAGGTTCCAAACACATTTTTTAAAATTGAAACTGGAGTAGGAAATATTTTATTTGGCTTTTCTGTTGGTTAGTGACTAAAAGATAATAAAATGAAAAATAGAATTCGTTTTTTAAATGCAATAAACATCATTTAGAAGAAAAATTTCCAGTTAACAACTCCTCAGAATTTTTGAATTTTGAAGTTTAAGTATGAAATTTTTTGTAATATCCATCAACAAAATTTTATTGTCTGATCAGTTTACCCATAGTTGCAATGTGGAGCACATATCTATCTATTTCTACTGTGTTTTCTGGAACATTTGCTTGAATACTGATGTCTCGTGCAGTTCTATATAATTCATCCCTGTATGCAACATTAATGTCGGTCTCTACGAGAAGTTGGAATAAAGCATTTCTTCCATGACCTCTTGCAGCTGCGAAGTGAAGCATACTTTGACCATGTTCGTCCTGGAATTTTTCAAATATTAGTTTTTGTTATCAATTTTTTCATTTGGAGAAAGGTTTTTTAATTACGATAATTAGTTTTGCTTCAAATCATTCAGAGAAAAATTGTGGGTAGTAATGTGCAGTACCTATTACGCCGATTTCGATGTTGTTGCTGTTTTCAGATAACAGCAGTTAGATCCTTTGTTTTGTGCCAAACCCGGAATAAAAAATTATTTTTTAAATTACCTAAGCTTTTTTTATCTCAATACTCTCCAAGAAATTTTTTATACTTTATCGGTGAGTTCTTACAACTTTTATATCTTTATTGTCTTGTTTTGCATGCTTAGGAAATGAAAAAAGTATCAGGGTGTAAGTTTGGGTGATACATTGTTTGATCAATGAATTTCGAATCTCGATTTGTGAATTGCTGCTGATGCTGAAGTTTAAGATGCTACGTTAATTTTTATCATCTCTACAAGAACATTGATAGAGATTGGCAAATGACTCTGCAACAACAACTGAGGTACTGAACGTCTAATATGATTCAAAGGATATTATTTCGAGTATTCCGGGAAGAGAGAAGTAAACCTTAATTCATCTGATTTATAATGAACTGAGATTATATTCATAAACTGAATACAAGTTGATCATTTTGCAAATATTAATGGATATTTTGGAATTCAGGAAAATTCTAAATTACCCTGCTTGTACTATTAAACGCCGAATCGTCATCTGATTCATTTTCCTCGGGCTCTACAGTTACGACTTCTATTGTTGCAGGGACATTTTCTTCATTTTCTTCTCCCGCAACAGGCGGTGCTTGAATCATTTGATAACTTTCCTGAAATAGAAGAAATATTTTTAATGATACTTAAGTGACTGGAATATGAATCTTACATATACTTCTTCCGTTGAAATATAAAAAAACTCACCTGTGTTTTAGGCCGAATTTTATTTTTATTGTTGGCGAAGTTGTACAAGTAGGTAGCTAAGTAGGCTATGGGATCGTCTGGTCTTTTATTGGCTACTTCTGTGAGGCCCTTAATTAATGGATCTCCTAGTGCTGTAAAATTTTGGTGAATTGTAATAAATGGAAACGAATCATTTTTCTCGTTGAATATTAAGAAATTTAGATAACCAGCAGATTTAAGTTGTATTTTACTCGAGAATAATAAAGTATTGCAATGTATGGAAAGTTAATAGTGAGGTGTAGGAGTCGTTTTTCAAGTTTCATACCTCCACAATTTTTGGAGGTCTGACAATATATATATATATATATATATATATATATATATATATATATATATATATATATATATATTTATATATATTTATATGTGTATATATGTAAATATGTATATATATATATATATTTATTTATTCATCTATTTATTTATTTTATAATGTGATATTCCTTGGTGTTATGTCACTCTAGTTAACACAATTTAGGTGTCATGCAAATTATTCTTTATTGACGTTCTGACCATTTTGTGGCCTTTTTCAAAATCCTCAAACGTAGATGATCAGCACAACAAAATAAAAATAATAACAACAAATAGTTAATCATTCTTACAACACATATTATCATAGGTGAAGGCACCGTGTTGGTGGGTCAATTTATTCTGCACGTATAGTGTTAATTAATGTGACCTTACACCAAGAAATATTACATTGTGAAAAAACATATATAATAGGTTAAAGAATATCTATCTATATATATATATATATATATATATATATATAAATTTATATATATATATATTTATAAATATATATATATATATATATATATATATATCTATATATATATATATATATATATATATATATATATATATATATATATATATATATATATATATATATATATATATATATATATATATATATATATATATATATATATATATATGTATATATATATATATATATATTTATATAATCTCTTGATAATTATTAGCAATAACAGGCTTGTTGAATCTTAAGAAACTCGATTTTATTAAAAAGTTGACGTTTCGCCACGACATTCGTGGCTTTATCAAAACTTTTGAAAAAATTGAAATTTCTTTGACATTTATTGATTTGAAAAAATTTGAATAGAAAAAGACTACTATGTTTCACTAAAATTTTTCGGCTGTGGCCGTTCTTTGTTATTTATTACGTGCTATTCAGTCCAATATTAACATTCAAATCTGTTATTATTAGATGGTAAGGGAAACCACAGAAACCTTTACCCACGTAATGTTCGAAATAGGTTCAAATTGATTTGATTTTGAAGAGTCAAAGAATAGGGTACTATTTATCTTTTTTTCGAAAATTTCTTATTGCGGCTGTGGCTGTCTTCAGTTATTAATTACGTGCTATTCAGTCCAATATCAACAGACAGGTCTATTGATAGTAGATGGGAAGGGAACCACAGAAACCTTCACCCACGTAATGTACAAAATAGGTTTAAAATATTTGATTGTTGTCTTTAAAAAGACAGATTACTTGTAATTTTGGCGATCAATAATTTTGAGAATCATACTTTCAACTTTAATAGCACAAAAATTTTAGAAATAGAAAAAGATCAAAAACGCAGAGAAATTTTAGAAATGTTACATATTCAAAAAAATTCAAATAAAGTCGTAAATGATAGAACAGATATCAAACATTTGAGTTCAATATACGCAGATTTAATTCTTTAATTTTTCTAAGAAACAACATGAATCAAAACAAAATAATTCAACAAACAAACTCTAACCATAACAACTCATCTTCTTAGACAAAATCTAAACATCTAGAATTTTCAATTTTTCTAAAAAGAAAGTATAGTTCAGAACATGTGATCGCCAAAATTACAAGTTATGTCTTTTTAAAGACAACAATCAAATATTTTAAACCTATTTTGTACATTACGTGGGTGAAGGTTTCTGTTGTTCCCTTCCCATCTACTATCAACAGACCTGTCTGTTGATATTGGACTAAATAGCACGTAATTAATAACTGAAGACGGCCACAGCCCCAATAAGAAATTTTCGAAAAAAAGATAAATAGTAACCTATTCTTTGACTCTTCAAAATCAAATTAACAGATTTGAATGTTAATATTGGACTGAATAGCACGTAATGAATAACAAAGAACGGCCACAGCCGAAAAATTTTAGTGAAACATAGTAGTCTTTTTCTATTCAAATTTTTTCAAATCAATAAATGTCGAAGAAATTTCAATTTTCTCAAAAGTTTTGATAAAGCCACGAATGTCGTGGCGAAACGTCAACTTTTTAATAAAATCGAGTTTCTTAAGATTCAACAAGCCTGTTATTGCTAATAATTATCAAGAGATTAGAAATAGTTCACAGGCAACAATAATTCGAATAAATAATTATATATATATATATATATATATATATATATATATATATATATATATATATATATATATATATATATATGTCACCGGAAAATAACAAGAACCGCAGGTTTATGAATTTCCTAGGAAATTTATAAACCTTCGTAGGATTCTAAACGAGAGATAAATTGTATTATTTTACGCCCACATTTTCGCAAATTGATAAACTGACCGAACTCAGGCGTAAAATAATAAGTAAGCAACAACCAAACGCCGTGTGCGCTCTGATTGGTTGAATAAGTCACGTGTTCCTTTTTCTTCCTCTCCACCGCCTCCACGGAACATAAACAAACCGGTTGCTCGTGTGTTTTTGTAAAGTTTTCAATATTATAACTGTGTTGGAACTGTGAAAATAGTTTTATCTTGTTAAGGTTACTAAACTATATCCATATTGAACGACCTAGAAGCTACGGACAGCCAAAATGGTGAAAATAGAGCGGTAGATGCTAGAAAATTTGTTGACGAAGTGAAATTTACCACAGAGCTACGGAAGTTTTATAGTGGCCTTGACCAGAATAGTAAGAAATCCGAATGTATAGAGGAAAATTTTAAAATGTCATTAAAATGTATTATGATTGTTTTTTCTTCTTAATTCACCTCTTTAATATTGTAGAACATTATTTCTGTTGTTTCATTTTGGTAGAGTGAAGTAGGCCTCATTAGCATATTATGTAAAAAATGAACCCTGTATTATAGTTACCTACCTAGTTTTAAAGTAAAAATAGTGTTAGGTCGGTAATCGAAACTGATAAATTTATAGTCTGTGGACACAAGCTTTGCCACTGTCAACATCGACCAATCAGAGAGCAGTGTGTTATTTGCCGTATTTTAAAGAAGCGTAAAATTAAAAGCTCTTATGTGATTGGTCGAACCGTTTAGAATCTTACGAATAGATATCCGTTAGTTTATAAACTTACGACGAGACGTCGCAAATTGATAAATTTGCGAATATTTTGGCGTAAAATAATACAATTTATCTCTCGTTTAGAATCCTACGGAAGTTTATAAATTTCCTAGGAAATTTATAAACTTGCGGATCTCGTTATCTTCCGGTGACCTAAATATATAGTTCGTCATGTATATCTAAGCATCTTTAGTGGCCCTCATCAAACCACATCTGAATTTGTTCTCAAAGCAGTACAAAACTAACAAAATTTGGTTGAATTCATTATTTCGGAATCTTTAATTTTTAACTTTGGGACATTGTGAATGGCGTGTAGATGCATTAGTGGAGGGCTACGTACGTTGAAAATAAATTCTGAACCGCACATCCGAAATTAATTTTTCTAGGGATTTCTATTCTGAAATTAAGACACACCAAATTGAGCTACAGAGTTGAAAATTTGTACTTGGAATAAGCTGATTTCAGGAAATGGCCTTTCGGCGGAGATTTCGTGCCCCTTTATGGTTTTTTAGATTTCGCTCACCTCCTTAACCTTTGCAGATTGAGTTAGAAGGTTGAAATTTGTACGCAAATTGAATTGATTGAAAGTGTCCGTGAAGGGTTTCAACTGTTTTCCTCAACTGTCGCCAAATAAGTGTAGAGATTTCGTGTTTTTTTGTGGATTTGCTCACTTCCACAGCCTGTCCAAATTGACTTGGGGTGTTAACAGGGCCGGATTAACCATTAGGCAGAGTAGGCAACTGCCTAGGTGCCACGCATCGACTAGGGGCCCGTGCACGCACCAAAAAAAAAATTGAATCGAATGAAAATTTTATTTGAAAAGGACCCCGCACATTTAGTTAGAAAAAATAACGACAGCTAAATTCGCTAATTTTTGGATATATTATAGGTACTGGCTACCTACACAACATATCAATTTTAAATTCTGTTCCCAAGACTGGTTTAGGATATAGAGTGGTCCAAATATATATGTCCAAAAAAAATCATATTCCTAATTTCAGAAAATGATGTTAACATACAAATTTTTACTGTAATATGATAACTTCACTAAAAACCCGTCTTTAAAGGAAGCCATCTAAATAACTTGTAAATTACTGTTTACTCGATGAGTTTGTGTATGCGGCTTCAACTTCGACAGTTTTATGCCAAAAAACTCTATTTCTAGCTTCATTGATAACAAACGATATCTAAAACAGTGAAACAAAATACAGCTTCCTACCATGTATAGTTTAGAAAAAAAAAGTGGTCCAGAAGTTAAAATCACAGAATTTTTTTTCTTTATTACTTGAAAACTTTTTATTTGTGAGGTACTGGAGAGTAAGTAAGTCGAATAGTCTATGAAAAGTACATATCATGTTAAAACTGACGTTTTTATACCGTATCTTCATTTTTACAGGCATACCTCGTAGATAAAAATGTATTAATTATTTTTCATCTTGAGGTGATCAAGATATTAATTTAGAAATTGATAAACCTTGTTAGGTTGAGACTATTTTCGAGATATAAAAATGTTACAAAGTATCAGCTATGGATTCAAAATAATGAAGACCGAGAGTCGGTGTCGGGGTACTACTGTACCTGTAAATCAGGTCCAAGAACACTCGGAACATGTGCTCATGTGGCAATGGTGTTGTGGTACCTTGGTTATTCTGGTATGCTCCCGCACGTGAAATATCCTTTTACTAAAATTATAGATTCGGTAAACAACGCGATTTCAATTGATATTCAAATGTGAAAATAATTATTCATTCAGGATACTAGACTTATGGTCAAAGAACGTATTTCACTGTACCTGTATCTTGAAAAGTGAGTCTATGGATCTGGAAGAAGCGATTCCAAACCACCCTGAACAATACAAACTGAATATAAGTACTATTCTTACTTGTCTCGTTGAAATCCAATCAGTCCCATTAGAATCATTAGATACACTCTCATTTTTCGACATTAGGAAACGAACATACGGTATATGAACTTTAGTTTTAACATGAATGTGGCCTGTATTTTAACTATTCGATTTGGCAATGAACTCATTCATTTTTCCAATACCTCACAAATAATCCCTGTACAAAATATAAAGAAGAAAAATTCGGTGATGTCAAATTAGACCATCATTCTTTCTAAATTGTGCATGGTAGAGAGTTGTACTTTCCGTCTACTATTCCGGGTATCCTTTGTTATTATTAAGTAAGAAATAAAGCCTTTTGAAACATAATTGTCGAAGTCGAGGCCGTTTACACAAACCCATCGATTAAACAGCCTGTATATGTCGGACTCAATTTTGAGTTATATGAGTGACTATCGTCAAGCTATAGCTTCCCACTGAGGTTATCGCATTTCACAGAAAGTCTGTATGTTAACAGCATTTTCTAAAATTGTAAAGATGGTTTATCGAGACATTGACATTTGGACCACTCTATATCCCAAACCAGCCGTGGGAACAGAATTTAAAATTGGTATGTTTCATAGCTGGCCAGTATCTATAATATATCCAAAAATTAGCGAATTTAGCTGTCATTTTTTCTAACTAAATGTGCGGGGTCCTTTGTATGAAATTCCTCAATAACAATATTATTGCGTACTTTCAACGCATGTTGTCAATTGATGAAATACTTAATGTATACAGAACCATCTAGTATCGAGTAGTAGAACAAATAATAGCTATGTTCGATGATATAGGACAAGAATACAACAAAAACGCTATATAAAGTATGATAATCTGGACTGTAATCCATTGTTTCTCCATGTCGGTAATTGTTAATTCAATTCGGAACGCAGTCGGCGGGCGGTTAGCTGAGTACTAGACTTTATTCATGTTGGGGGAATCTCTGATTCGTTGGATGTATTCCGTAGCGCAATTATGCGTTTTTTCCCGCTTTTCATGTCAATAAAGTGGCCATAATAGTTAAGTCGGAAATAATAATACTTGAGAATTTGGATAAGTTATGAGTGCTAGATATTTTTTATAAAGACAAAATTTTCATGATAAAAATTATAAAAAATTGTCTCTGTTCAACAATGGTTCAGAACCAGGGCCGGTCTAAGGGGTGTGCGAAGTATGCAGCCGCACACCCAAGCATTTTGGAGGGGCATTAAATTGACCAATTTTTGTATGAAAAAAAATAATAAATTTGGAAAATTTTTAGAAACTGATTTAAATATTGGGCAGAAATATTTAAACTATACTCGCCGGCATATCATTGGAAGCTTGGACACTAAACAGCCGTACACTCCCCTCTACACCCCTCGCCAAGCGTTGTTGTCAGTTTGTGGATTGAAAAATTAATTCACACAGCTAAAAATCCCAAGCTGCCAATGATTTGCCGCCGACTATAGAAGGAATTTTGTCTTAAAACTATTAGAGTTAAAATTCAAAGTAAAACCGAAGATCTACCCGGCTACCCCAATAAGTTCTGAAATACAGTAAGTCTGATGCCCTTGAAGGTCCAAGGTCAGTAGAACAGTCGTCTCGTGGCGGGACGCGGAGTGTTGTGACTCTTCCTGCCCCCCTCCCCCAGCTTTGCTTTTCTAGCCAATTGGCGTCTGAAATTAAGATCGTAGCGCCGGAACGGCTAATATCGGTACTAGAGCATGGGCCATTAACGGATTGTTTACATTGTTTGTAATGGTTTTTTTTGGTTAATTTCATTTTGAGTTTTCGAACGTTTAGCTTCGTAATTTGTGTTTTTTTGGACTTCGTATTTTCCAGTGGTTCATTGTGTTTAGATTGAAGACAATATTATCTCTGTTAAACAGTAGATAACCTACCTACATCAAGTTGAAATTTGAGTATAATGGACAAAACTAAGTACTTACCAGTGAAACTGAAAGAAACAACATGAAATAAAAGAAGAATTAACACGAATACTCTGCTTGAATGATTTGAACGTAATGAGTTATTATATTTTTTGAATTTTCCTGACGTATAACAGCTCGCCTAAAAGTACGGTGGACTTCTGAGAGTCTGGTTTTTTTTATAGAATCTCTGTTTTTCCTGGTTATATAATTGAATATTTTAGTTTTTACCTAGCCATAGAGTCAAGATTGATTTCAAATTCTTGATGTTATGATAAACTGTTATTTTGGTTGTGCAAATAAACATTATTTATTATTATTATTTTAATAGTATCTCTGTTTGTTACATGAAAGAAAATACAATTATCTAGAATCTCTGGCCCAGGATCAGATTCCGATAAAAGTGGAAGATTTTTCGTTGGACTAGTATTGGACAAAAACCCTAAGTTTTCGGTTAGCTGAAAATTGCACATTATCAGTTGGTATAATTCAATATGGAAAAATCCACAAACTTACTGCGGGGAAAATAATTATTCTCAGTAAACTGTAAAGAACAACTCTCTTATATTCACAAGAACAATGAAGAGTTAAGCTTTCATTAGTTCATTTGACATAATACCTAGTGGTTATAGTACAAGAAAGATTACTGAACATATCAAGTCAATCAATAATGAATCAAATTGTCATACATAAATTTAATGATCTACAAGGCGCAAAAGTGCACAAAAACTGTGTTTTTGGACCTTAAATTTCAAAAAATTCCATGCCCCCCAGACCCCCCGGCAGGGGCATAAAATTTGAGTTTAGCACACTTGCAATTTTCGCCTTAGGCCGGCCCTGTTCAGAACCGTTTGTATTCATTGCCGATAACGGCCATTGAAAATGAATGATGTATCAGGAAGGGACAGATTCCAAGATGTTTTAAATGATTTTGTTTCTAAACATGTTATAAAAGTTAATATTCAAACTTACTGTACTGTACAAAAACAATAAATATCTTGGAAGTTAACTTTTTCTAATTTGTACTGAAAAAAAAACTGTTTTCTTTCGTTTATTGTATTTTAATGCGTTTAAAGACTAAATTTAAAATAACCGCTTCCCGTCTCATTTCTCTTTCCTAACCCATCATGCAACCTGGATCATCATTCATCACTTATTTATAACCTATTCATTAAGGCCATATCAATAAAGCTAACGAGTCAGGTAAGGTGATGCTGCAGTATCAAGTCAAAGTAACCATGTTGTTGAAATATCACATAAGACTTTGAAGTAACAGGATATACCTGGAGTTTATCATCTGGAAGTTACTCACATCCCTTTATCAAATTGAAAAGACCTGGGGCCCGGACAGGGTTAATCCGGCCCTGGGTAATAAGAATTTGTATGTAAAAAAAGAACGAATATAAGAGGAAAACATGACCTTAGTTATTTGGCTTAGCTACTGATGTGGTTGTTGTTTGGTTTTACAAATAGCACACTTATTGAAAATTTTGGAGTGAACTGAAATTTAGTTTTCTCACTCTACAACCATAAATATCAATTCCAAATAAAAGATTTATTAAACGTTTGTCATGATGAATGTTTTGTGTAGAATATTTTCAATAGGTACTCACAAGAAGCCAGATATCTCCCTTCTTCCGTTGCAAAAAATGGCATATCAACTTGGTTGTCGTTATCTACTCTACTATCTGAAACAAAAACAACGGATTAGTAAGTAACAATTTGTCGAAAAAATTCAATATTCAAAGTGATTGAAAAATTTTGCGTGGCCACATCATTGAAAAATTTCAATAGAAGCACACAAAACGAACAAGTCAATTCACAAAACACAAATATAAAAATAATTCGTGCTCAAGTGTTCATATTTGACGCCACACAATTGAAAATCAAATTGTTTGGTAGAAACAACGTACTGACCTATGAAAAAATCCTTCCAATTAGGGATAAATTTACAGAAAGGGAAAATATGTAAATTTGGGCAGTATATAATATTGACTTAAGCGGTATAAATGAAATATTATAAAAAAATTATAGAAATGACATGAACAGATCAGTATTATGTGACAATAAGGGGTGTCTTTTTTCTCTTGAACATACTGACAAGCATGGCTGCAATGTGTATAGAATTCGACATCTCTAAATCCTTTTCGAGTTGTATAATATTGGCTACAGCTGTTGTGTAGTCGTCGAATGTTTGAATTTCAGTAACTCCCAATGTCTGTTGGTTATTCAAGCGGACTAAATCCAAAATATTAATTTTATTACAGTTCAATCCTCTGACTGAACATAAATGTTGAAGATTTTCCGGTTCCTTACTGAGCTGAGTCAATTTAACGGTAAAATTAAACTGAAGTGTATTTCCCAGAACTGTTGGTCTGGCAGAAAGAAAACCGAAGTTGAAGTCCTTTTTGAACACTAGCTTTGAATCAACAACATCCATAAGTCTTGAAAGTCTGGAGTATATTTGACCCGCGTTTCCAGGTTTTGATTCCGGGGTACATGTAACGATTCTAAGATGATCCAGAACGTTAATCCAAGCAGCTAAATTTCCCGCATTGCTTACAAAGACTCCTCTGCCATATGGCCAATATTTTCCATGAAGTCTTTCAGATTCTGGGATGTTCCATAAAGGTATCAATAAATTTCTGGAATTTAGCATCGAGCGAATATCCGACGGTTCTTCTAATATTTCGTTCATAGTGTAATAAGTACCAGTAGCACATATTTCATCGTCATTTGCTCTTGGAAACAATGCCCGACCTACATCCTCGCTCATAAAGATGCTAGTTAATATCCTTTCGATATTTTCAAGTTGATTTACAGACAAGGATTTAGGCAATTCATGATCTTCTACATTTCTGGTGCATTCAATAGATCCTAAAATAGTCCGTGTCAATTAGAGAAACATTTTTTCAGAATACGTAATTTAGATAATATTGGCGTAACTTTTTCTTTATAAAACAATTGTTCTATGGAAATTCGAGAATCGCAATGTTATATGTTAAATTTTGAACCATCAAATTTTAAATCATAACAGAATAAATGTGTATTTACCACCTTTTAGGTTTTTATGGACGTGTAAGAATAAAAAGACGCGTGAGCTGCAGAGCTCCCTTACTGAGGTCGTAGCTTCCCCTAAATTTTGTTTTTTTTTTACTTTCAAATTCTTAACACGCTAAGTCAATTTGGAAAGGCTGTGGAGATGAGCAGAATCTAAAAACCCTAGGAAGAACCAGAAATTTCTACATTTAAAGGGCGGAGTTCAAGGAACATAGTTGAAACCAATGAAATTTCTCTTTTCTAACTCAATATGGAGGAGCAGTGGACGTGTGGAAATACTCAAGAAGCAAGAAAAATCAAGAAAGTACCGGGGGTAAGAGAAAAAAGAAAATCAAAAGGCATTCTTCCAATATCAACTTAATCCATGAGCAAAGCTTCAACCATCTAAGGGGCGATCCATGAATTACGTCACACGTTAAAGGGGGTGGAGGGGGACAACGAAGTGTGACAATGTCACACTTGGTGGGAGGGGTCCTATATTTCGTGACCTCACATTTCAAAATCTATGCGACTTAGTACGCAAATCATGTGCGCGAATCCCAATATTTATTACAAATAGTAAAATGCGAGGTTATCCCATGTTGTGGTGTGCGACGATCCAGTCTTTGGCGACTATTGCGAGAAGGGTTCTTACCACCACCTGTTTTGATTAGTCATACGTCTAAAGGCTACGTAACCACAGAAAAAGAAGACGCCGAAGGTAAATTTGCTCCACTATTACTTCAGTTAGCTTTGGATCTTCGAGTTTCATCACTCGAATCGATCACTAATTCTGAGTATTCTGAATTCAATTTGAAGTATTCCTATCAAGTGTTAGTTTGAATGGTTTCGACAATGTTTCTTCTGTATTTGTGGAATTCTGGACTTCCATTGTCTATAAAAATATATCTAAAACAAAAATAAAAGAAAAGAAAATTTGATTAGTAAATGGCAACAAAAGAAAATAGCTGAAAAATTAAATTCAATGAATTAGTAGTATCTGAAAAAAGAAATGATCTGAGATTAGTAAATAATAAGTTGGAAAATGGTGAAAAAAATAAAATTATACAATTAATATACACGACGTTTCGGTTAGTTGGGTATCTCTTACCGTTCTCAAGTGTCAACTGATTATCAGAGTTTGGATTGATCTTTATATACTTCCTTGATCAGTCGTGCCGTGTTGGGCGACAGAACATCTATACCCATTGAAGGAGTAATTGATCTGTTGGGATGTTGCATTGATAATTCTTATTTCCAGATAAAAGAAGAATTCTACTCCCAGGACGATGGATTACCAATGGGATCACCACTCTCACCAGTAATAGCCAACATTTACATGTAGTGGTTCGAAGGCCAAGTGATAGAATCATCTCCCGTGAAACCAAAGATGTGGTAAGATATGTGGACGATACTTTCATCATTTGGAATGGAACCGCTGCCGAGTTGGACGAGTTTTTAAACCATATAAACAGCTTTCGCACCACCATCAAATTCACGATGGAGAAAGAAAAGGATTCCAGCCTACCCTTTCTAGATGTTCTGGTTAAACATAACAATAATCACATGAGTACGTCAGTCTACAGAAAACCCACACACACAGGCCAATACCTCAACTCCGCTTCGAATCACTCAATGAGCACGAAGAAAGGAATAATCAGGACACTGTTCAGGAGATCGACAACAATTTGCAGCGATTCCCGACTCATAGAACAGGAAATATCTAACATCGAAAGGGACCTGATACAAAGTGGTTACAACAAGAAGATAATAACAAGGACTATCGCGGAATGTCAACAGAACAGAACCACACGAGAGGAGAACCCGAATTGCCAGATGATAACCATACCTTATGTAAAGGGAATATCCGAGAAGATAAGGCGAATCGCTCAGCAGTACAACATCAAAACAGCGTTCAAGTCAGACAACACCTTAAGAAGCAGGCTGACCAAAACTAAACCAGATGGACCCCCGGACAACAAGAATTGCGTATACCTTGTGCCCTGTGAATGTGGAGATTCATACATCGGTGAAACGAAGAGACCTCTTAATGTTAGGATCGAAGAACATCAAATACACACACGAAGAGCCGAAACATCGAAATCGGGAATTTCTGATCACGCATGGACAAAACATCACATTAAGTGGAACGATGCTAGGATTATCCACCGGGAACAGAACTGGCGAAAACGAAAATTCAAGGAAGCTGCTTTCATCCAACAGAACCATGAAGTTTTCAGTAAACCCAGTGTTGAAGTGGAAAACGCGTGGCGACCAATCCTGGCGCGTATCAGTGGTCTCAAGCTCCTCCCCTCGCCCAATGGGAGAGACGCCCAACACGGCACGACTGATCATGGGAGTATATAAAGATCAATCCAAACTCTGATAATCAGTTGACACTTAAGAACGGTAAGAGATACCCAACTAACCGAAACGTCGTGTATATTAATTGTATAATTTTACCATTTTCCAACTTATTATTTACTAATCTCATTTCATTTCTTTTTTCAGATACTACTAATTCATTGAATTTAATTTTTCCGATATATTCTTTTGTTGCCATTTACTAATCAAATTTTCTTTTCTTTTATTTTTGTTTCAGATATATTTTTATAGACAATGGAAGTCCAGAATTCCACATATTCCTATCAATTTTCACAGTCCCTACTCATTCTTTCTCCATCTACCCGAGATCAATTCAGATGAATTCGATATCATCCACGATATAACAGATAATTTAAAATTGTCATAAATATAACCACAAATCTACCAGATCATCAACGCCTACCCAATCGACTGATATATCCCAACCAAGTCTGCGATCTTGGCAATATCGAAAAAACTGAACGTTTTAATCAGACACTTGTCTATCGGACACGTGGCGACGTAGCCATCCCTCATCGACTAAACAAGAAACGCAGAGGAATCAAATCGACTACGCCGTAATTTCACTCCTCTTGTATGTGAAAACCAATGTTTGGATTACAAATGCGTTAGGCATATGTAACTCGTCAATCGGACGAGTTCAAGACATGTCTAACTTGACTCAAGTGAACGATACCGTTATTTTTTGCTAATCGAAATAACTAACTAAACAAATTAGAGCTGTAGTGCTATTTCCTTATCGAACGAATAACTAGAACTGTCATAGAGTCTCACATAGAACTTCAGCCATAATAACATTTATTGGACATATGAAATTTATTGGAATGATATATGAAGTTCCTCATTGCTTTATCACACTTGGCGAATGGCCTGACACTGTGTCTAACAAGACTGAATCTCGATTAACGTAACAGACAGGAATCACAAGACATACACCACTGACATGACAGACACGAAATACGCGACAGCCAAAACTAACACGCATGATATGACAGCGTTGTTGCCGTTACAGTGCAATAGTCTATTATTTTTGGAGAAAATAGGACTAGAAACTGAAACATAAGTTATCGTCAAAGGTAGGAAATATTCCCTCTATTTTCTGATATTGTAATGTTACCAAAAATAATTGATGAAAAAGTTACTCCAACATATGCTGCTTCTAAACTCAAGTTAAATTTATGCTTCTCTTATCACCAAATGTGTAAGTCTAACCTGAAACAACCCATTTTCTGTCTGGATCCAAATCAAACTCAATATCAACTGACGTATTTTCATCACTCTCATTATTGGAAATCTCCACAAATTTGGACTCTGGATGTTCACGAAGCTCTGTTTGTTGATCTAAATTGTTATAAGCCTTTATAATGGGCTCCAAAAGTTTTCTAAATACCTTATATACATAAAAATCTGGCGCTACGATACCAACTGGAAAATCTTGGTTCAAAGAAGGACGACCAGGTTTATCATCCGGCAATTTCTTGACAGTTGGCCAAATTATATCATATAAATTGTGATCCAGTTTTGTTAAACCGTTACGGATAGATTCAAATACATGCCTTTTCATGTATTTTGAGAGAAAATTGTTCGAATTTTCCATTGATTGAGAGTCGCTTGAGGTGTTCGATGCCATGGAAGAGGTTGTGGAATTTTTACGGCCATGAATAACAATAAAGCACTTTTCCAGTACGTCCAGCATGTCTTCGTCGTTCATTCCTTTTCTAGCGGAGTATATATCATCTGGTACTGCAGGAGGTTAAAAACAGAGACAGGTGCAATTTGAAACGCTCTTGTAATATAACAACACATTAAACGTAGAAGTTTCACTTAGGTAATCAGCCCTTCAACAATGGAATAAAAGATACCATGCCTTTCGTAGGTACTGAAGTCTGGCATTCTCGGGATATCAATACATTTATTAATAAACAATGTATCGGAGATAAATAGTTATAAATAGGTTTCAAATGAAACACTGAATATGGAGCATAATTAATCAGCGACACTATAACCTAATGAGCCCTACATAAAAACATGATAATATGTAAAATATACCTTTTAAACGCAAAGGAAGAAAACATCCTTGAAATCCATATTCGTAATATAATAGTTAATTATAACATATGAATCTATCTCAAGAACAATAGATACCATCAGTGTTGTTCACAAGAACAAGAGGGATTTCTTGAAATTTATCTATTTCTTTTTTTTTTAAACAGAGGGACTTCTGAATCCTACCCTGTAGAATTTTGTCATCAATATTCTATAGTCTCTTGTTTTTAATTGAATTGATGTTTATGATATCTTTTGCATCTATAAATAAAAATTTCAGAAAATTTTAAGGATTTTAGGGGGAAACGTGAATTGGTTAGCAATCCGTAAATGGCAAACATCTATTTTGCTGCTCAAGCACATACTCAAGAAAGTAAAAATAGTCGAAGCTATGTAATGAAAAATTGAATGGTAATAAATTAGAAATAATTAGAAATACTTTGACAAAGAGAAAACTGATTGTAATTAATAATGACATGAATCAATGACGTTTTAAACAATGACTTCTATAGATAGCTTAAGCAACACTTCATCTACATCAAATATTTACTTTTGTCGAAATGATACATAATTCCCATGAATTTTTGTAATGTACTGGAACTACCTGTGAAACGGATAATGGTCAATGACTAAAATTTCTAGAAGTAAATTCTACAGGTTTAACATGAAAAATTTGTATTTTTCCACGCTCTCAGTCATATTTAATCTGACATGCTAATTTTTATTCCTACCCTAATTATGGCGTATCTTTTATTCCAGTGCTTATATAGTATTTAAGAATTCTATGTGTTATGAAATAAAGCCATCAAAGTCTTTATCACTACTAAGATTTACGTATTTACCTTGATCGTTCAGCATTACGTCGGCCAAATTTGATTCGCCAAAATTTTTCAGCAAACTTCTATGGGACATCTCAGAATGATTCGATCTGTAGTAATCTGCACCATGTCCAAACTGAAATACATTTTAGAAAAGTAACAGTATTTTAAATTTATTATATAATTAACTTAATTAAATACTATTTCGGAGTGAGTATATATTTCTCTAGCTGTTTTTTAATTTGATAATTATTAGCAATAACAGGCTTAGTGAATCTCAAAAAACTAGATTTTATTGAAACGTTGATGTTTCTCTACGACATTCGTGGCGAAACGTCAACTTTTTAATAAAATCGAGTTTTTTGAGATTCACCAAGACTTTTATTGCTAATAATAATCAAAAAGTTATATATATATATATATATATATATATATATATATATATATATATATATATATATATATATATATATATATATATATATTGTTAGTCTGCGTAAGTTTTTGTAGCCAATTGAAAAGTTTTTTGTGATTAGTCTTTGTATTCATTGTAAAAAGTTCTGCATGTTCTGAAACCCTATATTCAACCATCAGATATTAAATTATATCAGTCGTGTACGAGAAGTCTCAAAAAATGATTTTTGTTCAAGGGTGAAGTACCTTTATTTTTGACCATATTGTAAGTTTTTATGAAGAAAAAATGTTGAGGATTAAAAATAATTTTCAAGTATTCAATATTGTTCATGTACCATATAAAAAAATTATTAATTATTAATTAATTGAATTTTTAGTTTTAGAAAATATAATTAGTACGTTACCCATTTATAGCCAACTTACCTAGACATGTAATATAATATTTATATATATATATATATATATATATATATATATATATATATATATATATATTTATATTTTTTTTGTATATATATATATATATATATATATATATATATATATATATATATATATATAAATATATATATATATATATATATATATACATTCATGTATTTATAGCTGCAGGACCACTCAAATTTTTAACACAAAACGGCGAATGGGCCACAACAGCTACCCGACTATGAGTACTAAAAAATTTATTTTCACAAAAAATACATAGTTGATTTTAGTAATTTTTCACATAAAAGCCTCCTCTGAAAAACACCTAAATGTGCCAAGTGTAGCGGTTCAACGGTGTTGAAGTTTAGCGTTCTCCTATATATATATATTTATATATATATATATATATATATATATATATATATATATATATATATATATATATATATATATATATTCAAAATCCAATTTTATAAATAAAAATCATTCGAAATAAATTCATTATATTCCATTGGAAATATATATTTACAAACTTGCTCAACAAAGTGAAAAAGATCAAACAATATTTTCATTTAATTTGCAATGAAATATCATCATGTCTTATAATATGTAGAATATTAATGAACAACCAGACATGCCAAAACTGTGTACTGCAAGATGAATTAGGATAAAAATGAAAAGAAATTTTTTTTTCTGAAGAGATTTATACTAGATAATATGAGGTACTTAGTGACGCACTTTTTGTTCTTTGGGACCCTAGTTTCTGAAGAAACCTTGGTAAAGCCGAAACGTGAGTTACTATAGAATAAAACTTTTGTGTTAATCTCTCAAAAATAAGTATCCTTATATAGTCTGTAGTTTGGATTAATATAGATCAAGTAAAGGCCTGTGATATCCAATTTAATATACTTACGTATAGAAAAAATTGTAAAACAAAAGTGTTGATATTTTTGAATGAGAAATTAATGTTCATATGATGAAATCTTGTAAAATCATAATTGCAAAATGTTTGCAATAATTAAACTGATGATGAAACATAATATGGGCATGTTTATTTGGAAACATTGAGTGCTTTCGGATTAATATTAACTTTCTTTATTTTTTGGTAATATAACTGCGTATATTTTCTTGAGTGCCTCATTTTGAGGATCTAAGGTGTTTATAATATAAGACTATAAAGCATTTCACAAACCGCACCTTATCTTGGGCCCTCATATCAGCTCCCAAATGTATCAATAAGTTGTAGTAATGACTGTTGTCTGCTATGGTGGCTGCGTAATGCAGTGGCGTCCTTCCGTTAACGTCGGTTTCCTGCAGGGTTTCCGGAAAACGACCAGCGAGATATCTCACGATGTTGGTATTTCCAAAAATTATGGCAACGTGGAGAGGTGACGCGCCCTCTGGGGATATTGCATCTCTAGCGATAGCAAATTTGCGTCGATCTAAAGCTGCCTGAAGGTCTCGGAGACTACCATCTCTTGCAGCCACGTGAATTCGGTTTATTTTGCTCTAGAAAGATGAAATGAAGATTATTAAACACTATTCCTTCTGCTTTCTTTTGGAACTAAGTTTCTTATCACACGTTACACTATAACTGTCTAGACCAGTAGTTCCCAATGTGGGGCATACGCCAGAGCTTTTTGAATGTTCAGGGGGGCAATTCGATTGTTAGGGGGCAATAAAAAATTCAACATTTTTAGAATCTAAATTTAACCACAGGATAGTTCTTAGTCACCTCTCAGGCGAAAAATATTTCATTAAGAGTAACTTTCAAGGTTCCAGATATTTTTTCTTCTTGCATATATTTATAAACATTAGCAATCACTTCACGTGCTTGAGAGATTAAAAAAAAAAAATGCTCACTGTTGTTGTTTTGTTAATAAAAAATGAATTATGAGTGATTCAGTTACCACAAACAAAAATCATTACTAAGATTCAGTGTACTAATTAAGTTCATAATTAGTTCATATTTTTATAATAATGAATTATAATATGTTCATTCTCAAAACTTAAAAAAAGTTATTTATTAAAATTTTATTACCATTCCTTCATGTTTTTTTCATTTAATTACTCTTCATTGTATTTCAATGTGCCTTCTAATTCATACATTATATATAGGATAAGGAACTTCATTCCAGTCGGGTGTCACATGACACTTCTCGTTTTATTCGTTCTTTAATACTTTGTGTAATGCTGTTCAAACAAATTTAAAAAGAAACATAGTATAAACCATGTTGGTGCTTTCGCTCCTAGATAACAGAGGAAAGAAACTGAACAAAATAGTTTTATTATGTTTAATCAACAATGTTTCAATAAGTGTGAATAAGTAAGACCTGTTTTTCTAATAAGAATGATTTTTTAATTGTTAATTCAAAGACGATAGTAGTACTGATCAGTATGGCTTGATCTAAAATAGGTATTACATAAAAAAAAATAGAAAACATATTTATGAGAAAAAATTTTTAATGTTTATATTGAAATTTGGTAACATTTAATACATTCACAAATTATCAAAACAAGTGATATAAATTCTTCTTTTCTCTTTACAATATGTAGGACGATTCAATAATTTCTAATTATATAAAAGTGTTTCATTGTTTTTGAAAAGACCTTATTATGAATACTTAATATTTTACTCTAGAATATTGCTATGTGTAACTTAAAATGTACTTGGTTATCAAGCAGTGAATGATATCAGATAATCGATTGTCTTGAGTATTTGATCAATTTTCATTCAAATTGCTGCAATCTTTGCATATTCACTGTAATTCACCTTGAGTAATCTCAAGTTGTCCCTCTAGACAACTTCAAATTAATTTTTTTCTTTCATTTCATGCTACGAAGTTTAGTTATACTATTCATTAGCCAAGAGAATAAGCTTTTAAAAACAAGAAATAAATAAACGATTTATGAATCACGGAAATAGTTTTTGTATTCTTAGTATATTTATCAAACTCTTTTAAAAATAGGAAAATTCATAAATTATCGATTGATTATTATATTAAAAATAAATTTATTAACTTAATGAATAGTATATTATTTCCTCTCATGAATGAAAAAGAATTTGATCTAATATTTGAAGTAAGAATTTCAGGTAAAGTATTCATATACAGATTTTGAGATACATTCTTGGCCGAGTTGACAATATAGTTATTCTATCAACTCGCCATAACTTACCATATACACAGGGACGTTTTCTAGAAATGCCTGTAACTCTGGATTTTCACTTGTTTTCCCTTCCAATAAATCACCATTACCATTCAACACCAAGCTTGCTAATTTTTCCATATTTCCAGATTCTATCAGAGCATCAATGTCGAATTTCTCCAATTCGTTGCCATTACTTCCATCGTCATTCAATACCTCAACTTCATGTTCTCCATGGACGATACCTTCGATGACACCTTCTGACCCCGAATCTTGTTCTTTTTTTATTTCTTCTGGATTTTCTTTAGTAGTCTCATCATCAATTTCCTGTTCTGGAGGCGCTGACATAGGTTTAGTGGTGGCAGTACTGCTTGGTCTTGATTTCGCTTTGGTGTTCTCTTCTTGTAATTCCACATCTTCGGTTTCTTCATTGATCTCAATTTCTTGATTAGTTTCTTCCGGTTCATCTACTTCAATATAATAAGAAAATTATTACATTACATAGAATTAAAATTAAAGTACATTTTTTACCTTCATTTTCTACCATTTCTGATTCTTCTGCTTCTTCAGTCTCATCATGTCCATTCTGGGCTGATGGTTCCTCAATTTCCTCGTTACTCTTTTCGTTATTTTGAATCTCATCAGCCTCATCTTCAATATTTATTCCGTTTATTTCTTCATCAATCTTATTTCCATTTAGATCATTTGGTACTTCTGTGCTTAATTGAGTTTGTTCTACTTCAGTTTCCGGAGATTCACTGTTGTTATTGCTTTTATTTTGTTCAACTGTCGGAATATCATTCGTTCCATTTTCCACGTCCCCACTATCATTGTGGTCAGACTCATGGCCATTAATATCGGAAATTCCATTTTTGATGTCCTCGTTATCTTTCTTATCTTCAGCGTCTGATTGAGTGTTGTTATTCTCCACATCCTTCGCTTTTTTGATTAATTTAGGAATTTCATCTGTTGAAGTAGCTAACGATAAAAGACTCCAATCCCAATTTGAAAGGTAAGATTCTCCTCTAGAAGTTCTTGGACATTCTGGAATCACATAGAGCAATTTTGAATCCAGCTCCGAAGATCTTGTTTTGTAGTAGGCTGCTGTCTTTTGTCTCTGAAATGTCAGTTTAAAATGTAACCAAATCATCTTTAAATTCAGATTAAATTTTTAGGGTGCTATTTACATGTATTTCTTTAGATGCAATGGTTATCTTACACTTTAACTGCGATAATATAGTAGGGAAGGTCATCAGGCATAACAGACCAAAATGCAAGAATGACTCAGAGGATGCATAATATGTGTATATGATAGATACACCTTGCGGTTCTCAGGTATTTAATCACATAAAATAATTGAATCTGGAGCACGGCAGAAAGCAACATATGATATGTCTCATCAAAAATTTTATATTAGATGAAGGCCACCATATTTGTATGAGAAATCAGACTTCGTACAGATCAATATGAATATCAGATTCAAACGTAGATTAGCTAGTCCTAAATTCAAAACCAGCTTGTTCAAATAATTTCAATAGTATTTCACAATGGTAATGATAAATGAATTAGTGATTTATTCGTAGTCTAGAATGATTTATTATGGCAATTGGTATACAGTAAAACATGATTGACTTTTCATAGACTTTGTATTCAAAAACAAACGTGGATTGGGGATTGCTCCCCTGTCAAAGTTGAACTAAGTAGTTATGCTGAATCTCAGATTTTATAGGTACATATTTTATTATTTATAACTAAACCATTAATAATCTGTGTTTCACAATTAAAGGTTAGTTGAATATTAGTTGAGTCCTAAGTACCTACTGACGAACATCACGAGTATTTACTTACAGAATCTAGGATTGATTCATCTGCTCCATTTTCTATTAGGAAATCAGCCATTTTTCCATTGTCCTTCAATATTGAGGAAAAATGAAGCGATGTTCTTCCTTCAATGTCCAATGCATTTAGTGACTTCGGTTGTTGCTCCAACAGATATTCTGCGATTTCTAGTCTTCCCAAGCCTGCAGCCTATGAGGTTGAAATTTTAAAGGATTGATATGAAAAGTCTGTATTAGTAGGACAAACATTCCATGGTCAGCAGAGTCAAAATTTAGTCAAGTCATAAGAATGCTATTCTATTGAAACCATAAAAATTACATCTTATATTTGAGGCGGTTAGTTTCAAAACCAATTCTATCAATTTTTAAATAATTTTTACAGGGGACACACCAAACGCTTTAGAGCTATGCATTTTAGGTTAGATGTTATTAGAAGGAATATCTTTGAAATTTGAAAATTTGAGGAATAATTTTAATATCGTATCGTTTTAAGGTTGCTAGAAATTTTAACTGAAATTTTGGAATGAATCGGTTTTGAAAGAATCTGGGTAGCCAACTAATCATTTATACTGTTACTGCTAGTTGATGAAGTTCAGTGAAACTTGTGAAACTAAAAAAATCAATTTTGCGAAATTAAAGATCGTGTTGTTTTTGAAAATGATAGGCTCTCATCCAGTTCAAAACGGCAACAATTAGATTTATTTGCTTTCATAACAAAAATACTTTGAGTATTCATTAACATAAGCCAATATTTTTGAATTCAATAGAAGTATGAATCCTTTCATCGAAACATATACCTACTTGTAAATTAAAATTTTCTAAAAATCGAACGCAATCAAAATCACAATTTTCTTACAAATAGTGAACAATCTATTAATTATTGTTAGTTTTTCAATCAATTAAACAATTTTTACTTCTGTATTCATACAAATAGATTCAATTGTCTAAAATATAGATTCGTTAATTATTGAACAAATACTATAAACTTGCCTTATGAAGTGGTGTCAACCCATTGATATCCTTTCCGTAGTAGATAATGGAAGGAATATTTCCACCTGCATTTCTTGATTTCAGTGATTCTAAGTCTCCATTTATTACATCTGTATGAATATCTTTCAACAAACCCTTCGAAAAATATAAAAATTGAACATTATATATTATTTGACGCATAAGAAAAAATTTATAAAAACTCATCACATAGAAACGAATTGTCTTTTTGCAGATTCTAGAGTTTTGGGAAACATGACTGGAATCTTGAATCATATTGGAATATATATATATATATATATATATATATATATATATATATATATATATATATATATATTATATATATATATATATATATATATATATATATATATATATATATATATTTATTCGAATTGTTGTTGCCTGTGATTTATTTTTAATCTCTTGATAATTATTAGCAATAACAGGCTGGTTGAATCTTAAAAAACTCGATTTAATTAATAAATTGACGTTTCACTATGACATTCATAGTTATTCAAAACTTTTGAACAAAATTGAAAATTCTTTGACATTTATTGACTTGAAAAAATTGAATAGATAAGATTGATCTGTCTTGTTAAAAATTCTTTCAGTCTAATATTAACATTCAAAATTGTTATCATTAGAAGGCAAGGGAAACTACAGAAACCTTTACCTATGTAATGTTCGAAAATAATAATAATAGGGTACTATTTATTTAACAGAAAGAAATTAGTCACGGGAAAATATTAAAAAAGTAGAGCAGAATTATCGGTATAGAACGTTTATATGGAAGCAGCCGTTGACACGTGTTTCGGACTCTTTGGTCCTCATCAGAACGGCGTAGCTAAGTATTGGATTGAAAATTTGGAGATGAAAATAGTTTAATAAATAAAGTGATTTTCTTCCATAACAGAGGATTTTATTTATTAAACTATTTTCATCTCCAAATTTTCAATCCAATACTTAGCTACGCCGTTCTGATGAGGACCAAAGAGTCCGAAACACGTGTCAACGGCTGCTTCCATATAAACGTTCTATACCGATAATTCTGCTCTACTTTTTTAATATTTTCCCGTGACTAATTTCTTTCTGTTAAATAAATAGTACCCTATTATTATTATTTTCGAACATTACATAGGTAAAGGTTTCTGTAGTTTCCCTTGCCTTCTAATGATAACAATTTTGAATGTTTATATTAGACTGAAAGAATTTTTAACAAGACAGATCAATCTTATCTATTCAATTTTTTCAAGTCAATAAATGTCAAAGAATTTTCAATTTTGTTCAAAAGTTTTGAATAACTATGAATGTCATAGTGAAACGTCAATTTATTAATTAAATCGAGTTTTTTAAGATTCAACCAGCCTGTTATTGCTAATAATTATCAAGAGATTATATATATATATATATATATATATATATATATATATATATATATATATATATATATATATATATATATATATATATATATATGTGTGTGTGTGGACATTGCTCAGAAATACGTAATGAAGATAATATGTAGAAACAATAGAAACAAGAGATACTCCACCGATCTTTCATTTGAAGTAATTAAACTTATGACAACTGAACAACTATATATAGGATCAATAGGAGAGTCTTACTAATCAAAATCTAGCAACACCTTTCATGAAGTTTTCAACTACTCAAAGACATGTGATTTTTATGGGATCACAAATTCATAATTCACTACTACAACAAATTAACTTGATGAATAGATACAGGAACATGATACTCAACTGAAAAAACTCACAGAGTGTATTTATTTTAAAATCGCCAAAAAGCCTTTCTTTTGTTACTGTTACTTAAGTATTATTAGATTGAGAGTTCGCCACATTTGTTCTGAATAATAAATTATCTATGACTTCACAGCACAGAGTTTTATAAACACATTGTGACGCCCAAAATATTGGTAAAATCACAGGGAAAATTTATGATGTACTTTATAAGTATTGTCATATTAGTATGTTGTTGTATTGTGTTGTGTTATTATTATATTATTATTGTTATTATATTATCGAATCTTTCATATTATACAAGCGATGTTACATAAAATTCTATTCTTTTTTATTCTATTCTATTCTGATATTTTCAAGTAGTCGATGTAAACTAAAAAACTCTATCGGAGCGAGCTGCATTAGAAAAGCAGTTTTTCAAAACGTATCCAGTTCAAAAAATCTATTCATTCAATTATTACTTTTATTTCAAATCCAAAAACCAAAATTTGCGCCCTCTGTCGTGTGAACAATATTCATTTTCTCTTCCGGGGAGTCAACCCTCCAACTAATTTATATCGAAATAAATACCATTCAAGATATCATACGAAACTATCTACATACAAAGTTTCAACTTTCAAAGGAAATTTTCATTTCCTCTCCTAGGGGGTCAACCCCCCCAAGTAACCCGTACCAAAACCAATCCTATCCAATATATCATACGAAACTACCTACTCACAAACTTTCAATCTTATCGTTCCAAAATTACGCCCTTTATCGTGTAATGAAGGTTTATTTCTTCCTCCGAGGGGTCAACCCCCCCAACCAATTCGAACCAAATCCAATCCCAATTCAAGATATCATACATAAACTACCTAGATACAAACTTTCAACCATATTGCTTTAAAATTGCACCTTCTGTGGCGTAAACAAGATTTATTTTCCCCCTGGGGGGTCAACCCCCTAAGAAATTCGAACCAAAACTAATCCTATCCAAGATATCATACGAAACTACTTATTCACAAAGTTTCAACCATATTGCTTTAAAATTGCGCCCTTTATCGTGTAAACAAGATTTATATTCCCCCCGGGCGGTCAACCCCCCAACCAATTCGAACCAAAAACAATACCATCCAAGATATCATACGAAGCTACCGATTTACAAACTTTCAACCGTATTGTTCCAAAATTGCGCCCTTTATCGGATAAACAACTTGAAAATACATAAGCTCTTACATACATACATACAAACATATATATGTATATATATATATATATATATATATATATATATATATATATATATATATATATATATATATATATATATATAATAAATTCGATGGACGATGAATCAACTCTGTGGTAGTTCATATTTATATTAAAAATTAAATAATAAGAAAACAACTTGTCTAAAAACCACAAAATGAAAATAACTTTTTATTCGACTAGTTTCGCCTGTTACAGCATTATCAAGACTGAATACATAATTGCAAAGACATCGCTTGAAAATATAAGTATTTCGGTTCGGTACCTGGGGGGTGGTAAAATGTAATCGATGGGTCCAAGTTATCAGAGATTTAACAGTGGGGAGTGGTTTAAGTCTAACTGGTCATTGAGAAGAATGTAATTATGGGATTTTTGGATCTTGTTTATTTCCATGGCTTCCATGAAGTTCATTATCATACCTTTATCACAGTAATGAAGAATTTTTGGTTTGAAAGAGGATGAGATGTTACGTTTTTTTGACTCTAGATGTTCCCTAAATGCTGATTGTCCGTTTTTTAGATGTTCTTTTAGCCTGGTTTCAAAACATCTCCCGGTCTGACCTATATATGTTGAATTACATTCTTCACAGTCCATTCTATAAATTCCTGTTCTCTTCATTGGATCGACTTTTGACATTTTGTTATTAAAAATCATTCTATCCAATCTGCTGTGACTCGAAAAAGCAGTATTCAGATTATTATTTTTAAAGAATTGAATGATCTTCGAAGAGGGGATGTGCGTATAAGGGATGCTCACAAACTTTTGTACATTTTTGTTATTGCAGTATGGTCCATATAATTTCAAATTGATAAAATGTTTCTCTTTTTTCGAAATTAAACTATTTATTATTTTTAGTGGAAAATCATTGTTAATACCTATCGCGCGAATCACGTCAAGTTCTACCATAAGGTCTTGTTTTGATAAAGGAACCGAAAAAGCCCTATGAATCATTGAGTTAAGAGCCGCGAGTCGATGGCTAATTGGACTGAAAGAATTATAACTAATGATGGCGTCTGAGAAAGTAGGTTTCCTGAATATTCTATATGAAAATTGATCCTGTTGTTTCGATATTGTTAGGTCGAGAAAATTTAACGAATAATTTTGTTCTGTTTCTACTGTGAACTTGATCTTATTATGTATTGAATTTAGATATGTTAGGTATAATTGAATATGTCGGTCTGTCCCATTGAATCCAACCAAGATATAATCCACGTAGCGGTACCAAAAAATAATATGTTTTTTAGATAGATCTGATTCTAATATTGTGGTTTCCATGTTGTCCATGAATATGTCTGCTAATAACGGGCTGAGGGGAGAACCCATAGGAAGACCTGAATTCTGTAAATATATTTTGTTCAGGAATCTAAAAAAGTTCTGTCTCAAAACAACATTAAATAATGGTGAGAATTCTGTTTTTGTTGCTGGAAGTGTTTTTTGTTTTTCTAAGATGGTTTCAATTAGAGGTATACATTCTTCCGTAGGTATGTTAGGAAAAATGTTGGAGACGTCGAAGGACACTAATTTAAAATTTTTATCAAAATCAATTTTTTCTAGTTTTTGTATGAGTTCTAATGAGTTTTTCACACTATATTTTGGAGAGAAATGAGTATGTTCTTTGAAGGCTGTGTTGAGAAATTTTGAAAGTTTACAAGAAGGAGCTTTCGAAAACGAGGCAACTGGTCTAATGGGTAGGCCGTCTTTGTGTACTTTAACAAGACCGAATAATTCGGGAGGTTCAAAGTGAAAACCTGCTAAAAACTTGTAAATTGTGCAAAACACTCACCATAATATGTGGAACAGCATCTAAAAACTTCTTGATTTTCGGATTATTACTATGCTCTGGTAATAGCTTGGAGCCATTACCTTCCCATACTACTTGCTGGAGATTTGCTAGATTCCTCTGATGTATCCATATCCTAATATTCGATTTCTTGAAGTTCAAACCTGCGGAATGATCTAACATGTTTACTCGTACAACAAAAGATACTGCACGCAATGTGCTCCGTGTTAAATTGTGAACTGGAAATGAATTATTTTGTGGACAGTTACAATCGATGGAAATACAAACAATTTTCATGTCGGGTGGCAGGTGTCATGTGACCATCGATGTTAAATAATTCAATGATAATCGATCGTACCTTCATTACTCGGTTGTTGTTCCTCCCCTAGATATCGATATTTTATGGTATTTTTACGCATTTGAAGAACTGGGGCATTATTCAGTTGTATACTCATTCTAATGGAAATCAATAGTTGGATTGGTTATTTAGAAATATATTATAACTTCATTGGTTTATCTTGTACAAGTTCGAATGATGAGATGAAGAAAAAAATCGCAATGTCCGAAATTTTTTATCGACATAAATTTTAAATGCACATAATTTGTAAAATTGTGTACAATATTTTTTCAAGAATATTGCTAGGGGAGACCGGGTACAAAAGTAACGGCCGGTCGAAAGTAACAAATGCTCTGTAGGTTAAAATAATTGTCAAAACACCACTGTCAGGTGATAGCCAGTGGCGCCACCTTCAGTTGCATTCAATCGCCGCTCGCGCCACGCACTGTTAGATCGTGTGAGAGGACGCTACGTGATTTCACAAATCAAAAGTAAATTTTTTGACGTTTACTTATTTAATGTTTATGTAGTATTAAAGGGGTGATATTAATCTGAATATTTGCATAATGATACTCGATTAGATTGGTTTTACAGTGCTTAAATTGGTTTTTGTCTAGCATGTTCCGTTTCAAGGTTATCTTTCATGTTCTAACAAAAATGCTGTAGGGTACAAAAGTAACGCAGCCCTATGGGTACATAACTAACATGTTACTTTTGTCCCCGTATTGATTTACTCTAAGTAAACTTTCTATGTGTTTGTGTTTATTTCAACAAAATGCCGCGACAACGCATAATAACCACCGCACGAATAACAACTAACATGGAAGTCTATCGAAAAGCGGCTGAAGAGCATTTTAATGATGGTGACAAAATTAGAGCCATAGCAAAAAAAATTGAATGTCTGCCATGTTACATGTAACATTGCATAGATATATAAAAAAAATTAAGCTAGAAATACTAGCGCAGTTGTAGACAAGGAAAATAAATTTGACGACGAAGATTGCTTCTACCTCGTTTGTTTAGAAAATTTTAGCAATAGTCGACTGAATGAGCGAAGCTTACATTGTTTCGAATGCAAAATGTGGTCTCATAGGTACTGAATGCGTCAATGAATTATGTGTGCCATAATTGCGAGTCTGAATAGAGAAGACTGACACTGAATTTTCAAATAAATATTTGTTTGATTAAATATGTCATATCACATTCATTACAAACGCCTTTGCCCTGTTACTTTCGACCCACAACGTGTTACTTTCGGCCCGCCAACGTGGTCGAAAGTAACGAATGACAAATTTTTTAAAAGTTTCTGTGATTCATGCAAAATACACAATAATAGGGTAATTTAAGATGCTAATGTATAGAACATAAACGGAATTTATGTATGGCTATATCAATTTCACCGAAATAATAACACCTAACGAGAAACCAAGGCGAAAGTACAAAACGTTACTTTTGTACCCGGTCTCCCCTACTATATACAAAATTTTAGAATAACATTTCAAATTAAATTTAAGTTCTATGTAGAGGACTCATTAAGGTGATGAAAAATAGGCCATTTTCATTTATCATTAAAGTTAGATAAGTTCTCAGCTCACAAGATTGCGCTTTGGAAAAAATGTTCAAGTGAAATAAATAAAACAGACTAATTCAGGTATGGCACAAGTGTTTGTGGTTTTCTTTAATTTTTTATTGTATTTTCTGGTATTAATTATCTCATTATTGTTAGTTGATTAATTAGGCATTGAGGTTTACCTACCCTGAAAGTACCGGTTTTCAAATCCATATCAAAGCAGAATAAAAAAAAGGTTTGATGTAAATGTATTCTCATTTCTTTTATTTAGTATATCATTTAACTTAGACTAATTTGCTATGGACATTTTGTGGAATTATTCACTGTGTTCTCTGAGAATCTACAAAGAGAAAGAGAAAATTAACGCCAATTTCACAAACTTCTCTGAAACCTCTTATAAAAATAAATAGTTGAAGTTTTTAAAGGCCACAGTATCTGTAAGTTCTGAAAATATAACATTTATATTCATATCGCGTTCATATTCATTTACGCAGTAGTTCATCGATACTTGTCAAAACAATATATTCAACAGAAACCCATAGTACACGCAACGTTTTGCTTTCGGAAGTGTTGATTAAAAACTAGAATGTTTTGCTTTCGGCACATAATGGATTGGGTGAGTTTCCAACATAATAATGGGCCCTTACTTTCGAATTGAAAATTGTGGAAGGCTACAAGAATTAAATCACTTGTATAAAGGATTCGTCTGACGTAGTCATATGTTCTCAATAATATTTCGTGTATCACTACTATATTATATTGAAAAGTTAGCATTTAGCATATTCATATTGATTCATATTATTCAAAATCATATTATTTTATGCACCGACCTTCCTTATATAATATAATTTATTAATTACGATAAAAGATATTTACATTTACTGCTTACTGCATTTCATTCATTTCAAGATTTCATATCAACAGTGGCAATGCTGCAGAGGCTTAATAAGGTATAGACGCGTTCATTATACCATATGCCTTGCCAGAGAGAAAAGGAAACGCTGCGAATGAATATATCTTATTCACTCTATTGAAATAGAAAAGACCGGTAAATGGCAACACCGATTGAAGCTAGCTGCTCGGTTCAAAGAGGATACCTACATTAATTCTCACACAATGTCGACCAATCACAACTATAGACGGGTAAAATCGAGTGAATTCGTTGGACATGGACCGTTGGACGTTGTCGCTAGTCGTGGACGAAAACAGCTGATTTTGGTTTTAATTTATTTTGCTGGCGTACCAATTGTTTTTAAAATGAGTTCGTTTACTACAGTTAATTTAAAAAATTTCAATGGTGACTTAGTGGAATATTTGTTATCCCATAACTTTAGTGCACTAAGTTAAAACGATAAAATTTTAATAAAAACATTGCGACCTACCCCGGAATTAAACAATTTGGTGCAGCGTAACAAACAACAGAATCGCGGTTTAATATCAGAAATTATGAGAGATATCCTTGGCTAACCGGATCACAGGTAAAAAATAAATTATTTTGTTGGCAGTGTTTACTTTTTAATAGGGAAAATGTCTCTGTTTGGTGCCGCTTGGGATTTGACGATTTAAAAATTATATCACGTTCTCTGGAAAGGTACGAAAAGTCCCAGGAACATGTCGTGTCGCGGATCAAGGTAGACACTCGAAAGTGAAAACAAATTTTTTCCCAAAGGCATTCATATTTTAGGGTGCTTCGATTTTCTTTAAATTATAAGGCGGTTGATATCCTGAAAATTTTCGCCTATGGTGTATTTTTTAACACCTCTTGTAGCCTCCTTAAACCAACACCTCACGAGCCGCCACTGATTATATATATATATATATATATATATATATATATATATATATATATATATATATATAGAGATGTATATATATATATATATATATATATATATATATATATATATATATATATGTATATATATATATATAAATATATATGTATATATATATATATATATATATATATATATATATATATATATATACAGTGGCGTATTTACCAGCAGGCTGAGTAGGCTGGAGCCTATGGCGGCAAATCTGGGGCCAAAATTTTCTAAAATTGGAAACTTATTGTTTCTACTATGATTTCCTTTAGATCTCGGCGTTTTGAGGTACTAGAAAAGCCATTATGACTATTTTTACGATAATATCTGTACGGCTGTATGTATGTGTGTGTATGTAAAACTCTTATAACTTTTGAACAGGCCAGCCGATCGCAATGCACCATGCTGCATTCGAAAGAGTTTCACTGAAATAAGATTTCCTGAGAATTAATACTGTGTTGACCCTGTCGACTTTGACACATCGCAAAAATAAAATTTTCAAAAAATGTTTTTTTTATATACCAAACCGATTTATTTCAAAATATACTCAGCTCGCTTCCTTATAAAACTCCGTCGAATGACCCAAAGAGCATAAGAGTCGGTTGATCCATTCGGGAGCTATCGTTGTCGAAACATTCTCAAAAAATCTGCAAAACGGTCGACCCTGCAGGCCGTCCCTGTAACTTCCCGCTATTTTGAGTTAAAAGCGCTTGCAAATCTACCTAATACTTGGGCTCAAAATGTGAATTTCAATACTTTTTGTGACATCTACCTAGAGCCAAGAATGCTGAATGCCTTAGCACTTTTGTGCATAGATTGAGGAACTAATGAACAAGATTTCATACGACGATATAATTGATGATTTTGCGAATAAAAAAATCGTGCAAAAAAGTATTGTAAAACTATCATAACTTAACTAATTGAATTTCATCGTCATAATCAACCGGATTGTTACTAGATAAAAGCATATATTTTGTTTAAACTGTAAGTAAACGCAATAAAAATTGTTTAATTACTTTTATCGAATGTACATTATTGGGTAAGTAGTATTAACTTATAGCTTACCTCGCCTCATTAGTAGTACTAGTACATGATTGAGCTTTCATTATCTCAGAAATATTTCTTGTGCAATCTTACCTAAATCGTTGGATTGTAAAAATAATCTAGAAACTGAAACATCTATCCCCTAGTTCACAATCATACTAATTACACGAAAAAATTAGTGTAATTAGGACGATCATGCACAAATCATAAAGTTACAATTTCATTGACAAAGAAATGATTGTGAACGAGGGTGGATTGTAAAGGTCGGTAGGGGCGACAAAATTTGAAAAGCCTACTAGCAGAAAATATCTAAATCCGCCACTGTATATATATATATATATATATATATATATATATATATATATATATATATATATATATATATATATATAAACTTCTATTCACGTTAAATAGCTATTAATTTATCTTGCTGATGTAAAACGCGGAACACGTTACGTAAAAGATAAAAGTTTCTATTGGTTCTTATGTAATTTTCGATATTGGGGTTGTGTGAAATGTCAGCTGCTGTTAAATTCGTTGGCCAATAATTTATTCATTTCTAATATTTCACAGAGTTTTAATCAAACCATTCTAGTCGATACATACAAAGGTGTATCTATTCTAGGTGGAGTTACAAAAAGAAAAGGAGGGTTACATAAGGTCATGATTGATTCAACTTAGTGAGAATCTTAGTGGTTAACACGATATCACATTTCGAAGCTTGGTTTTTTGTAGTTGTATTCATCCCGTAAATAATTGACGATTGCATTGCTGCAATAGTAAGAAAGAGTAGTTTGTAAATATGTTTTTTACCTCTTCTACGACGATTTTCGAGGATTGTAGATTATATATATATATATATATATATATATATATATATATATATATATATATATATATATACCTATATTTTGGAAGTGCTTTTTGACGGTATAAATTTTTTTAAACCATGCCATTTGCTTGTTTTTTCTGGATATTTCGTAACTTCTGAGTTTTTTTTTTTAAATAGAGATTTGAACTTTGGTACGTGGATTGAGT
The DNA here is from genome assembly GCA_030704885.1 of Cynegetis impunctata. Taxonomy (NCBI): domain Eukaryota; kingdom Metazoa; phylum Arthropoda; class Insecta; order Coleoptera; family Coccinellidae; genus Cynegetis; species Cynegetis impunctata. Next base: position 115,697 of record JARQZK010002285.1, on the reverse strand, counting down.
TGAGTAGGTTTGGAGGTTTCAACTGTCTTCCTAACCGTTATCATAATAATGTAGACACTTCATGTTTTTTGATGTTATGCTCCCCTCCAAATTTACTTAGGGATTTGAGTGTTTGTATATAAAAAAGAAAAATACAGAGTGGACGAATTCAGTAATAGAAATCTACAACTCACCGGCTTTTTTATACAAGAACCATTCTATTTTTGATTGCTGAAATGGTTTTGTTACTTACTTATATTTTATTAGTCGTATTTTTCCTGAAAATACATACTATTACAGTGTATCGAAGGAGAGTAGTCAGGTGTGGGATTAGTTTTTATCTATATATTATTTCAGTTTTGGACCTCCTAGACAACGATTTTCGGAATATTTTTTATGTCATATATATATATATATATATATATATATATATATATATATATATATATATATATATATATATATATATATATATATTATATATATATATATATATATATATATATATATATATATATATATATATATATATATATATATATATATATTGTTTTGAAGTGAAACTTCCTTGCGCGCATAAGGGTAAAATTCTTACGGAGGAAACGCGTCACGTTTTCGTCCAAGAAGAGGGAGAGAGCGATTGAGACCGCTCGTGAGAGAGTAAGGAAGGGCGAACGTAGCATGAAGCATATTGCCATGGAGGGAGAGAGCAACTAGGAGAGAACGAGAGAGGAAGAGAGATCGAGAACAAATACACGCTATTGTTGACGTTTGAAGGTTAGAAAATGTTGATATTCACAAATAACATGTGGCATTCTAATTTGCCACTCGTCATTTGAGAATTTAATATACTATTTTGCATAAAATATAAAATAAAAATATTTCATAAACTGTCTTTTCTAAATTCTTCCTTTCCCTCCCTCTCTCGAAAATCTAAGGCCTTATATTAGTATACATATAAAAAATTTAAAAAGGACCCCGCACGGGAACCCATATAAAATGGTTCTCGTTGGAATTTCTTCATTTTTTCATATGTTTTTATATCCTTTGTTATCAATAAAATGTGAAGGTTTTGAACAGTTTCTATGTCTAGTTTCGGTTTTATGGATTTTTGAAATGTTGCGATTAAGCCAAATGTGATAATGCTTTAAAAACTTCGATAGTGTGAAATAATTTTTGTTATTATAACTTTGGGACCAACTGTAGATATTTCACGAATAATATATATTTTTCATTCTTTCTTCAACAATTGCAGATCAGAAATGATTCTTTTCCCTTCAGGGCGACTCTAAAATAGTTACAAAGTATGTCAAAAATTAATTTATATAACAGTATTTCTTAAACTTTTATTTGTATTATATTAAACACTTTTGAGAAAATCTTAATATTAAAGACGCTACTTTATTCATCATCCACCTAAATAGAAACCATAAAATTGTATTCTGATCCGACCTACATAGGTAAGCAAAACAGCTCAACATGACAGTTACAAAACTAGCGAAAATCGACTTCCTAGATTTTTCACCACATACCAGCTAAGAAAAGTATTGGTTGGCTCAGCGTTGCCAACGACAACAATAAATATGGCGATTGTTCATAAAAAATTGTCAACCAAATTGTACCTTTGTTTAGTTTTTAATTCAGCTTAAGCAATTTTTAATCATTAATTATTATTTAGTTCTACTTTTGTATTAAAAAAAATGCCATTTAATAATAATAATAACCGTGTCAATTGTTATGTGTGTGAAGTAAGATTTACAACAAGATTGGTAAATACTGAAATCAATGAACACAAGAGGCAAATAGCTATTTTAAGAAGAGAAAACTTAAACCACCCTGCCTTGGAGTTTAACAACAATTCTCGAGTTTGTTTGAATTGTTCAAGATCTCTTAATGAAGAAATTGAAATGGTACAACAGGATTCGGAATGTTTAAAACTCAATATTTTAAAGCAATCAGCGAATGCGTCTTGTGTAATTTGCAATGAACAAAATCATTTAGGGCGAGTTTCAACAAACTTTTTTACTGAGATTTTTATAAAAAGCAATATTTATGTTCCGTAAATAGTGCGTGCTTGCTCACGACATTTGGACGAAAACGGCCTTTTACTGCCAGAACTACTACCCGGTTTTCAATTTGTACATTATCGTATAATCCTAAGGGCACCCAATTACAACGAATCTTACAGAACTTACGACAGAAAATTAATAATCAAAATAAGGGATTTGAAGGTGTTAATGATTTCACTGACGATGATTTTCCGTGTGTTTCTTCCCTTACTAAAGTTCAGTTTGAAGAACTGTATACCTCATGCGGGGGTGTTGAAGATAACGATCATTATGTAAGAGCAGTTTCAAAGAAAGATCTTTTAACTTTTCTGTGTAAAATGCGTCAGGGTATATTTGATGAATTTTAAAAAATAATTTTTAATTATTCAAGCAGACAAGCTGTAAACAATGCAGTTGCTACTACAAGTAGATCGATTATGACTGGCTTTGTCCCGCAAAACCTCAGTCTTCAGGCTATTACTAGAGCGGAATACATTAAAAATCACATCACAGAATTTGCTAATGAATTATACAATCCAGAACCAGGTATGCCCCAAACAATATGTTATGTTGATGGTACTTACAGCCACATACAAAGAAGCAGAAACTTTAGAAGCTTGAGGCAATCATATTCAACCCACAAACACACTCATCTGGTGAAGCCGGTTCTGTTTACAGCTCCAGATGGCTATATCTATATAGATATTCACGGGCCATATTTTGCAGATGGCAAAAACAATGAAGCCTCACTATTGCACGCAGAATTTGAAAGAGATGCCAATAGATTGCAACAATGGCTTCAAGCGGGTGATATTGTGCAACCCGGACAAAACCAGCTGTTAACTGAAGATGCAAACCAATCCCGTCTTGTCACGAAAACAAGATGGGTTATTGAAAGTCGAAATGGACATCTAAAAATTATTTTCAAGTTACTAGAAGGAGTAAGTCCAATGTCCCAATTAACTCATTTAGGAGATTTCTACCGTATTGCTGCGGCTTTAATCAACAAATTCAGGTCAACTATGAACATGCAGAATGCAGATATTGCTTTGGCAAGGAGAATGCGAGAGAAATCCATCAGGGTAAATCGTCTACGACTACGTATTTCAGAGAATGACTTGGCCCATATTCGTGCAAATTGGACACGTTTGAATTTAAATCATTCTCCGGATTTTCCTAATTTGGATTTGGAATACCTAAGTGAACTTTCATCTGGAGTTTACCAAATTGGATTAGCTTCCTCTTATATTCAGGATAGCTTTAAGGAAGAAGAAGAAAATGTCTTCGAAATTGATCAAAGGATCATAGAACCAGAACTACCATCATAACTGCGTTATATGTATATTATAATATGAACTAGATACCTTCAGTTCTTAGATAATTCCTTATGTTTTCTCAAAAGAGTTTGATATAATACCAATAAAACTTTTGAGAAAATATTTCAAAAAATGTTATGAAATTTAATTTTTGACCAACTCTGTGATTATTTCAGAACCACCCTGTAGGTACTGATCTGAAATTGTTGAGAAAATGATAAAATATATATATTCTCTGGAAACTGTTCACATAATTTTTCTCAAAAATATTATAATAAATTAATTGCACATGAAAAAATTCTTTTAAACAATTATCGCAATTGGCTTAATCGCAATATTTCAAAAATTCATAAAATCGAAACTAGACATAGAAACTGTTTAAAACTTTCACATGTTGGTGATAACAAAGGATATAAAACATATGAAAAAATTAAGAAATTCCAACGAGAACCATTTTATATGGGTTCCCGTGCGGGGTCCTTTGTGTGTCGAAGTATATATTAACATTTCTAGCAGCTTTCATCGAGTCTAAAGAGCTGAAATTTTTTGTTAAAAAACGGAAGTATCAAAATTAGAGTAAATTTTTGTAATCGCTGCTATTTTTACGTAGATATCTCTAAATTTCATATAAATATCCTTTCCGGCAATATTAACATCTCTAGCGGTTCGCATCACATCAAATTAGCTGAAATTTACTATTTGAAATGGTTTCCGAGGTTTAGTACCTACCGTGAGTTTATTTTTGTGGGTTTCAACTTTTTTTTTACAATAAATGGTTTGAATTTGATACGTGGATTGATTCGATGTTAAGGTACCATCCTTCGTTGGTTTCAACGTTTTTCCTCAACCACGATGCAAATTTTTTTTAATGAAATCAATTATTTTCTACTTTTTAATTGGCGCTATTTAACCGTGATTTTTCAATATATAATTAAATTCGTTCGAATCGCATCTCGACGCGATGCATTTTGTACGATTATAAAATCAGAAACATTCATTTCAATTGAAATATACATACAATGAGGCAAAACTTTCACCTAAACTAAATAAGGTACACAATAATGTACTAACCTTCTCTATTAGCGGTACTTTTTCTGGTACTACTCGCCGACATTTGGTTACTAGGTAACTCCAATTCTTCAACATGATTCATGTAATATTTCGCCGAATGCTGTCTCATATCTAGAATTGATGAATCCGCTCCTGCATTAAGAAGCATCCTCTGTACCAAAGCGGGATCTTTGCAAGCTGCTGTGTAATGATATGGTGTTCTACCTTCCTGAAAATTAATTTGAAGGGGTATTTTCTCAAAAATTATATTTTGGAAAAACGTTATTTTTTATATTATTGTGGTGATGAGGTGAAATTTTTGAGGAAATAGGTTCCAGAGGTACATACCCCTCGAACCACTGATACTTCAGGATATCTCTTCTTTTCGATGAAAAATTAGCTCTTCATGTACATAACTGGTTATATGAAATTTTTACGATGATTTATATTGATTTGTATTATGTTCTTGGCAGAAAATATAAATTGGCCAAGAATAATCCATCGCAATCTCATATAAGACAAAATTATCTATCACAGATATCGTTATGAATTCTAGAGGTGTATAGTATAGAAGTGATAAAATATTGATTATAAAATAATGAGGTTAAGTGTCATTAATTCATTCGTTAAATATAATGAAAAGAAGAAATTAAATAGTCACCATATCCTTCTGAGCTACAGTATTAGGAAATTTTTCTATTAGATACTTGTAGATATCTTTGAGGTCATAATAAACGGCCTTATGAAGAAGGCCGACTCCATTCTCATCTTTTGCAAGTACCAATTTCTTCTTCTTTTCCTTGTTGTCTTCCAGAATGCTTTGTAGTTCTTGAAGTTTTCCACTGTTTACGGCATCGTGTAGTAGACCGATTTGTGTCTGTAAAAATAAGTTCTCTTATAAAAATTCCATATATATATATATATATATATATATTTATTTATATATATGTAACCAGCTCTCCTAGGAGGTTTGTTTGATTAATTTCAAATAAATGTCCTAGTTTAGATAGGTACTCCATTTTATTGCCACGAACGTAAATCGATAACACGAAGAATTCTGTCTTATATTCATTTGCTGCCTGTATAGGGGATAAAATCGGAGCGTTTGTTACTAGCGGTGTGTAAATGTTGCATTACATCGAATTGATGTGGCAACTTTACTCTCGCTTAGCGAATATAGTAACCACCTTCGGGTGTCAGGACGTACGAGTTCTCGTTGCCGAAATGTTTTCTTCTATCTGTAAGATGTAGTTCATTTGTTTCCGACTGGTGGCGCTGTGTCATATTTATATGCCATTGAGTTACTAGAAGGAAAATATAAGAACGTTTGAAATATTTGGTTGTTTATTACTTTCGATGGATGGATGATACTGATGAGCCCCAAATAAGGGTGAAACAGTCTGTATCATTTTCGTTGATTGTGATAAACAACTTAATATTTCTAACATTTACCGTCCAAAGTATATGGAAGTATTTATATGTTTCGTGAACTTGTATAACCAGCTCCGCTAGGCGGTTTCTTTGATTAATTTCAAATAAATGTCATAGTTTGCTACATTCTATTGCCGCGAACGTGTATCGATAACACGAAGAATGCTGTCATATATATATATATATATATATATATATATATATATATATATATATATATATATATATATATATATATATATATATATATATATATATATATATATATATATATATATATATATATATATATATATATATATATATATATATCAGATCTAAAATCTAAGTCCAAGAGATATCAAACGGATTCAAAGACTATTTCGTTGACTTTCTAAACCATACGATAGTCTATTATTTTCGGAAAAATACGACTTAAAATGCACAAAGAGTTCAATACCTGGTTCCAATAGTTTAAAGTTATCCAGTCATCTCTAGATATTTTGTTGAGGTGATTGAATTGATGTGATACAACTTTTTTTGAAATTTTAAAGACTTGTGGGTTATAAAACTTCAATGCCTGAAGCTCAATTTATTATTAGCGTACCAATAAAAATTTAGTGAAAATTATACAAAAAATAGGAGGAATTGAATAGATATCTAGAAAACTGTGATTTGCAATTTATTCCTGGATAATAAAAAATTAAATAATTAAATAATTGAGTGATGAAATAATAAAATAACGAAATAATTAATAATACAATGGAAGTCACAAACTGTTGCTGATTAATTTTCCTCCGAAGTCAAAAAAACTTAGAAGAATTAAATTTTTGCAAGAATATCATCTATCGCAGTTTTCGATTCCAAATGCTCACCTTGATTAAGTGGATGTGATAAGGGTCCGAAGATGTTCCAAAAATCTGAAAAGCTTGTCTCTCTTTCATGATTGAACGACTTATTCTTATCAAATTTAGTTTTGCGCACACCTATTGGTTTGAAAGACATAAAATAAATTTATTTTCAATAATGAATAAAGCTCGAAACTTTGTCACGAAACAGAAATAAATGCAATTGAACAATTTGATGATCATTTTTCTACTGAGACTGACCAGGTTTTCCACTTCGACACACGCAATAAACATTCGCGAAAATTAAGCCTAATAACACTTCAAAGGGTTGTAGGTGCCAATTTGCTAGATCAAGATAGCACGATGTTATTAAAACGCAGTTCTGAAGGAATTCGAAAATGCAAATAATTGTTATGGATATTTCATTGAAGTCGACGATGTAAAAAAAACTTGAATTGTGAAAATTAAATTATGATCGATACTTTCATTCCAATTTGATGTAAATATAAACAATCAAATGTTATAGATCTAGATCACCCAAAATAAAAACAAAAGTTCCATCACTGACATGAAGAAATTGAATGAATTTTATTTTTACTTATTTCGAATGTTGTCATCATGTCATTTGAACATGACCATATTCGATAGATGAACAATACTGAAGAGGACCACATAAGTCCGAAACAGCTGTCTTTATTCTATTGTTTGTGGTGACTTTTTTGATATTATTTCACCGCTTGAAGACGGTTGGAAATGTAGAGTTTTGGAAAAGTATTTGAGTATTTAATTGTTATATATATATATATATATATATATATATATATGTATATATATATATATATATATATATATATATATATATATATATATATATATATATATATATATATATATATATATATATATATATATATATATATATATATTTGGTATTTGCTCTTGTCCCGGTGTCCCGCCCGGTTTGATCGATGTCCCGGAAAACTGGTGTGAAATGTAAAAAGTAATGAATAATGGCTGTAAGTTGTTTAATCATAACATCAGGCCTATAAGGAGGTGGGTGCTACCTAGAGGAAAGATGCACACTATCACTTTATCCAGCAAATAGACTAGAGCGCTTTGTTCTGAAAGCACAGATTAACATTGTCAACTTATTAATAAATTTTTTTTTTGGTTGGCCAAAAATGTTTTTATGATTGTTTTTGTAGTTTTATAAAAGAATAAACTTAATAAGAATTAGTAATTGTTCAATTTTATGAAGTATTTTGAATTTTATTTTATCAACACTTCTCAGATCAGAAAAACTTATCATTAAAAAAGGAAAAATATATATTTTTGAGTAGCAAAAATTCTTTTTTCATTTTTAGAAGTTGTGTTGAACTAAGAATTTATGGTTCAAGACTTCCCTCCCGTCATTTGTGAAGATTAAAATATGTCTTAAAACTCACGATTTTGCTAATGATTTTTCGAAAATTTTTCATTGGACCTCGCTCTACTGGGGGGTATACCCCCTTCGGTAAGGCCATCCCATATTAATGTATCATTCACTCACTAAAAATATGGCAAGCCTATATATATATATATATATATATATATATATATATATATATATATATATATATATATATATATATATATATATATATATATATATATATATATATATATATATATATATATATATATATATATATATATATATATATATATATATATATATATATATAAATATATATATATATATATATATATATATATATATATATATATATATATATATATATATATATATATATATATATATGTTCAGAAAGATTTCCGCGGTCGGACCAAAAGACCTTAACCCAGAAAAATAAACTAGCCAAACTCATCAATTCCCAAAAACCACAAAAATCATCTTCATCTTATACCTCCTCCATTGTTCACAATTATTCTGACACCCCAATTTCCGAGATCGCAACAAAAGCACTCTCGAAAGGTTTCAACTATTATATCACACCTAAATCCATCCCCATAGAAACTATCATCTCCCAAACAGAAGAAGCAATTTCCCATCTTCCAACAGATCAAGCAGAAACTGCCAGGCATGACATCGCCAAAATTCTTCGTACAAGTCGGCCACCCCATCCTAACCTCACTTTTTCTGAGAGGCAATCTCTCAAAGAACTTTACAATGACCCAAATCTAGTCGTCCTCCTAGCTGATAAAGGCAATGCCACTGTCATTCTTAACACTTCTTCTTACCTCGATAAAATGTCCAATCTTCTTGACACCCCCGACTATAAGCGTATCCCTCATGACCCGACAACATACCTGGAGAAAACCACAAAATCTCGTATCAACCAATCGAATCTGCCACCTGAAATAAAAAAGTCTCTAATCCCAAGAGAAAAAGGAAAGAACCCCTCGAATTTATGGTCTACCCAAAGTTCACAAGCCTAATATTCCACTTCGACCCATTTTCAGCGCTTACAATTGTCCAACACATCCTCTTGCGAAATATCTCGCCAAAACCCTTCAACCTCTTGCCGAACAAACCCAGTCATACGTAAAAAACTCTTTTCACTTCATAGAACTCCTCAAAAGTATTGATATTACCCCAACTCATCTCCTTGTTAGTTTTGATATTGTCTCCTTATTTACAAATATCCCCATCGAAGAAACCCTTTCCATCCTAGACACGAAACATCAAATATCCCCAGACAACCTATCCCTGATCAAACACTGCATGGCCAACACTTACTTTATCTTTCAAGGCAACTTCTACAGCCGAATTAAGGGATCCCCAATGGGATCCCCTCTCTCCCCCGTCATAGCCAACATTTTCATGGAACATTTCGAAACCCAAGCTCTCTCGTCATTCGACCTTAAACCATCATGCTGGCTACGTTATGTAGACGACGTGTTTGCGATCTGGCCCCATGGCGGAGACTCATTGCTCCACTTCTTGAATCATTTGGGTCTCTACCATTCCTCGATGTCTTGGTCAAAAAACTTCCATCCCAAGGCTTCTCCTATTCAGTTTATCGTAAACCCACCCATACAAACCGTTATCTGAACGCACAGTCTCACCACCATCCCTCTCAACTTAACTCTGTAGTTAATGCCCTAATCTACCGCTCCATTCGACTATCTGACGACGAACACCGTGAATCAGAACTCAATACTCTAAAACATATATTATTACAGAACGGTTACAACACATATCAAATCAACAAGAACATACGCAAACACACAAACATCACCCCACCTCTACCAATCGCACTGACCAAGAATCTACACCTAAATTATTCCTTCCTTACATCAAAGGAGTAACAGATAAGATCGCGAGATCTCTCAAAAACACAAACATCAAAACAATATTCACCACCCAACAAAAACTCTCCCATCTGGTCAGATCCGTCAAGGATAAAATTCCTAACGAAAATCACGGTGTTTATGAGATTCCCTGTTCCAATTGTCCTCGTTCTTATATAGGACAAACGAACCGACGAATTCAGGTCCGTGCCAAGGAACATTCACTTTCAGTAAGACACTCAGATATCACCAACGCCCTTTCCCAACATCACACCCAAACAGGCCACATTATCGATTTCCCCAATACAAGAACTATTGCTCCCGTCCGATCTTTCAAATCCCGAATTTTTCGTGAAGCTGTAGAAATAGAAAAACGTCCAAATTGTTTGAACACCAGAGATGACAGTCACAGACTCCCATCAGCATGGAAACCACTTCTCAGTGGTCGCCATGTCACACCCAATCAGAGTGCATCCCGCACTGATGAGCGTGAATACCCCATTGACGTCAATACTACGTCAATAACTACGTCAATAACTACGTCAATGGAGTACCCGCCCCCTCGCCTATAAATACGGCCACACGACGATCGGCCCGTCAGTTGACTCTGAAGAGTAGGCAGGTTGAGACTTCAGAGTTGACAGGAAGCAGTACGGTTGGTGGAGTAGGCAGGTTGTGACCACGCAATCGTATTGTTTCCGATTCCTCCTAATTCGATTCGTGGAGTAGGCAGATTGAGGCCACGTATCTGAATTATTTTCCTTCTAATTCTCCTGAAGATGGCTTCGCAAAAGGAGCCGAAACGTCGAGATTTTTCAAATCTTTTACGCGGTTCATTCCGAGAACCAAGTTTTTCATATATATATATATATATATATATATATATATATATATATATATATATATATATATATATATATATATATATATATAGCGGTGATGGCTCAGGTGGCATCGCTCTCGACTCACAATCGAGAGGACGTGGATTCGACTCCCACGATAAAACCAACAAATTTTCAATACCATCGCTTCTGTGTTTCGGAGGACACGTTAAGCCGTCGGTCCCCCTGGGTTAGTACGCCTCGGTACTAATTACCTAAAATAGGGTTTAAGAGGCAATCGGCGCCGGAACATCTCACATTATGTGTGTAGACTCACCGGCAATAATGCCATACGCTCAGAGGCGGATTAAACGTTCAACTCGCGCCCCTCTATTAAAAATAAATCGTACTATAGTTTGACCTAAACCGATGTACCGCCCCTTAGGAAAACGTGGTGAGATGCGGGCTAAGGAAAAAAGAGCAGTTTACATAAGATCGATATTGTCGGATAAATCTTACGATTTCGTTTTACAATATTTTGAAGCTTTAAGGTACTACTGGCATGTAAACCCGAAAATTATGAAATTCCCTATATAATAATATCTGGCTTTACACGCCAGTCGTATGAATTAAATTATTGAACAGGATAAAAATGAATTAAATCATTGTATCTAATATTTCATTTATATAATTAACTAACTTTAATATATTATAGTTACTTAATTCGAACTCGATAGTATAGATAGTAACCTAGGTGTCTGCCGTAAGAGCGGAAGGTCCCGGATTTCTTTCCCGGTCGGGCAAATTTGGGAATCGAAGGTCGTCTTGAATTGTCTGGTGCTTTTATAAGTTTTAAGAATTTATTAATTCTTGGTTAATAAAAAAATCAATTTACGAATTATTTAGTTACACTGATACAGGTTTAAATTTTCAACAAGATCTGAATTTTTAAGTATACTCAAAGTGAACTAAAAGGCACTCTGATAAAATAGCTCTTGGACAAAAATATTTATATCGCGATAAAAACATACCGCACGGTTTCCTGGTTATATTTATTATACTCATGTCTACGTTGATGAATTCCTTCTTTGGATCTGGACTAACATCTGTAATGAGTGGAGCCAATTATGAACTGGATATCAACTCCTTGAAAGACCTACGGAGTAATAAATTATACATCGGAGTCGCATCAAATTTAATTAAGTCATCCGCCACACAAATTTCAGAAATGGAAGGCTATTAAAACAATGGTTAAAAATAACAATTTACACATTCATTATAAGAAATAACGCATGACGCACGTTTCGGTGGAACTTCACCTTCTTCAGATGCTAATGGCAAACTAACTATGATTCTCTGTTATATCGAAAACAAGAAATGACAAATTATGTAGAAGGGGTAAATACAAAGACGGTTACAAATAATTATTAGAAAAGGAAAAACCAATTCTGAACTGCTAGTCAGGTAGTTCGGTAATTTTGAAAAGATTAAGAAGGGGGCTTGGAGTATGATCGATTTGGCTATTCAATAGGAGACCGGAATGCTTGTATTTATTTATCTGTAATTATTCTAAAAAATTAAGTTTAATTCCCTTGCTTTCAGTATTTAATATTTCAAAATCGAAATTGAATGTGTGATTTTCTTGGATTAAATGGTTTGCATAATGTGAATCCGACTTCTGATTAACAAAGCTACGTTTGTGTTCTGAAATTTTAGTTTGAAAACTTCTGAAAGTTCTACCAATGTAAAACTTATCACAATCGCCACAATTAATTTTATAAACTCCCGATTTATTATCTTTATGAACTTTGGATTTATTATTTTTTATATGATTTCCTAAATTATTACCGGTACGATAAGCAATATTAATGTTGTGCTTAGATAAGAGAGATTTAAGTTTTTTACTTGAATTTCCGATGAAAGTGAGGCTGTTGTATTTGATATTATTTTTAGTAAGGGGGTACACCTGGTTAATCGCATTTTTGAAATACTTTTTATCTATCATATTGTCTATAATATTGGGATCATAATTATTATTTACGGCAATTTGTTTAATTATATTTTTCTCGATGTTAAAATTGGCATTTGAAAGTGGAATATTTACTAAACGATGTACCATACTATTGAAAGCTGCCATTTTGTGTTGGAAAGGATGTAGGGAAGTACTATGTATGACGCTATCAGTGTGTGATGGTTTGCGAAAAATTGAAACATTATGTTTGTTATCTACTTTTGTTATTTTCAAATCCAAATAGTTAATCGAGTTATCTTTTTCCATCTCTAAAGTGAATTTTATATTAGGGTGTAAAGTATTAATGAATGTTTGAAAGCAGTCTAGTTGTCTAAGAGTACCACTGAAACAACAAATAATATCATCCACATATCTAAACCAATAAACGAATTGTCGACTAATAGGATGATTATGAACTAACTGTTCCAAACTATCCATGAATACTTCAGCCAACAAAGGGCTCAGCGGGTTTCCCATAATCAAGCCTTCAGTACTGCTGTAAATCTTATCATTGAAACTAAAATAATTCTGTTCCAGGCATATGCCTGGAACAAAATTATTCGACAATTCGTTTATTGGTTTAGGTATGTGGATGATATTATTTGTTGTTTCACTGGTACTCTTAGGCAACTAGACTGCTTTCAAACATTCATTAACACATTTACTGCTGATGACACGGATCCGGGTCACCGCTTACTTATAACCACATGCGCACGACACGGATCCGTGTCGCCAGTATTTGTAAAGTCAGGTTGGCAGTGTACCGCGAGCATCTTGTCAAAGCTGTCGTGCGCTTTATTAGCATATAGCCATAGCATTGGAAATTCGTATTTTTCGCGCCGTTTCCGTATGGGACTTTCGTAACAGCTGATATTGAAGCAAAAAGACGGATAGTGTGGCAGGGCCCTCGGAGCCTAAAAAAGGAAATTGACTTTTAAAAACCTTCGTAAATTGACTGAAGATGAGCTTCAGGCAGCATTTTATGAATCCTTCAGTGACTTTGATACTGATGCTTTTGATACTTATGCCTTTGAATGCGTATTATTTGTACAGAAAATATTTTTCAAATCAAAAAAGTCCATTATATGATTTCCGGCTGGCGGTTATAGAAGAGCTGTTGGACATAGAGACAAAAGCTACTCCGAATTTCAAAGACACAGCAGTAGTTTCCCACCGCTCAACAAAAATTCCAGACCTTTCTACTAAGAACGAAACCAAGAGAAAGAGGTGTAGGGTACCTATGCTCACAAAATAGGATTAGAAAAAGCACTATATATCACTGCGAGAAATGCCCTGATGCGCCTGGATTGTGTCCAGGAAAATGTTTTGTTATATACCATGCCAAATAATATATTTTATATTAGAAAAAATATTTTTAATGTTTATTTTGCCTTTTGCATGTATATATTCTATGTTTGACATGGCGTATATTATTTGTTTCAATATATTTGTGTTTTGCAATATTTAGTTGAATTTTTTTTTCACGAAAAGGAATGTAGCGAGCATTTTGCCGCCTGCAAGAAGAGAAAAATATAAGAAGCTTGTCGACACGGATCCGTGTCAGTCAGCTTGAAACAAGAAAAATTTTACTATATGCTCATGACACGGATCCGTGTCATGCATACAAAGTTTACGAACACTCGGTATATGTCGGTAAAAATAGTGAATTTATATTTTCAACAACATAATAAAAGAAAAACATCAAAAATAAAAATTAGCACCCAGGTTCAGTAAGCTTAAAAAACCCCGCAGCCAAAGTGTTAATACTTTACACCCTAATATAAAATTCACTTTAGAGATGGAAAAAGATAACTCGATTAACTATTTGGATTTGAAAATAGCAAAAGTAGATAACAAACATAATTTTTCAATTTTTCGCAAACCATCGCACACTGATAGCGTCATACATAGTACTTCCCTACATCCTTTCCAACACAAAATGGCAGCTTTCAATAGTATGGTACATCGTTTAGTAAATATTCCACTTTCAAATGCCAATTTTAACATCGAGAAAAATATAATTAAACAAATTGCCGTAAATAATAATTATGATCCCAATATTATAGACAATATGATAGATAAAAAGTATTTCAAAAATGCGATTAACCAGGTGTACCCCCTTACTAAAAATAATATCAAATACAACAGCCTCACTTTCATCGGAAATTCAAGTAAAAAACTTAAATCTCTCTTATCTAAGCACAACATTAATATTGCTTATCGTACCGGTAATAATTTAGGAAATCATATAAAAAATAATAAATCCAAAGTTCATAAAGATAATAAATCGGGAGTTTATAAAATTAATTGTGGCGATTGTGATAAGTTTTACATTGGTAGAACTTTCAGAAGTTTTCAAACTAGAATTTCAGAACACAAACGTAGCTTTGTTAATCAGAAGTCGGATTCACATTATGCAAACCATTTAATCCAAGAAAATCACACATTCAATTTCGATTTTAAAATATTAAATACTGAAAGTAAGGGAATTAAACTTAATTTTTTAGAATAATTACAGATAAATAAATACAAGCATTCCGGTCTCCTATTGAATAGCCAAATCGATCATACTCCAAGCCCCCTTCTTAATCTTTTCAAAATTACCGAACTACCTGACTAGCAGTTCAGAATTGGTTTTTCCTTTTCTAATAATTATTTGTAACCATCTTTGTATTTACCCCTTCTACATAATTTGTCATTTCTTGTTTTCGATATAACAGAGAATCATAGTTAGTTTGCCATTAGCATCTGAAGAAGGTGAAGTTCCACCGAAACGTGCGTCATGCGTTATTTCTTATAATGAATGTGTAAATTGTTATTTTTAACCATTGTTTTAATATATTTATTAATTTACACCAAGTATCGGCTCAATCAATCCAAAAAATGGAAGGCTATCCTGAAAGTTTATATAATAGACTGCAATATCTATAGATTAACAGAATGCATGATCAGATCTTTAACACGAAAATATATCGCTTTAATTCATTCTGTGAGACAGGTTCGATATATTGAATTTTTCGGACTGAAAACAGTACTCAAACAATTAAAACCGGCATTTTCTAGTTCAAAAATTGTAGCGTATTTCAGGAAAGGGCATCCAGCTTTTCCCCTGATAAACAGATTGTTACAATATCTTGTAGAGTCCGGAATTGTGAATAAAATTACTGAGAAATATGATCAAATAATGAAAATTAAAGAAAATTCAGTTGGAACACCAGAAAGTTTGAAGTTACAACACTTCTATGTAATCAGTTTAATTTGGTTTGCTGGGATTGTTTTTAGTTTTGCAATATTTATTTGGGAATGCAAATATAATTATACCTTTAAAAATATAATAGTTAAACTTCGTGGTAAGATAAATCTGAATAAAAAAAGTGAATGAACAATGTTGAAGAAATATTGGCTGATACACCTGAATACTTTAGATAATATACATTTATGCACCATGTTTCATATAGTTTTTTGAAATGATTTTTAGGTTTTCTGTATTCATTCTTATATTAAAACATGTACTATTATACTTATTTATCTGATATTAGAAAATTTCATGTTGATAAAGTTCTTAAAAAATTATTGTGTGTGTGTAAGCATCTCTATTTTATAACCTACAAATTTCTAATAATTGTTATTCAAAAAATTCGTGAAATTAAAACTCTAAAAAATAATAGAACATTCGTAAAATAACTGGAGTCAGCTTTGTGCACTTGCTCAAGAGCAAAGGTAACGATTCTTTCAAGCTATTCACTGCATACAAGAGAGATGTTTCAGTATTGAAAGTAGCCTTATTTCAATCTGATAACTGATATAGATGCTTGTACATTTCCAATTACGTTCTATATATTTATTCGAAGGAGGAATAGAAAATTTTTCCGCTAAGAAATTTCTTCCTTTCTTGTTTTTGTTGTTGAAAGTAAATAATATCTTTAGAAAAGCCACTTGAACAGTTAACAGCTTTTTCGTTTGTTCAAATCTAGTAGGTACATTGATTGAAGGAAATCTTGAAGGCTTAATTATTATTTTACGAAAATCTAGCACTCCGACATAACTAGTAATTTGCAATATTAATTTTGAAAGAAAATATTTGCTTCAATAATTTTAAATGAAATTCTGATGAATCTGTGAACTTCTCTGGCACACAAAAATAATTTTCCTTATCGATACTCAATTATTCCTGAAGCCAGCCAATAAACTATATGTTTTCGGAAGCAGCGTTATCCTGTCAAAAAAAAGTTTCAACCATTGCCAAGTTAGCTGCAAAAAAGCTTATTTATATATTTCGTGCAAAAAAATATGGTAAAGCAGGTATTAGTTATTCAGAGGCATTGAAATACTGCTCTCGTCTTTGTATCTTTGCACCAAAACACTCCTTGCATCTTGACTCAATTCACAAAAGAGCAGTGAAGTTTACAGAGGGGCCTTCATTGACCATACACCTTCAGTCACTCGAACATCTGAGGAGTTGCCGACTTGTATTTCACAGATATTATAACGGCAGGTGTTCTGCAACCATTGCCTCCATTATTCCATCAGGAGCAAAACTCACTCATCTCACAAGATTTGCTCGTAAGCTTAATTACAGCAATTTGCGAGCACATCTCAACAACCAGAATATCAATCTATCCGAAAGCTACCCACAAATCTTTAGAACTATTTACCCTCAGAAGTGAACCCGGTTTTCAACGACTTGTATCGGTTTGAATATAGCATAAACAGTAATTTATTGGAATTATTTTGGGTCGCTTGAAACTTGATATAAGCTTTCGCTTCTCCCAGGAGTCGCTCTTGAGAAAAACTTATATGATCTCTATACTTATTAAATTATTTATATTCATCTAATTTGAAAGTTCCTAGTTTATCTTCGAAACTATAATTGTATAGTTTCTTTCAGAGAGATTAAGTATTTCGAGTATGAAATTTTCAAGAATGATTAATAAGAACTCCGGATATATGCTCTCCAATTCGTCGCCATTCATTGCTGCTGATCGTCTTACTAATCCTTTGGGTTCCACGAGTTTCTGGATGTCGTCCTTCCACCTTCTTCTTGGTCGTCCTGAGTTTATTTTAGTTGTTCTAGGCTTCTACTCAGTTGTCTTTCTGATCCATCTACCATCATTTGCCCTCATCAAATGGCCAGTCCACTGCCATTTTAGTCCTGCCACCCGTTCTGCTATGTCTACCACTTTTGTCTTTTTCTGATCCTTTCGTTTGTCCTTCGGTCTTACAGTTGTATTCTCAGCATCTTGCTCTCCATCTTTCTTCGGGCAATCCTTACACATTATGGTTCCCTCATTTGAGCTCCATGCTTCTGCGACGTACGTTAAGGTCGGCAAGACACATCGGTCAAAAACTTGTGTTTTAAGGTATTGTGGAAATTTAGAATTGAGGACCTCATTAATTTTTCCATATGCTGTCTATCCAAGTTGGATTCTTCTGGAGATCTCTGCTCTTTGACTGTCTTTATCGGAGGATATTTTTGTCCGAGGTACACGTATTCATCCGCTTCGTGCATTTGTCATATATGATGGGTCATATACATGCTTTCAGATTCCATCCCACCACCACACTGGAAGGACTGACTGAACATTTGAAAATGGTGGCACCCGATATTGACTTCTCATGTGCTGTTTGGAATAGAAAAGAAACTTCTGTTTCTTTCAAGATTTCATTTCCTTTGCAATTTGCTGATAGAGTCTACGATACAAGCTTATGGCCGGAAGGTGTTTGTGTTCAGCGCTTCAGATTTCCCAAGAACAATTTTTTAGGGACTTCGAAGAAAATATCTCAAAAAATATAACATCAGCAAATAAAGATTCAAACATCGACTGGACAAAAATATTTCATTCAAATGTTCAGTGTTTACATTCAAAGTTAAAACAATTATTAATGTTCTTAGAACTTAATTTCTTTGACGTCTTGTGTTTTAGTGAACACTGGGCAAATGAAACTATTTTAAATAATATTAACATTCTAAATTATAATTTATTGTCATATTTTTGTAGGTGCAAGGCTGTTCACGGTGGTACCGCCATATATATAAGAAATAATATCAAGGCTACTTCAATTGACTTATCACAATTTTGTAATGAGATAGATGCCGAATTTTGCGGAATAGTGCTGGAAAGGACGGTGGTAGTGTGCGTATACAGGTCCTGTCTTGGTAACTTTCAAAATTTCATACATTTGTTTGAGGAAGTTCTTATTTATGTTGCGGAGGTGGCAAGTTCTATTATTGTGTTGGGAGATTTTAACTTAAACTTTAAAATGCAGCCTCCCAACAGTAGTTTAAGTGATTTCATTCATTTAATAAATTCATTTAATTTAGACCTTACTATATCAGATTTCACTAGAATAACCCCTGCATCTCAAACTTGTATAGATAATATTCTTACAAATATAACAGAAGATAATTATATCTCCCAAGTAATTGATACATCTATATCTGATCATAAAGGAATACTTATTTCAGTAAAGAGAAGGCTTAATAGTAGTATGAATACCCCAATAAAAATTAGAAATATGTGTCAGAAAAATATGACCCAATTTGTGAAATCACTGGAGGGGGTAGACTGGCAAATTTTTAACGATTGCCAGACTTCCGTAAATGAATTAACAGAATATTTAGTGACCACATTTTCTTGCCGAGCCAGCAAGCATTTTCCTCTTAAAACAATTTTAAACTCACACTCTCAGCGACCAGTTGTTAAATGGTTTAATAATAAATTGAGACAACAGAGAGAAACCCTTTCAACATTGAAACTTATTGCTGACTCTACAAGATCTTGTGCTGATTACGCAAATTTTAAGAAATTTAAATATGTTTATCGGAATTCTCTACAAGATGCAAAAACAACCGCATATAAAAATTTTATTTATAATTCTAATAATAAAATAAAGGCCACATGGAATTTAATCAAATCCGAGAGCAATAAAAGAAAAGAACTGGATAGTAGTAAAATTTCCTCAAATAATTTTAATAATTTTAATAATTTTAATAATTGTATCTAGTACAATTACAAAAACATTGCCAACCGTTAAAGATCACCATTCACTATTTTTATATAGAATGCCTCGTCCATTGTCATCCTTTTTTTTGTCACCTGTGTTGGAATCCGATGTAAGGAATGCCGTTCTTAGCCTTAAGAATTCCGGCTGTGTTGATATTTATAATATTAATACAGCCATGGTAAAACGTTCGGTGCAGGTTGTTAGTCCATTACTGGTTATCATAATAAATAAATGTTTCACTACTGGTGAATTTCCAGATTCACTTAAAATTTGCAAGGTACTGCCGATATTTAAGAAGGGAAATAGGGATGACATAAACAACTATAGACCCATAACTATTGTACCGCTTTTTGGTAAAATCATTGAGATTATTTTGAAAGATAGACTGCTTTGTTATTTATTGGAGTTTAAAGTTTTGACATCATGTCAATATGGTTTTATTCCTGGCCGCTCGACCATCCAGGCCTTGATGGAGCTCGTGAGCAGTGTTGTCGAGGGCCTTGATAGTGGCGAGCGCTACTCAGCAGTCTTGTGCGATCTTACCAAGGCCTTTGATTGCGTTGCTCATGATATCCTTCTTGACAAACTGGAATATCTTGGTGTAAATGGCCTGCCTTTGTCCTTGTTCAAAGATTATCTTACCAACAGAAGGCAGGCAGTATGTTTGAATGATAAGCGGTCCGATATTAGAGTGATTTTGCATGGTGTGCCACAGGGCTCTGTCCTTGGGACACTACTATTTGTCGTCTACATTAATGACCTGCACTTGAGCATGCTTCCTTGCAGAAGTGTCTTATACGCAGATGACACTACTATACTTATTCCAGGCAAATCGGATGATGAGATCAACTCGAATATTGCCGTGACTGTGGCAGCTGCTGAAAGATGGTTTACATCAAATTTTCTCAAATGAAATTGCAATAGAACGCAGATAATAAAATTTAGCTTTGCCCAAAACTGTGAACCATTTGCGGATGTTAAAATGCTTGGTTTATCTATTGACAGTGGTTTAAAGTGGCATTCTCATATTGTGGAGATATGGCTAAGACTAAGTAAACAGATTTTTCTTTTAAGACAACTTAAAAAAACTTTTGCAGTTGATATATTGAGGACAGTTTACTTTGCAAATATTCATTCTATCCTTAGTTATGGAGCAATTTTATGGGGTAGGTCTTCAATGGCTGAACGAGTATTTAAGATCCAAAAGCAGGCACTTAGAATAATTGAAGGTGTTGGACACTTTTTATTAAACATCGTATAATGCCGCTACCTTGTGTTTTCATCTACCATATGCTGATGGAGATTCGACGTGTATCCAGCACTCTTCCGCCACTGGATTATAATCATGATTATAATACCAGATCTTCGGGGATATTACTTCAAAGGCATAGATTGGTCAGATCTCAACTTAACTCATTAGATTTTAAATTGTATAATAAACTTGGTGCAAATATAAAACGTTTACCTGTAACATTGTTTAAAAAAAGATTAAATCGTTTTTTGTTGGATAATTGTTTTTACTCGCTTAAAGAATATATGGAGGCACCATCCTTAATGTAGGAGTATTTCTTTTTATTTATTTTAAGTGTTCTTTAGTGTTTTTACGTATAAGGTTTTATTAATGTGAGTGAATGGCCATTCGGCCATATTATAATATACTATATTTTATTAGCGTTCAATATTCGTAAGTTTTTCCCTTTTAGGGAATTTATATTATGATACATACAATTTTTATTGACCTGCATCAAACATGTACAATGTAACGATGTTAAATAAATATTTCTTTCTTTCTTTCTTTCTTTCTTTCTTTCTTTCTTTCTTTCTTTCTTTCTTTCTTTCTTTCTTTCTTTCTTTCTTTCTTTCTTTCTTTCTTTCTTTCTTTCTTTCTTTCTTTCTTTCTTTCTTTCTTTCTTTCTTTCTTTCTTTCTTTCTTTCTTTCTTTCTTTCTCTCTTTCTTTCTCTCTTTCTTTCTTTCTTTCTTTCTTTCTTTCTTTCTTTCTTTCTTTGTAGATCGCTGCTTTTTGCTGCACTGTAGCATGATCTTTAAATAGTCTCTACTCTCGGCAAAAAATACAGTATCGTTATTCAGTTTTTCAACATTGATGTTCACACCCTTGGTTTCCCATTCGGGTTTCTTGAAGATATCCTCTAGAGCTGTTGTGAATATTTTAGGGAATATTGTATCTCCCTGCCACACTCCTTTTCATATATTGATTGGATCAGTTCCCCGAAGACTTAGACTGTCATTGTTGCGTCTTGGTAGATAGCGTTGACCAGCTGTATGTATCGACTATCGATGCGACATCTCTTTAGAGCGTTCAAGAAAGCCCATTTTTCAAGTGTATCGAACGCTTTTTCTATAGAAATCGACTTGTTCCACTGGCTGGAGTTCGTCAAGCTTGTTGGTGATCCTGTTCGTTACTATTCTTGTCAGGAGATTGTAGGTATGAGATAGTAGTGAGATTGGTCTGTAGTTTTCAATATCTTCCTTGTCTCCCTTCTTAAAGAGGATGACCACGTTTGTGTTTTTCCATGCTTGTGAGATTTCACCTTTCACTAAGCAGTCATTGAAAAGCTTTTCTATATAGTCCAAAAGATTTGGGCCTCCCATCTTGATATATTCGATCACTATATCACCCGGGCCTGGTGCTTTTCATTTTCTTGAAAGCAGTTTTATATTTGCTTATCCTCGGTATGGTGCTTAGTTAATTTAGCTCTCCTATCTGTTTTATCGCGAGGTTTTTCCGACACTTTTGCTGAGTATAGATATTCATAAAATCGTTTCAACTATTCAAGAATTTCGGTTCTTATCTTGAGTTTATTTCCATTTTCATCTTTTAGTGATGTTATCTCGGATTTCCCTGGCAATATTCTTATTTGAATACTTTTGACCCTTTGTTGTTTTCTATAACTTCTTTTATTATACTCTCGTTATACTTGGAGACATCGGCTCTTACTTGGCTCCTGATAAGTTTGTTTATTTTCCTTAGCTCATCGTGTGTTATGGATATTTTATGTTTATAATCTATCTGCAATAAGTTTTTTGGCGTCTTCGGTGATCTTATTATTATTTGTAGTTTTCCTATCAGCTGAGAGAGCCTTTTCAACAGCCTCCTCAATGTTTTCTGATATGTAATCACTCAGCTGGCCCACTTCAAAAAAGTTTTCCATTTCCTGTGTGAGAATATTTTCAAGATTCGTTCTGTACTCGTTTTCACTTCATTGTATGTATTCTACATCATTCTTCTTCGCGAGGACGCCATTTTTTGTCTTTCATGTTGAATGCATTATTAGAATTGCTTCGATGGAATTGTTTCAATGATTTCCAATCACCTAGTAGAAGTTGTTATGCTACCTTCATATAACTTTTTCAATAATTTTCGATTCCAACAGAACGCATTATGGATTGAGAGAAAGATAACCATATCTTTTTAACCTTGTATAACTAAGTCACTCAATCAGATAAAATGTATGTTTCAAGTTTTTTGCAATGTGTTGTTATATATAGGCATAAATTAAAAAAATTGATAATAGAATATTACATGGATAGAACAGTCTAAAATTGGGGAGCATCGTTAGTATAGTACAGCTAGATAAAATCGTAATACTACATAATATATAAATATATAAGAGATGATATATAAAAAAAACAATAAACAAACAAATAAATAAATAAAACATTATCTGTATGATCGCAACTTCGACAAAATGTTGATTTTCCTAAAGAACGCAAGGACACAAGAGATAGCTTCTCTATCTCCAAGGTTGCATATAAGTGATCTCCGAATACTATGTCTGGATCTTTCTTGGGTGACCCGGCAGTCATCACACGAAGGCGCCACTCGGCCACTCAGCAGATGCTGGTGAGTAAAGGCTGTATGCCCGATGCACACCCCGCTCATGTACTCTGATAGTTTCCGCCCTCCTATGCGAAATGTCAAAATATGGGAACAAAACCGCAGGCTTTATTTCCCTCAGTTTGGTATGGGACCGAGCCCATTCCTCCTGCAATATATTCCAAACCCTACTCCTAAAATAATCAATGGACTGCATCAATACCACGTCTGCAGAGCTATCTCCCGATGCCTGCCTCGCAGATGCGTCTGCAAGTTCATTCCCTCTGATAACGACATGACTAGGAACCCAGAGGAAAGTGACTTGGCATCCCTGTTGTTTTAGGTAACTCAACTGGCCTTGAATATCCTGTGCCAAAGGGTCTGTGGTGTGCGATTGCCATACTGCATACTGCTCAGCGCAGTATACTAGTATACAGATGATTCACAAACGCGCATTTCACACCTTTTTTCGAATTCGTGTGAAGTGAAGGGTAGGTTGTAACTAATAAACATTCAGTAGAGGAATCTGAATTTATTTCCATTTCATCCTTCGACCTGAGACACTCGTTGTTATAGTTTGCGGTACTATTGACTACCGCATAATGTTCTGTAAGCATGTTAGCAATTTCTACAGCTGTTTCCGCTATAATACTTCGGCTCTGCATGAGCTTTATCATAAGATCTCGACCTTTACCAGATATGGTTTTAATCATCTTCTTCTGCTCTTGAAGTGACACTCGATGTATATTCCTGCCAAGATTTCTTTCTGCTTTCAAGGATAGCTCAACGAGACATTGCACGTGCTCTCTTGAATGCCATGTGGTTATCCACTGAGGGATTTCTCTGATAGTTGCGAAATGCGGCTATCTTGTTAGCAACAGCGATCCTCACCTCAACGGCATCGCGAATGGCCTTAGTCATATTATCAACAGTAATTATGACTGGTGGGAAGAGGCTTTGAGAGAAACATTCCCAATTTGCCCTAGAAGTGATTCATTTTCTAACCATTGTTCGCTCTGTTTCAGGTGGGTTGGACTGGATAACAATTGGGAAATGATCACTGTTATGCAGATCTTGGAATGTTTTCTGTTTTTTGACTTTTCAAGTAATGAATTTCGTGAAGAAACGTTAATTGTTTAATAAAGTCAGTTTTCTAACACAAATAGTCTATTATATATATATATATATATATATATATATATATATATATATATATATATATATATATATATACTAGCTCCCCCGCCAAACGTTGTTCTGCCATATAAATTATGTTTATCTTTCTATCTTTTCATCTATCTGCCGATGTATCTCTATCTATCTATCTATCTATCTATCTATCTATCTATCTATCTATCTATCTATCTATCTATCTATCTATCTATCTATCTATCTATTTATCTAGATATTTATCTATCTTTCTATCTATCGATCTAACTATTTATCTATCATTATATCTATCTATCAATCTATCTGATCCGGCAAACGTTGTTTAAACTATTAACCCTCTCGGTCACGAATTGAAACTATTGGAGCGAAAAATCTGAAATTTACTGTGATGCAACTTATGATTTTTTGAAAATTTTTGATGTTAAATTCAGATTTTCAAAATGCTCCGTTTGGGCACTATGACATGTCCCCAATTGAGGACATCATGAGCTGATGGGCACTATGACATGTCCCCAATTGAGGAGATCATGAGCTGATGGAAGACAAAAAATTTTCAGAAATATGTTCAGAGGGTAAAATATTAATATGTTTCATTAAAATAACATTACAGGGTATGGTATTTCATGAATGGTCCATTTCGAAGTACTAAAATGTATAAAATCTAACTTTTGCAGAAATAAAATAAAAGTGCTGTTATATTTACTTAGATGTTGCGTTTACCGCTAGCTCACAATGTCCTCAAATTAGGACACCACACTTTTAAAAATCGCTGATTACAATATGCACAAAAATCACCAAACACAATAACTTTGGAACAAGTCTACACTTATTGTGAACGTGAACAAACAGTTTTCAAACACGTGGTCTAACGAATATAACTAACAAAAAAATAAACAGTAGAGCGCTACACTGCTGTCACAGCTATCCTACGGAAACCTATATTTCAAATGAATGAATTTTTTTTCCATCAGCTTGTAGATGGCAGCACATATATTCATTTGGAAGTATATGATGTCCACAACTGAGAACAATGTGACAGAGAAGTAAGAGCAAGCGGCACTTCATAGGAAAAAATCCAAAGTAGGTTGTCCTCAATTGAGGACAAGGTGAGCGAGAGGGTTAAAATGGCTATTAAATATATTGTTGTTGCTAGAAGGATGGACAGTTTGTAAATGAATGATTAGTAATTTCCTCTCACTTTGTAAATGTTTGAAGGAAATTGCGTAAGCTCAATTTTTGATGACTACTTCTGTTATACTAGTGATTGAAGGAACAACTCATATATATTATTTCCTGAAAATCTACCTCTGAGATATTCTAGTAATCTGCAATATTACATTTGATATAAAATATTCAAAAATTATTAACAATGATAAAGTCTATTGAATGCATTAATAAAATTGCTTTGATGGAATTGTTTCAATGATTCGCAATCATCTGAGTAGAAGTTGTTATGCTAGCTAGACCTACACTTCAAATTAACTTTTTCAATATGTTTCGCCTCCAACGTATTGTAGATTGAAAGAACGACAACGATATACCTTAATCAGATACAATGAATATTTCAAGTATTGTACAATGTATTAATCTGATTGTGAATGTGTATTCATCTGGTGATCATTCATCAGTGGCAGTTATTAGTGCTAAAGGAAAGGAATTGAATTTCAATTTTCCATATGTCCATCTCAGTCACAAAAAAAGGGTTATACCGGACGTTCCTTTTTGGCCGCCTACATTTTATGTTTTCGATCGTATGACTGACGAAGATACGGAGGTTATTGTATCTGCTTTAAGGCATGCAAACTGGTTCAGGCCAAGAGCTAAAATACTTTTTATTGGAGCAAATTTTTCAAATTTCACCCTAAGGAACCTTGCTTCAAATCACATATTGGATACTACGTTCTTGAATATCAATTCAGGATTTTTATATACGACGTATCCATATAGAAAGGGAGTTTTTGGTGAATTTGACACGACAATGGACGTCGCTGGTTTCTGCAATGGATATCGAATACTAAATGAAACTCATTTATTTCCTTTAAAAACACCAACAAATTGGACTGGGGCAAATTTTCGGATATCATTTCAGCGCACCCCAGTATTTGCGAATTGTTTCAAATGTAAAAAAAATAAAGGAATTGAATCTGAAATGATTTCAATGATTTTAAAACATTTAGGAATTTCTGCAAACATTATAGATAACAAAATCAATGAGGCTGTTATTTACAATCATGCGACTCCAGATTTACTTTTCGGTCTTTTCAATGCAGAATTTTGGTTAAGTTATTTCGATACAACAATGCCTTATTTAGAGGAAAATATAGCATTTTTTGTTGCCCCTCCACAGTTAATGGCAAGGTGGAAGTTTATCATGACTGTTTTCAGCTTTGAAGCTTGGATAGCGTGGTTGATTTCAGTGATCATCCTCTCTACGGTCTGGTTTTTGATGAATTATATTTCCACTAATATCATATTATTCAATTATTGTTTGGAGATATGGGTTGCTGCTTACAAGTTATTCCTTGGTCGAAGTCATTCATTCCGTGGTCGTTATAAATCCCATGCATTGATTGTTTTATGTGTTCTATTCATGTCGACGATGACGAATTTCCTCTTTGGCACTAGATTAGCATATCTTCTGAATGGTGAGAATTATGAATCAAGTATTGACTCTCTGAAAGATCTCAGGGAAAATAGATTATATATAGGTGTTACGTCATCCAATATACAGGATTTCATTTATGAAGAATCAGAAATGAAGGATTATCCAAAAGAGTTGTTTAAAATCTACGGTTTACATAATATATTACACTTCGTTAGAAGAACCTTATATAAACGAGATATGGCTTTGTTGTCATCAGTCAGACAAGTTCGTTATACAGAAATTCAAAAAATAAAACTAAGAAAGCACGGACTCAAACAACTGAAGCCAGTAATGTTTCATACAAAAACAGTAACATTGTTTACAAAGGGTCATCCTGCCTTTCCACTTATCGACAGAATGTTACAGTACCTAGTGGAATCTGGAATTGTGATTAAAATTATCGAAAAATATGACAAGAAGATAAATGTTCATGAAAATTCAGTAGGTATACCTGAAAAATTGAGGTTAGAACACATCTGTGCTGCCAGTTTCGTTTTATTGGGTGGGTTAATTTGCAGCCTGATTATATTCATTTTGGAATACAAAAACTTTTTCACCGATGAGAACAATATCATATATTTACAAAATAATTAATATCCAGTGGATATGATTTTTCCACAAGAAATTCACTAACAATATGTTACATAATATTCTTTTTTCACTCACGGAAATTCACATTGTTGATCATTTTATTCGGATTAACCGTTTGGAGTGCTTTTTTCCTGTTGAAGATAAAAGTATTATTTGCTACTTGAAAAAATCATACAAATACTCAAAAAACTATCGAACGTGTTTCTGTTTGAATTAAATATATGTATGAATTCATATGTTGATATTTTTCTTCATCATTACATCAAGTATATTAAAATATAAAACCAGGAAAATCCTTTCAACATGATCAGAATTGGTTGTAGATTAAACAAAATATATTTCACTTCTACTATCAATGAAATCAGAACCAGTTCCAATGAATGAATCTATTATTGTACACAATGTGTTAATTTAATTATGACAGTGTATACATCTCGTAATGATTTAGTGAGCGTTATAAGTGAAGGAAAGTCTTTCGATTTTCCACATATTCGCGTAAGTCATCAGAAACCAATTGTTTCGGATATTTCTTTCTGGTCAACCAGTTCTTATGTTATTGACAGAATAACTAATGCAAAAATGGACATTATCGGTTTTTGCGATGGAAATCGAATTTTAAAAAATGAAAACGATTTATTTCTACCGAAAATACCAACTGCATGGGATAGTGCATTTTTTTAGCTGCTTTATCGAGAATGTCCAGTATTTTCTAATTGTTTCATATGCAAGCATAACATGGGGATAGAATCTGTAATAATTTACACAGTTGATGGAATCCGTCGTTACTACGTGATAATTCAACATGATGAACAAAAACTAAATTCGAATTTACGTTTATTATCACAAAAATACTTTGAAAAGTATAATATAACACTGCGATTGCAATTTCGGTCACTAAACCATCATCGGGCTGATTGAGTTAAGAACTGAATACATAATTATAGATTTGCGCTTACGGGCGGGAAAGGATTATTGCAGGTACCTAAATAGACAAGAGGAACACATTTTAAGAAGGGCTAAGTGGATTTCCCAAATTTGTTCAATAAAATGTTCTTAGAAAAATCATTATTGTTTGAATACACTAAATATAGGAGAATATATTAAGTCGTACAGCAAGATATTTTTTGCATTATGATTGAGTTTAAAAATTTCTAATGATTCTAAGTAAGTAAGTTTGGTTCCTTTCGGTAATTTGTGCATAATTTGCAAGTTATTTATTTGTGGAAACGGGTGGTGGTTTTCAAGGCAATGATTTGAAAACGTTGAATTCGTTTTATTTTTCAAAAAAGATTGTTGGTGTTCTTTAAACCTTGTCTTGAACGATCGATCAGTCTGACCTATATACACTCCTTTACATACAGGACAAACCAACCTATAAACTCATGAACTTTCAAATTTTGAAGTGATATCTTTGGCATTGAATAAAAATCCTGAGAGTTTTGTCTTAGGTTTGAAAGCAATTTTAATATTACATTTAGGTATGACATTAGCAACTTTTTCTGTTAGAGGACCAAAATATGTTAAAGATGTGAATTTTTCCGATTTTTCTACTTTCGATTGAGGATATATGCTGTTGAACGCTAGTTGACTACGTTTCTTGTTTATCATTTTATCTATCAAACTTATATGAAAACCATTATATGAAGCAATTATTTTTTTAGTCGAAATTTATTTTGCTAAATTTGTTACGGATAATGGAATTGAAAATGCTCTGTGGATCATTGAATTAAAAGCTGAATGTTTATGGGAAAGAGGATGATTTGAATCCGACGGAATACTTATATCCGTGAAAGTTAGTTTTCTATATATATCGAAACTCAAAGTATTATTATTATGAAAGATAGTTAAATCCAAGAAATTTATCTGTCGATCCAATTCTTTTTGAATTTTGAACGTTATATTTGGGTGAATGCTATTAGTCTCGCGGTGCCCTTAAAAGAAGCAATTACATCATCAACGTATCTATGCCAAAAACTTATATGCAATGCTTTTGTAGAATTGAATATTATGTTCTCTATAGGTGACATGAAAATGTCTGCAATAAGTGGACTTGAGGGGGAACCCATAGCCAGCCCACTAGATTGTTCAAAAATTTTGTTATCAAATTGGAAGTAATTTTGACTAAGACATATCTAAAAAGAAAATAATATCATTTAATTTAATAATACATAATTACACAGTCCTTAAATACTTACATCCTAGCGTCACGTTGGAAATATCCACAAATGACGAATCTTTGGAAATGATCAAACCAAGATATAAACCAGATATCACTTTTGGTACGCTACAAGCTCGAGTATGGCTATGAGCTTCTGATATTCTTCTTCTTCTAGTGCCATGCCTTCAAGTGGCGTTGGACATCATTCTTGCCTAGATAATCTTATTAACCGCTGCTCTAAATAAATCTGTTGACGTCTCACTAGTCCACTGCCGAAGTTTCGTAACCAAGAAATTCGTCTTCAGCCTGTCCCTCGGTTCCCATCAATCTTGCACAGCATTACTAGTTGAAGGAATCGATATTTTTCGCCCCTCATAATGTGGCCAAAGTATGTCAACTTCCTCATTTCGATGGTTTGTAAGACTTCCTTCTCTTTGTTGGCCCGTTGCAGCACCCTTTAATTTGTGATATGTAAGATCCAAGGTATCCTCAGCATGCGTCTATAGCACCAGAATTCGAAAACTTCTAGTCGTTTTTCAGCGTTGTCAGACAAGGTCCATGCTTCAACTCCGTAGTAAAGGATCGAAAAGACATAACAGCGGAGAATGCGTGTTCTAGTATCTACAGCTAGTGTAAGGTTGCATAGTAGGTACACTCCTTAGATTGTTAAAGGCACTTCTTGCTTTTTCTATCCTAACTCTGATTTATCGAGAGGGGTCCCACTGATCATTAAGAGAGCAACCTAGATACGTGATTGTGTTAACACGTTCTAATTGTTTATCCTTTACATACAAGCGGTCGTCTAGGTTGATTCTTTTGCTAATTATCATAATTCTTGTTTTTTAAATATTTAAGGATAGTCTATATTCCTCACTGACTCCCAGTTTTTTAATATTTGAAGTCCTTCCGCGTCACTCGATAGTAATACCGTGTCGTCTGCGTATCGCAGATTATTGACTACCACTCCATTTATCGATACTCCGCATTATACCCCTTCAAGTGATTTGTTAAAAATGTCTTCTGGGTATATGTTGAAGAGTAACAGAGATCGAATACAGCCTTGTCGTACTCCTCTTTGAATATTTATCATGTTGGAATATTCATTATTCACCTTGACTTTTGCTTTTTGATGCCAGTATAGATTATTTATAATGCGTCGTTCTGCAGCATCTATTTCTGGGTTCTCTAGAGTGGTCATTTATTTACTGTGTTTCACTTTGTCGAAGGCCTTTTCATAATCGATAAAACAGGCGTAAGTATCTACATCAACATCACGTGCTCGTCGGATTAGCACTTGTACACTAACTAGCACCTCTCTACTCCCGAATCCTCTCCTGAACCCAAACTGACTGTCGCTAAGAAATTCTCAATTTCTGTGTATAGTCTTTGATGTATGATTTCAAGAAATAGTTTTAATATATGGCCCATTGAAGAGATTAATCGGTATTCATTGCTTCTTTTAGCATATTAACCAGTCTTTTGGTAATTCAGCTGTTACATATATTTCATTGAATAAGTCCAGTATAGGTTCAAGGTTTTGTTCTTCTAGAAGTGAGCTCTACATGAACCTCATCCGGTCCAGGGGCCTTGTCATCCTTCATGCGACGTAATGCTAACAGTAGTTCCTCCCTAGTGATATGGGGTCCTATTTCATTCAGTATATTTATGGAATTATCTCTGTGTTCATCAAGAAAGAGCTCTTTAATATAGTTTTTCCAAGTTTTCATCTTTTCGTTTGAATCCCAAATTGCTAGTCCACCTTCATTTATTAATGTAGTCATGAAACTTTACCATTCCTGCTGCCTCTTTGACTTTCTTGTGCATATTGAATGAATCGTGTTCGTTTTCTAATTCCTCAATATCTGCATATTTCAAGTTTAACCACGAATCTTTTGCATCTTTTATTCTCTTATTGATTATCTTGTTTACTTCTCTGTATTTTATTTCATCTCTTTTTTTGAACTATCTTCTTTCCTCCATCAATTCTAATATTTCTGTTGTCATCTCTTATTTTTTTGTTTTTTTTGCGGTTCCAGGTTATTTTTTGTAAGTGAGACAGTAGTATGTTTTATGTTGTTCCATTTGTCTTCCATTGTTTGTCGGGAATTTGAAGGGATATTTGCAAATTGGTTGTTAATCTCTTGTTGTACTTTGTGTTTTATTTCTTCGGTTTTCAGTGTTTTTATGTCTGTTGTCTCGTTTATATTCTTCCTTTACATCTTCTTCGATCGTAGTTGTATTTTTGCTGATAGTAGATTGTGGTCAGACGAAATATCTGTACCAGGATATGTATGTACTGATGATATTGAGTTGAGGAATCTTTTATTAATTGTGATGTAGTCTACTTGGTTTCTTATTGTGTGATTTATAGTGTCTCCTGGTGCTCTACATGTGTACAATCTTCTTGTTGGTAGTTTGAACTGTGTATGAAATTGGATCTCTTTACAAAATTGTACTATTTTTTCTGTTCTTTCGTTTCGAATGCCCAATCCGTAATAACAAACAATGTGGATTCGATGGACGATGAATCAACTCTGTGGTAGTTCATATTTATATTAAAAAAATTAAATAATAAGAAATTAACTTGTCTAAAAACCACAAAATGAAAATAACTTTTTATTCGACTAGTTTCGCCTGTTACAGCATTATCAAGACTGAATACATGATTCCATGTATTCCGTCTTGATAATGCTGTAACAGGCGAAACTAGTCGAATAAAAAGTTATTTTCATTTTGTGGTTTTTAGACAAGTTAATTTCTTATTATTTAATTTTTTTTAATATACAAACAATGTTTTCTTCTTTTTCCTTGCCGACTTTTGCATTAAAGTCTCCTAGCAATAGGGTTATCTCTGATTTTTTGGTATTTTTCAAAGCCAACCGGACTCCTTCATAAAACAGTTCGATTTACTTTTCGCTACTTTCTGCCGTCGGTGCATATGCTACTATTATGTTGAACGGACACGGTTAGTTGTTAATCTTCAGTAATGAGACTCTATTTGATATTGGTATGAATGATTTAAAGGAACTTACTATTTCTTGGCTCATAATAAATGCGGTTCCATTTCTGTGTTGTGGGGTGTTTCTCCTGAGTAGTAGCACTCACCTGTACCCGACCAGCGAACCTCTGTGCAAGCAAGTATGTCTATATTCAATCTTTTCATCAATTTCAGGATGTTTGCTGCTTTTCCTGCTTGGAACATACTGATGATATGATCGATTTCCACTCACTTAGTGAATGTTTGATGGAAATTGCGTAAGCTTAATTTTTGATGAATAATTTTGTTAAACTAGTAATTGAAGAAACAACTCATATTTATTATTTTTTGAAAATGTACCTCTTAGATACTCTAGTAATTCAAAATATAACATCTGATAGAAAATATTTGTTTCAATATTTTAAAATGAATTTTTGATAAAATTGAATGTTTAGCTAACAATAACCGTATCTGACAGTATCTACCACCAACAAGAAGCCTATCAGAGCACCAATGTTGCGAAAGCTGAGATGTATGAAATATTCAAAAATTATTAACAATGGAAAAGTCTATTGAATGCATTATTAGAATTGCTTTGATGGAATTGTTTCAATGATTCCCAATCACCTGAGTAGGAGTTGTTATGCTAGCTAAAGCTGCACTTCAATTTAATTTTTTCAATAGGTTCCGTCTCCAACAGAACGTAGTATAGATTGAAAGTTACCTACTCAATCAGATACAATGAATATTTCAAGTATTGTACAATGTGTTAATCTGATTGTAAACCTGTTTTCATCTAGTGATCATTCATTAGTGGCAGTTATTAGTGCTAAAGAAAATGTATTTAATTTCAATTTTCCATATACTCGTCTCACTTACAAAAAGAGGGTTAACAAGGACATTCCTTTTTGGCAGCCTACATTTCACGATTTCGATCGTATGACTGAGAAAGATATGGAGGTTATTATATCTGCTTTAAGACATGACAATTGGTTCAGGCCAAGAGCTAAAATACTTTTTATTGGAGCAAAATTTTCAAATAACACTCTAAGGAATCTTGCTTTAAATCACATATTGGATACTACGTTCTAGAATACCAATTCGGGATTTTTATATACGGCTTATCCATATAGAAAGGGAGTTTTTGATGAATTCGACACGGCAATGGAAGTAGTCGGTTTCTGCAATGGATATCGAATACTAAATGAAACTCAGTTATTTCCTTAAAACACCAAAAACTTGGACTAAGGCTAATTTGCGGATATTATATCAGCGCACCCCAGTATTTGCGAATTGTTTCAAATGCAAAACAAAAGGAATTGAATCTGAAATGATTTCAATGATTCTAGAACATTCAGGAATATCGGCAACTATTATAGATGACAAAATCAATGAGGCAGATATTATCAATCATGCGACTTCAGATTTATTCTTCGGTCTTTTCAATGCAGAATTTTGGTTTAGTTATTTTGACACATCAATGCCTTATTTCGAGGAACATTCAGTATTTTTTGTCGCCCCTCCACAGTTAGTGGCAAGGTGGAAGTTTATCTTCACTGTTTTTAGCCTTGAAGCTTGGATAGAGTGGTTGATTTCAGTGATCATCTTCTCAATGGCCTGGATTTCAATGAATTCTATTTCCACTACCATCATACTCATCAAATTATTGTTTCTAAATATTGGTTGCTGCATGCAATTTATTCGTTGGACAAAGTCACTCATTCCATGGTCGTAATAAATCCCATGCATTAATTGTTCTATGTGTTGTAGTCATGTCGACGATGATGAATTTCTTCTTTGGCACTAGATTAACATATCTTCTGAATGGTGAGAATTATAAATCAAGTAGTGATTCTCTGAAAGATCTCAGGGACAATCGATTATATATAGGTGTTACGTCATCCACAATACAAAATTTCATCTATGAAGAATCAGAAATGAAGAATTATCCAAAAGAGTTGTTTAAAATCTACAGTATAGGAAGTTTAACATACTACGTTAGAAGAACCTTATACAAACGAGATATAGCCTTGTTGTCATCAGTCAGACAGGCTCGTTATACAGAAATTCAAAAAATAAAACTAAGAAAGCACGAACTCAAACAACTGAACCCGGTAATTTTTCATACAAAAACAGTAACATTCTTTACAAAGGGGCATCCTGCTTTTCCACTTATGAACAGAATGTAACAGTACCTAGTGGAATCTGGAATTATGATTAAAATTACCGAAAAATATGGCAAAATGATAAATGTTCAAGAAAATTCAGTAGGTATACCCGAAAAATTGAGGTTAGAACACATCTGTGCGCCCAGTTTCATTTTGTTGGTGGGATTCATTTGTAGCCTGATTATGTTCATTTTGGAAAACAAAAACTTTTTCACCGATGATAACAATATTATATATTTACTAAATAATTTGTAACTTGAATTCCCCTTAGAAAATTATGAAAATAAATTTTAAATATTTTACTCAAAATAAATGCTTCGACTAGTTCAAATGTTTGGAAAATTTGGACTTTTGGATTCATTCACATGAGACAATGAAACAATGTAACTTTACTAAAATCTCTATTAAAATGATTGGGAAATTTTGTTTCAAAGATTACAAAATGAAATATAATTAAAATGAATAAAATCAATGAATAAAGTTAATTTTTGAGCTCTTATCAGTATACTGATCTTGAACGGCTTCTACGGTCTTGAATTCCGACTCCTGAGGGCTTTTAATTAGATTTGCCAACTCCTAGGTTCTTCAATCCAGACTCCTGAGGTTTTGAGAAACTTTTAACAGCTTCTGGGATTTTATATTGGTTCAGCCTAGCTCCTGGAGTTTTTGAACAGTTTTTACCAGTTCCTGAGGTTTTGAAATGTTTGGAACTCCTAGGGTTTTGAGATGGTTTTCCTAGCTCCTGGAGTTTTGCTAAAATTCACATTATCGAATTTCAGTTCAATTAACTTTCAATAATCTTGTTTGCTGCGTAGATTCCTATCCTTTTAAATTTTATCTACAATCGGTACTACGTTCTTTGAATCAAATAAAAAAACTAAGAGATAAGGAAAGTGTTTTTTTTTTCGAGCAAAGAAAACAAAACACAAACTTTTATCAACGCAACAAGCAAAAAAACACGGTTAAAGAAGAAAATTTGAACTAAGAAAATTTTGTCTGAATGTAATCAACGTGAATATATAGTAAGAGGATTGTTCAACTGTTCCAGAATATAAACTTCGGAGACTATTACGAATATTGAAATAAAAATGGAAATTAAACTACAAGTTCACAAATATGATCGAAACTATTTAATCAATGTCATTAATCAATAAGAAGAAACACTTACCGCTTCCTAGCGCAAACGATATTTAACAAAAATTTATCAAACGTCGAGGTAACTATAAGGTGAAAACTTATTTGCCTTTACAGTATAGGCCAATAAAGGGAGATTTTAAATCGACATTTGTTGTGGAAGGCTGACTTTTTGATAATATCTTCGTTTTTATATGTAAAACGAGAGTCAATAGTTTAAAAATGAAAATCAGCCTGCAAGGCTTGTAAAAAAAATAAAAACCACCCTCAAAACCACTTTTTTTGAAATACCTCGAAAACATGAAAAAATATGGAAAAACTTTTCCTACAAAAATTGTAGATATTAAAATTTTCTACAAAATTGTTTCTGATCACTTTTGACCTATTTGCAATAGAAACCGAGATATTTGCAAAATAAATTATATAAATTAATACGCGCCACCTATTGACTAATACCTAGTATAAGTGATTCGTCGTATCAACTCAAATCCCCAAATCGAAAAGAAAGATCGTTTAGCGGTGTCCGGCTTCGACGAATGTTTATCCCTCCTACTATTTGAAGTGACGCTAGAAATCATAGAATCTTCTTTACTGACTGATCTCGGCTAGAATTTGGTTTAGCCAGTGGACGGTATTTCATAACGTTACGAATTAATATTCAGTGAATCTGGTTTTTTCCTCATGCATAACAATATGGTAGATAAATTGATTTTTTTCACACACAGAAATTCACATTGTTGGCCAATTTATTGGAATTAATCGTTAGGTGTACTTTGCTAATTGAAAAACTATAAACAAATACCCGAAAAATTATCGAATGGGTTTCTGTTCAAATTAAATATATTTATGAATAAATATGTTGAATTTTACTTCATAGTTAGATTAACATAACAATTATCAATATTAGAATGAAAACAAATAGTCATTCAGGTATATCCGTAACTATTAAATATCATACAACCAATCAGGCTATGATTTTCAATCACACGATTTCAGATTTACATTTTGGTGGTTTCACTGCAGAACTTTGGTTAAGTTATTTTGACACAACAATGCCTTATTTGAAAATATAGCATTTTTTGTTGCCCCTCCACAGTTAATGTCAAGGTAGAAGTTTAACTTTACTGTTTTTAACATTGAAGTTTGGATAGCGTTCTTGATTTCAGTGATCATTCTCTCAATGCCATGCTTTTTAATAAATTATATTTCTACTAAAATCATATTATCCAATTATTGTTTGAAAATATGGGTAACTGCTTACCTTATTTCTTGGACAAAGTCATTTATTCCATGGTCGTAATGAATCAAATGCATTAATTATTTTATGTGTTGTATTCATGTCGACGATGATGAATTTATTCTTTGGCACTAGATTAGCGTATCTTCTCAATGATGAGAATTATGAATCAAGTATTGACTCTTTCAAATGCCTCGTGAACACACAGAAATTCACATCGTCGATCAGTTTATTACAATTAACCAATTACACCGCTTCGAGTGCATTTTTGCTGCTATATGAAATAAATTGGAAAATACTCAAAAAGCTATAAAAGAGAATACGTTTCGGTTTGAAGATAATATATGTATGAATCCATTTGATGAATTTTTTTTTATTATTTATGAATCACGTTTGGACTAGTTTCATATATAATATATAATATATGATATATGATATATGATATATGATATATGATATATGATATATGATATATGATATATGATATATGATATATGATA
>JARQZK010002285.1:42500-75000 GCA_030704885.1 Cynegetis impunctata | reverse complement strand
AGTTATCATGCCGCACGGTCGTGGAATCTGTTGCTCCAAGTGTTCTATCAAAATTGATAGATATGATGATTCGTTGAATTGTTGTTCTTGTAGCAATAATTATCATATCAAGTGTCTTAACTTATCTGTTGAGTGTTTTAATGAAATTCGTATGTATTCCGCAAATAACTGGTGCGAAAATTGCCATATCAGCGTGAACGCTGTGAAATTCAAGAGTCAAAATTCACAGACAACTGAGTATTATCAACCAGTGCTGGATTTAGTTAACATCAAGAACGATATTGTCGCCGAAATTTCCGGTAAATTCATGAACGAATTCGATATATTAAAAAATATAATCATATCCCAGAGTAAACAAATAAATGAACTCACTGAAGAAATACGTTCATTGAAGAATTCTAGAAACCTTATCACGGATGCAACTGATAATGATTGTGGCAAGAAATCTGAAACAACGTTGAACCCGAGTGAATCATCTCCATCTGATGCACCGCCCGCATCCATATCTACACATGTGCCTCGCACTCTGGGTGATTTGTTTTCGGATTCTCCTAAACAAACCGAGAAGTCGAGCTTGAGTTCGCCTGTGGAAAATCAGGGACCGTGTGACTGGAAGGTTGTTTCTAAAAGCAAAAACTTACTTAATAAGAGTTCTAGTACACCTGGTTACTGCGGCAAAGAAAACGCTGTGTCAAAGATTTCTTCTATTTCCGTCCCAAAAGAAGTACGAAACAAGGTGGCATGGAATGGGAAAAATTCAAGTATGCTGATAACAGACAAAATCGAAAGACCTATTCCAATAACTAAGGAAAACAGCAAATCAGAACGACAGGTTGCTTTTCACAAGAAGCAAACCCAGAAGCGAAGTCGTGCCTTGGTGGTTGGTTATTATTCCGGAAGTTCGCTAGTCCAAGGAGTTGAAAAATTTAAAGCGGTGCATGTATCGAACTTGAAACCTGATACAACAATAGAAGTTTTACAGAATTTTTTGAATAAGAATTTCTCTTCAGTAAAATGTGACAAGCTTACATCAAAGTATCCCGATAGTTATTCATCATTTAAGGTTCTAATAGCCAGTTCTGAATATGAGAAAGTTATGGATGCATCTAACTGGCCGAACAAAGCTAGTGTGCATGGTTTTTTCCGGCCGAGATCGGAAAAACATCCAGCACCTTGAAAAACAATCTTTTTAATATAAACCGAAATTTCAAGATAGTACAACTTAATGCCCAATTCATAACTAATAAGCTGGATATTCTTGAGGTACTTGTAGCTGAGAAAAAACCTGACGTTATAAGTGTTGTCGAGCACTGGTGTTGTTCTGAAAATGTGAAGACTATGACCTTACCTGGCTACTTCCAAGCTGACTACTACTGCCGACCTGATAGAGAGCATGGAGGTTCACTGATCTACGTTAGAGCTAGCTTGCAGGTGAAAAGTCTGAATGTTTCTCGGAATTGGAATGTGAAATTTGTGGAACTATAGTGATCGCTGATAACGTCCGAGTGGCCATATTAAGTGTATATAGACCTTGTTCTGGTAGTGTTGAAAATTTCCTCGAAAGACTATCACTAGCTTTGAACCATTGTTACGGCTCAGCTGATATGATCTTTGTTTGTGGTGACTTAAACATTGATTTCCTCAAAGTCAAGTGTAAAAATCGTATGTTACTTTTAGATTTACTGGAATGCTTTAATCTGAGGGTATCATCAGATGAACCTTCTAGGGTGTTTTCTGATGTCACAGGTCATACTTCTATTTAAAAATTAGATTATATTCTGACTAATGCGGAATTGAGTGATTGCAATGTTGAGGTATGTGAGGCCCATATTAGTGATCATCGAATTATTTCCCTTGTGATGCCTATAACTATCAGTTGCGATGATAATACTCACTATGTTACCTAGGATGGTTAGAAATTTAAGTCAGCATAACCTTGATAATTTTGTTCATTCTGTCTTGCAGAATGATAAAAGGTGGATATCTTCTGACATTATTACTGCTAAACGTCATCTGAATGATCTTCATTGGTTGCATAAGAGTTTCAATAGTCAATCTACTTATGATCTATATAAGAAAGCCAAATCATCTTATCATTCCCTTATTAGGAATACAAAATTTAAATTCAATAAACAACTAATTGAAATATCAGAAAATAAAACTAGAACTGTCTGGGATATGGTGAATACTATGACTGGTAGGAAAACGAAGGATCATAAGTCTATCTCGCTATCTGTTGATGGCGTTTCATATAGTGATCCCAAAATAGTTGCGGAAATCTTTGTAGATTATTTCACAACAATCGCGGAGACTTCGCTCAACAGTTATTTCAAGGATTCATTAAACCACTCCTGTACCACTTCATCTATTTTTTCTTTTATCCAGTTCATGAACAGGAGGTGATTGATGTTGTCAAATTATTGAAAAAAACAAAAGGTTCTGGACTCGATTTCGTTTCTGCGCGTATTTTGAGACTGATAGTTAATGAGATAAGTACTCATTTCGCACATATTATAAATTTATCAGTAACCACTGGAGTATTTCCCAACCTCCTCAAGAAGGCCTGCATTGTTCCGATTTTCAAAAATGATGACATGGCTGATGTTTCGAACTACAGATCTATTGCTATCCTGAGTACATTCTCAAAAGTATTCGAGAAGATAATATATAGCAGAATGATTAAATATCTTGACAAGTTTCAGATTCTTGATAGTGCTCAGCACAGCTTTAGATCCGGTCGCTCAACTCAGACTGGAGCGTTGAATTTCGTTGAATTCATCTATGAGCACCTGGATCGTGGCGCACATGTTGCTGCTTTATTTTTTGATTTATCATGGGCATTTGATAGCCTGTCGCATCAATTCATTTTATACAAGCTTTATGGCTTGGGATTCAGGGGTATCTTTCACGATTGGATACGGAGTTGTCTCGAAAATAGAGTCGCATCCGTTCGAGTTGATGATCGTTATTCAGGTGAGCGAAACTTGAAATTAGGAGTGCCTCAGGGCTCTGTCCTTGGACCACTATTGTTCCTCCTATTTATAAATGACCTCCCACCAAACTTGAGGAAAATTTTCATCAAATTACTGAACTCCAATAAGACACTACACTGGACTATCAGGATAATACTGTTCGCCGATGATTCCTCTATAGCGGTTTCAGGTGAGACGTTAGATGAATTACGATCTCTATGTGAGCTCATTATGCACAGTTTCATCGAGTGGTGTCACAATAATAGAATTAAGATGAATGTCAATAAAACGGAATGCATTCGTTTTAGTGTATCTGGCTCTGGGAGTGAAACATTTATTGTTCAGGATTTGGATACGGTTATCTCATCTAATGACCATGTTAAGTTTCTGGGTATACACATTGATAGATGTCTAAAATGGCATTCGCATATTGATGCCCTATGTAAAAACTCAACAGCTCCTATTACGCGTTAAGTAGAGTCAAAAGTTCTCTTCCGCTAAATTCTCTTATTAACGTCTACTATTCTTTGGTATATTGTCACCTATCTTACAATGTTTTGCTATGGGGTAATTCTTCAGAGGTTAATAGAGTATTCGTCATTCAAAAACGAATAGTTCGTTTAATGTTCGATTGCCATCCACGGTCCATTTGCAGACCCCTTTTCATAGACAATAGTATTCTCACTTTGGCCGCTTTATTTATATTTAAATGTCTAATATATGTGAAAGAAAATGAGGATAGTATTATAAAAATTTCTAGTTTTCATTCACATGATACCAGAAATAAGAATGAATTGTATTTTCCCATTCATAAAACTACTAAGTTTGAAATGTCTCCACTTTATCAGAGTAATAAGATCTTCAATCATCTACCACGATGTATTCAAAATCTTCAGAAAAACAAATTCAAGAAGACTGTCAAAAACTTTATATTAAAGGAATGTTTCTATAATGTAAAAGATTACTACAGCTATAATTTCAGTGAATATATTTTTGAATGATGTAATCTTTGTGGGTATATCTTTATGACTTGTCCTATACATGTAATAATATGTCTTACAAGATCAATAAACCATTATTATTATTATTATTATAATATATAATATATAATATATAATATATAATATATAATATATAATATATAATATATAATATATAATATATAATATATAATATATAATATATAATATATAATATATAGTATATAATATATAATATATAATATATAATATATAATATATAATATATAATATATATATATAATATATATATATATATATATATATATATATATATATATATATATATATATATATGATATATGATATATGGTATATGATATAAGAAATATGATATATGATTCATGATATGATATATGATATATGATATATGATATAAGATATATGATATATGATATATGATATATGATATATGATATATGATATATGATATATGATATATGATATATGATATATGATATATGATATATGATATATGATATATGATATATGATATATGATATATGATATATGATATATGATATATGATATATGATATATGATATATGATATATGATATATGATATATGATATATGATATATGATATATGATATATGATATATGATATATGATATATGATATATGATATATGATATATGATATATGATATATGATATATGATATATGATATATGATATAAGATATATGATATATGATATTTGATATATGATATAAGATATATGATATATGATACAAGATATATGATACTTGACATATGATATATAATATTCATCATATAATATATATATATATAAATATATATAATATATATATATATATATATATATAATATATATATATATTATATATATATATATATATATATATATATATATATATATTTTATATATATATATATATATATATATATATATATATATATATATATATATATATATAATATATATATATATATATTATATATATATATATATATATATATATATATATATATATATATATATATATATATATATATATATATATATATATATATATATATATATATATATATATATAAATATATATATATATATATATATATATAATATATATATATATATATATATATATATAATATATAATATATATATATATATATATATATATATATGTATATATATATATATATATATATATAATATATATATATATATATATATATATATATATATATTATATATATATATATAATATATATATATATATATATATATATATATATATATATATATCAATGAAAACAGAATCCGTTCCAATGAATGTTTCGCGTATTGTACAATGTGTTAATTTGATTATGAACATTTATACATCTCGTAATGATTAAGTGACCG
This sequence comes from Cynegetis impunctata, assembly GCA_030704885.1. Lineage (NCBI taxonomy): Eukaryota > Metazoa > Arthropoda > Insecta > Coleoptera > Coccinellidae > Cynegetis > Cynegetis impunctata. The sequence continues at coordinate 69,635 of JARQZK010002285.1, read as the reverse complement.
TTATAAGTGAAGAAATGTCTTTCAATTTTCCACATGTTTGTCTCACTCATCATAAACCAATTGTTTCGAATATTTCTTTCCGTCCACTCAGTTTTTACGTTAGTAATAGGATGACTAATTGCTTCCATTTAAATGTTGGATACAATATTCTTAGATATCGCTTCTGGAACATATAGCATTTTTTTTTTGGCCCTCCACAGCCGATGGCGAGGTGGAAGTTTATCCTTACTATTTTTAGCTTTGAAGTTTGGATAGCGTGGTTGATTTCAGTGGTCTCAATGGTCTGGTTTTTAATAAATTATATTTTCACTATAATCATATTATCCAATTATTGTTTGAAGATAGGGGTTGCTGCTTACAAGTAATTCTTTGGACAAAGTGATTTATTAGTTAAATACTGCTAATAGGAAAGCAAGTACCTATTCAAACAATTGAAACCAATATTGTCTAGTACACTAAGGGTAACAAATGTTAGGAAAGTGCATCCTGCTTTTCTTTCAATAAACAGAATATTACAATACCTTTAAGAGTACAGAATTATGAAAAATATTACCAAGAAATATGAAAAAATGATAAAGGTTGAAGTAAATTTAGTTGGCACATCTGAGAGTTTGAAATAACAACACCTCTTTATACTTAGTTTCATTTTATTTGATTAGTTGGATTTGTTCCTAGTTTCGCATTGTTCATTTGAGAATACAAGTATTATTTTATTTACTAAACTATAATAGCAGAATTTCATGTTAAGAAAGATCTCATCACTATATTGAATGAATGAATGAATGTATTCCAAAATGATAAAAATTTGGTTGATATTATATGAATGATTAAGTTTATAACACTTTTTTGCACCCTGTTTCATATACTATTTTGGATTATTTCTTCTTTTGCTATATTTATTTGGTAAGTACCTATCATTCACTAATTTAATGTTAGAAAATTTTATGTAGACAGAGTTCTTAATAAACTCATTAACAGTACATGTTTTTCCTCTTTATAACTCGAAATTTTTCAATATTATTTTTTTAAAAAATTTACGAAATTAAAAACTTGAAAAAGGAAACGAAAATTGGACGTAAGCCTGGTATCAGCTGTGTGCAGTTGCTCCAGAGAAATGGCAAGTATTTATTCAAGCTATTCGGTTTCATACAAAAGAGATTTCTTTGTCAAGAAAGTATAGTGACATTAATCTTATAATTTTATAGATGTTTGCATATATCTTATGACGTTTATTCAAATGAGAAGTAGACGATATTTTTGTTCAGAAACTTGTTAATTACATGTTTGTAGTTGATGTAATTTTACACAATCATGGAAGAGTGAACAGTTTGTAAATGTTAGCTTAATTTTTGATAAATACTTTTGTTAAACTAGTGATTGAAGAAACAACACAAATTTATTATTTCCTAAAAATCTACCTCTCAGATATTCTAGTAATCTACAATATAACATTTGATAGAAAATATTTATTTCAATAATTTCAAATGGACAAGCTGAGCCGATGTATAAAATATTCAAAAGGTATTAACAATAGGAAAGTCCATTGAATGCATTATTAGAATTGCTTTGATGGAATTGTTTCACTGATTCCCAATCACCTGAGCAGAATTTGTTATGCTAGCAGCTAGCTAGACGTTTACTTCAATATAAATTTTTAATATGTTTCGCCTCCAACATAACATATTCTAGATTGAAAGAATGACAACGATATCCTTATAACCCTATATACCTAAGTTACTTAATCAGATACAATGCATGTTTCAAGTATTGTACAATGTGTTAATCTGATTGTAAACGTGTATTCATCTGGTGATCATTCATTAGTGGCAGTTATGAGTCATAAAGAAAAGGAATTTAATTTCAATTTTCCATATATCCATCTCACTCACAAAAAGTGGGTTACACTGGACGTTCCTTTTTGGCCGCCTACATTTTACGTTTTCGATCGAATGACTGACAAAGATATGGAGGTTATTATATCTGCTTTAAGGCATGAAAATTGGTTCAGACCAAGAGCTAAAATACTTTTTATTGGAGCAAATTTTTCAAATAACACTCTAAGGAACCTTGCTTCAAATCACATATTGGATACTACGTTCTTGAATATCAATTCAGGAGCTTTATATACGACTTATCCGTACAGAAATGGAGTTTTTGGTGAATTCGACATGGCAATGGACGTCGTTGGTTTCTGCAATGGATATCGAATACAAAATGAAACTCATTTGTTTCCTTCTAAAATACCAACAAATTGGACAAACGCAAATTTTCGAATATCATATGAGCGGACTCCAGTATTTGCGAATTGTTTCAAATGCAAAAAAAATAAAGGAATAGAATCTGAAATAATTTCAATGATTTTATATCATTTAGGAATATCCGCAACTATTAAATATAATAAAATCGATATGGCTATGATTTTTAATCGTACAATTTCAGATTTAATTTTCGGTGGTTTCATTGCAGAATTTTGGTTAAGTTATTTTGACACAACAATGCCTTATTTGGAGGAACATTTAGCATTTTTTGTTTCCCCTCCACAGTTAATAGCAAGGTGGAAGTTTATCTTCACTGTTTTCAGCCTTGAAGCTTGGATAGCGTGGTTGATTTCAGTGATCATCCTCTCAATGGCCTGGTTTTTGATAAATTATATTTTCACTCGAATCATATTACTAAATTATTGTTTGGAGATATGGGTTGCTGCATACAAGTTATTCCTTGGACAAAGTCATTTAATTCATGGTCGTTATAAATCCCATGCATTGATTGTTCTATGTGTTGTATCCATGTCGACGATGATGAATTTCTTCTTTGGCACTAGATTAACATATCTTCTGAATGGGGAGAATTATGAATCAAGTATTGACTCTATAAAAGATCTCAGGGAAAATCAGTTATTTATAGGTGTTTCGTCACCCGCCATACAGTATTTGTTATATGAAGATTCAGAAATGAAAGATTATCCAGAAGAGTTGTTTAAAATCTACCATTCAAATGAGATAGTGACCTACATTAAAAGAATCTTGTATGAACATGATACGGCTTTATTGTCCTCAGTTAGACAGGTTCGTTACACAGAAATCCAAAAAATTAAATCAAAAAATCACAAACTTAAACAACTGAAGCCGATAATTTTCAGTGCAAAAGCGGTAACATTGTTCACAAAGGGGCATCCTGCTTTTCCACTTATGAACAGAATGTTACAGTATCTGGTGGAATCTGGAATTGTATTCAAAATTGTCGAGAAATATGACAAAATGATAAAAGTTCAGGAAAATTCAGTGGGCACACCTGAAAAATTAAGGTTAGAACACATCTGTGCGCCCAGTTTCATTTTGTTGGTTGGGTTAATTTGCAGCCTGATTATATTCACTTTGGAATACAAACAATTCTTCACCGATGAGGACAATATTATATATTTGCAATGTAATTAGTATTCCGTGGATGTGATTTTTCTTGTCAAGCAATTCACTAGCAATATGGTGAATAAAATGCATTTTGCACACTCAATTAATCAATTTATTACAATTTACCGTTTAAAGTGTTTTTTGCTGCTGAATATATTATATTATTATATATAATTATTATATAAATTATTATTTGCTAATTGAAAAAAATTATAAAAATAATCAAAAATCAATCGAGTGTATTACTGTGTAGAGGAAATATAAGTACGAATCCATTATTTGAAATTTTCTCCATCATAAGATTAACCTATGATTTGAGAATCACGTTTTGACTATTTAAAAAAACGGAGGAATAATCATAAATATATATATATATATATATATATATATATATATATATATATATATATATATATATATATATATATATATATATATATATATATATATATATATATATAATATATAATATATAATATATAATATATTATATATAATATATATTATATAATATATAATATATAATGTATAATATATAATATATAATATATAATATATAATATATAATATATAATATATAATATATAATATATAATATATAATATATAATATATAATATATAATATATAATATATGATATATAATATATGATATATGATATATGATATATGATATTATGATATATGATATATCATATATAATATATGATATATGATATATGATATATGATATATGATATATGATATATGATATATGATATATGATATATGATATATGATATATGATATATGATATATGATATATGATATATGATATATGATATATGATATATGATATATGATATATGATATATGATATATGATATATGATATATGATATATGATATATGATATATGATATATGATATATGATATATGATATATGATATATGATATATGATATATGATATATAATAATATATGATATATGATATATGATATATGATATATGATATATGATATATGATATATGATATATGATATATGATATATGATATATGATATATGATATATGATATATGATATATGATATATGATATATGATATATGATATATGATATATGATATATGATATATGATATATGATATATGATATATGATATATGATATATGATATATGATATATGATATATGATATATGATATATGATATATGATATATGATATATGATATATGATATATGATGTATGATATATGATGTATGATGTATGATGTATAATGTATAATGTATTATGTATAATATATAATGCATAATGCATAATGCATAATGCATAATGCATAATGTGTAATGTATAATGTATAATGTATAATGTATGATGTATGATGTATAATGTATAATATATAATATATATATAAAATAGCTAAAATACTATTCATTGGAGCAAATTTTTCAAATAACATTCTAAGGAACCTTGCTTCAAATCACATATTGGATACTACGTTCTTGAATATCAATTAAGGCTTTTTATATACGACGTATCCATACAGGAAGGGAGTTTATGATGAATTCGACACGGCAATGGACGTCGTTGGTTTCTATGAGGTGACCTAACCTAATTTCCTTCGCCGCTCCTGATGCTCCTAGACCAACATGTCTATTTTCCGGGAGTGGTACAGATAAGAAAACCCCCTTCCAGATCATCCGCGGGAGGGTATTAACCGTCGCGGAGAGGTTTTTAGTGGGTAGTACAAAATTAGCCATAAGATCTGCCATGTGAGCCCCACACTCCCCCCAGCCAAGAACACATCCCGCTGGGGCAGTGCGTGAATGCTTTTTCCTCTCCGATAAAAAAAAGGTGACCTAACACTGCCACTTCCGAGCGTTGTCGTCGCCCAACACCAGGCAAAGTGATATTGAGTCGTTGGCATCCGTCAGAGTTCTAGAATTGTTTCGTTGTAGAGCGAAAGTATCAAAATTTGGGTGAATTTCTGCAAACGCCGCCATGTGTATGTAGATATTTCTAATTTTCATATAAATATCCTTCCTGGTACAGCGGGATGATATCTCTAGCGGTTCGTATCATACCAAATGTGATGAATTATTTTTATCTGGGATTATATATATATATATATATATATATATATATATATATATATATATATATATATATATATATATATAATTATATTTATACATTTTTTTTCGCTTAGTCAACTGAGCTGAAATTTGGTACCTGGGATTGTTTCTGTTGCAGAACAAAACTATCGAAATTTTGTTAAATTTCTCCAACCGCCGCTATTTTTAGGTAGATATTTATTCGTTGATTTCGAAAAAAGTCCACTGCTTCTGCAGATTGAGTTAGGTGGTTGAAGTTTGGTAAGTACATTGAGATTATGTTGACTTAAAATCTTTATTATGTTTCAACTCTTTTTCTCAAACGCGCTGCATTTCGTGGTGACTATTCCGTACGAATTGCATCTCGATATGGTATCAGTATGCGATGCACTTAGCTAATTTATTCTTCACAGTAGAGGGTTGAAATTTTGTACGTGGATTATGTCGATGTTGATGCACTTCATTGTTTTCAACTTTTTTCTTCAACCACGATGCACAATTTTTTTTTCATAATAGTTATTTATACAACAAGTGAATTAAATGAATGTTTATTCATGAGAAGAAAGTTTAAGGGTTATTTTCTTCGAGTGAATAAACATTTTCAACTCACGTGCTGTATACAAAATTTTATCCCATTTTGATGAAAATTCAAATAGTGAGTACTTTTTAGAGGAAATATAGGTATAATTCAAATTCATAACGAGATTTCCGTTCGATCGATGGTTGCTAGGGCACTATGTAATTAATTGTTTGCAAGTGTCAATGAAAATTATGGAACCGTAATAGCTATTTACCTGACAAGTGCGGAAAATGAATTTTTCCGCACGAGTCTGCAAGCCGAGTGCGGAAAAACATTTTCCGCTAGTGTTAGGTACAATAGTTTTTCTACGAGCGTGAGGAAAGTCAAAATCAAAAGTTGAGATATTTTTATCTGAATATAAGTGCTTATAGTTTATTCAGAAACATGCACGCATTTCAATTCGTAAAGAGTCACATTGCCAAACAGTGCGGAAAAAACCCCTGCTATCCCATTTCCGCACGGTGCGGAAAATTATTTCCACACGGTGCGGAAAAATTAATTTTCCACAATAAAATGTGTGTGGAAAATTCAATTTTCCGCCCGCTCGTAGAAAAAAGAATTTTTGTTTCGAAAAAATGTTGAGCGGTGACGACGAGGTTGTAGTTCCTGAGTGCATTATAGAAGAAACAAATGAGGCAGCAGAAGCAGTAATTCCATTGAAATCAAAAATATTGTACGAAAAGGAATATACGGCATTTTGTACCTGGTTAAATAATAAGAAAGCCAAAGGTGTCAACGAAAAAATCATTTTGACGTATATTTCCGAACGATCCAAGAAAGTTAAGTCGTCGTCTTTATGGTCCTACTATTCGCAACTTAAAAAATGTTAGCTATGAAAGAAAAAATAGACATCGGCAGATTTTACCAAGTCACCGCCTTTTTGAAGCAACATTCCAGGGGATACGTTGCAAAGAAGTCGAAGGTATTCACAAGAGAGGAGTTAGAATACTTTTTAGATGCCGCTCCTGATGAGCAATATTTATTGATAAATGTAGTTTTTATTATGGGTGTTGCTGGAGGGTGTAGAATCGGCGAGCTGGTGACTATGACCGTAGATGACGTGGAAGATCGGGGCTGCGTATTGGTTATTCAGATTCCAGATACGAAAACGTATAAGAAAAGAGTTTTCACTGTGGTCAATGGTAGTAATAAGGTAAGCAAAGTTGATCACAAGCGACTATTTCTAAATTATAAAAATGAAAAATGTACTGTCCAGCCTGTAGGTGTGAATACATTTTCGAAAATCACCGCTACTATTGCAAAGTATTTGGGCCTTTCTGATGCTGAACAATATACAGGGCACAGTTTCAGGCGTTCTTCTGCAACCCTACTCGCAAATTCTGGGGCAGATTTGACAGTTTTGAAGAGACATGGTGGATGGCGCTCAAGTTCTGTTGCAGAATATATTGAGGATTCATTACAAAACAAAATAAATATTTCTGAACAAATACTTGGTGGGGTCACAAAAACCGGAGTTTCTGATGCAGAAATGGATATTCCAGCAGGGCCTGAGAAGTCCACAAACACATGTGCTATAACGACTGAGCGTGTTTTCTTTGGAGGAGGTGCAGGTTTTCAGTTTCATTTTCAAAATCTTAATAATTGTAATTTTTACTTTAATGATAGACATGACTGCTAATGTAGAATTTTTGATAAAATTATAATGAACTTACTTTAAAATGAGATTTAGGTGCATTGTGTGTGGAAAGAATAATTTCCAGAGAGTGAGTGGTGAACATTTTATTCCACTAGTGAATTAAAAATTTTTTAATTCACTCAGTGGATAAACGTCAACTTTCTTTTGTTGCCATGGGTTGAATATTGTCGTCTTTAAACGTCAAGATGGGATAAAATAAATTACTGGTTTTTTCATTTCGGTTTTCTATGTAAGCGTGATTCTTCACAATATAATTCAATCCGTGAGAATCGCATCGCGACGCGAAGCATGTCGCTCGAAAAATACGACCTTTGTGACGTAGCTCTGTTGCTCACGCCTTATTTTGGTTTATTCAAAGGAGGGGTAGACAATATTGTTGCTGAGAAATTTGTTCATTACATGTTTATAGTTACTGTAAATTTACGACGTCATGGAAAAGTGGACAGTTTGTAAATGAATGATTCAGTAATTTCCTCTCACTTAGTAAATGTTTGAATGAAATCGCGTAAGCTTAATTTTTGATGACTACTTTTATTAAACTTGTGATTGAATGAACAACTGATATTTATTATCTTGAAAATCTACCTCTCGGATACTCTAGTAATCTACAATATTGCATTTGATAGAAAATATTTATTTCAATAATTTTTAATGAATTTTTATAAAATTGTAAGTTTAGCTAACAACAACCGTAATATGACAGTACGTACCACCAACAAGAAGCCTTTCAGTGCATCAGTGTTGCGCAAGCTGAGCCCATGTATGAAATATTCAAAAATTATTAACAATGGGAAAGTCTATTGAATGCATTATTAGAATTGCTTTGATGGAAAAGTTTCAATGATTTCCAATCACCTGAGTAGAAGTTGTTATGCTAGCTGAAGCTTCACTTCAATATAATCTTCTTGGTATGTTTCGCCTTCAACAGAACGTAATATAGATTGAAAGAAAGATAACGATATCCTTATAACCTTATACAACTAATTTACTCTATCAAACACAATGAATATTTCAAGTATTGTTCAATGTGTTAATCTGATTATAAACTTGTACTCTTCTAGTGATCATTCATCAGTTGCAGTGATTAGTGATCAAGAGTATGAATTTAATTTCAATTTTCCATATATTCATCTCACTCACAAAAAGTGGGTTACACTGAACGTTCCTTTTTGGCCGCCTACATTTTACGTTTTCGATCGTATGACTGACAAAGATATGGAGTTTATTGTATCTGCTTTATGGCGTGAAATGTGGTTCAGGCCACGAACAAAAATACTTTTTATTGGAGCAAATTTTTCAAGTCACACTCTAAGGAACCTTGCTTCAAATCACATATTGGATACTACGTTCTTGAATATCAATTCAGGAGTTTTAAATACGACTTATCCGTACAGAAAGGGAGTTTTTGGTGAATTCGACACGGCAATGGACGTCGTTGGTTTCTGCAATGGATATCGAATACTAAATGAAACTCATTTGTTTCCTTCTAAAATACCAACAGATTGGACAAACGCAAAGTTTCGAATATCATATGAGCGGACTCCAGTATTTGCGAATTGTTTCAAATGCAAAAAAAATAAAGGAATAGAATCTGAAATAATTTCAATGATTTTAAATCATTTAGGAATATCCGCATCTATTATAGATAATAAAATCAATGAGGAGGTTATTTACAATCATGCGACTCCAGATTTACTTTTCGGTCTTTTTAATGCAGAAGTTTGGTTAAGTTCTTTCGACACAACAATGCCTTATTTCGAGGAACATGTAGCATTTTTTGTTGCCCCTCCACAGTTAATGGCAAGGTGGAAGTTTATCCCTACTATTTTCAGTCTTGAAACTTGGATAGCGTGGTTGATTTCGGTGATCATCCTCTCAATGGCCTGGTTTTTGATCAATTACATTTCCACTAAAATCATATTATTCAATTATTATTTGGAGATGTGGGTTGCTGCATACAAGTTATTCCTTGGACAAAGTCATTTATTCCATGGTCGTTATAAATCCCATGCATTGATTGTTCTATGTGTTGTATTCATGTCGACGATGATGAATTTCATCTTTGGTACTAGATTAACATATCTTCTGAATGGTGAGAATTATGAATCAAGTATTGACTCTATAAAAGATCTCAGGGAAAATCAATTATATATAGGTGTTCCGTCATCCAGAATAAAGGATTTCATCTATGAAGAATCAGAAATGAAGGATTATCCAGAAGAGTTGTTTCAAATCTACGGTTTACATAATATATTATACTTCGTTAGAAGAACCTTATATAAACGAGATATGGCTTTATTGGCATCAGTCAGGCAGGTTCTTTCGTCAGAAATTCAAAAACTAAAACTAAGAAAGCACGAACTCAAACAACTCAAGCCGGTTATATTTCATACAAAAATAGTTACAATGTTTACAAAGGGGCATCCTGCCTTTCCACTTATGAATAGAATGTTACAGTACCAAGTGGAATCTGGAATTGTGGTTGAAATTACCGAAAAATATGACAAAATGATAAATGTTCAAGAAAATTCAGTAGGTACACCTGAAAAATTGAGGTTAGAACATATCTGTGCGCCCAGTTTCATTTTGTTGGCGGGGTTCATTTGTAGCTGGATTATGTTCATTTTGGAATACAAAAACTTTTTCACAGATGAGAACAATTGAAAATTTACAAAAAACAAAATTCAATATTTCCTCAAGCAATTCACTAACAAGATGGTACATAAAATGCCTTTTGCAAACAAAGAAATTCACAGTGTTAGTCAATTTATTCTTATTGGCCGTTTAGAGTGCTTTTTTCCTGTTGAAAATTAAGGTATTATTTGCTTATTAAATTAGCAAATAAATTAAAAATTATACAATTACTGAAAAAATTATCGAATGCGTTTCTGTTTAAATTAAATATATTTAGAAATTGATGTGTTGAATTTTTCTTTATCATTACATTAACATATCAATTATGAATATTAGAATGGAACTTATAAATTATTATTAAGAAATACTAATCTATATAGTAGAAGCAGTTTCGCATAGGAACCAATTTTATTCCAATCTCGTAAATGTAGTAGATGATTATGTTGCAAGCGTATTACAATATAAAACCAGAAATATCCTTTCAACACGATTAGAATAGGTTGTAGATTAAACGAAATATATTTCAATTTTACTATCAATATGAACAGAAATTCAAAAAATGAAAACGATAAACGATTCATTTCTACGGAAGATACCAACTGCATGGGATAGTGCATTTTTTAAGCTGCTTCATCGAGAGAGACCAGTTTTCTCTAATTGTTTCATATTTTTTTTTGTGATGTATTTATTAACCCAAATGAGACCGAAAGTTTATAACAGGTACAAATAAATTTAACAGTGCATGCTCCAAAAAAAACCTAAAAAAATTAAATTAGAAATTACAACAGAAATGGAAATAATTTAATAATGTTTCAGTCTTCATCTCCTATTTACTATATATTGCTTTGATTCCCTAATGAATGTCTTTAGGTTGGCAGCTCTTTTATTTCTGTCTGGTAGATCGTTTACCATTTTACTGCTTGGCTGGTTATTCGCTTTTTCCCCAGGTTAGTAGCTGACGGCAATATATGAAAGTGTTTTTTGTTCCGTGGTTATAGCCATGATACTCACTATTTTATTTCAGATCAATATCTGTCCAGAACAGAGGTTTTTCAATCTTGTATATTAGTTTTGTACTGTCCACCTCATTTATTCCATTCACTTCAAGCAAGTTTAGTTTATCATATATATAGTCCGTGTTAGTTCTTGTTGGTAGTTAAAAAAAAATTTCAAGGCTTTGTTCTGTGTTACCTGAAGTTCTTTTAAATCTGTTTCATTACATTGACCCCAGAAGGTAGCCAGATAACTTAGATGCGGGTTTATATAAGCATTATATGCATCATATTTTGATTTCAAATTCAGATACTGTTCATTTTTCCGTATTTGTGTGCAATTGAATCTTTTTTTCTTCAGTAATTTTATATAATCTTTATATTTCAGTTGATTATCTAACATAAATCCTAAATATTTTGCACTATTTGCTTGATCGATTTCTTTATTTTCGATTTTTAGGCATACCTTTTCATGTTTTAGATTTTTGAAGATCATAAAGTTACATTTGTCTTTGTTCAGTTTTATGTTATTCAACGCTGCCTACTCCCAGATTTTATTCAATTGCTCTTCTATTTGAACTCCCATAATCTCAATATCGTCACCAGTTATTATTATAACTGTATCATCTGCGTACAATGAAATATTTTCTTCTGAATAACTCTCGGATATATCATTCATATAGATCAAAAACATTTGTAGACCCAGAATGGAACCTTGTGGTACTCCAGATTCAATGCTTCTATACATTCAACACTATAAGCTCAAGTATAGCTGTGTGATTCTGATATTACAATGCCTTATTTTGAAAAACTGGTAGCATGGTTTCTTGCCCCTCCCAATCCAGTGAAGAGATGGAAATCGCTAGTTACTGTTTTCAACATTGAAGTATGGATTATGTGGTTAATATCAGAAGCAATTATCTCATTGATGTTGGTTATGAAAAACTACATTTCTGCTACAATAATGATGGCAGAGTATTATTTCGAGTTCGGCAGTGCTGCATAGGAAATAGTTTTAGGACAAAAATATTTATATCGCGGTAAGAACATACCGCGCTGTTTCCTAGTTATATTTATTATATAACTAACTTTCTCTAATAACTGAGTTTCATTACTATGAAATGAATTTTTTGTACTGAAAACAGAAAAGCGCGTGTTCAAACAATTAAACCCGACATTATCTAGTTCAAAATTTGTAGCATATTTTAGGAAAGGACATCCTGCTCTTCTGATAAACAGAATATTGAAATACCTAGTAGAGTCCGGATTTATGAATGAAATAACTGAGAAATATGACAAAATGATGAAAATTAAAAATAAATTCAGTTGGTACACCAGAAAGTTTGAAGTTACAATACTTCTATGTACGCAGTTTTATTTGGTTTGTTGGAATTGTTTCTAGTTCTGCAATATTCATTCGAGATGTGAATATAATTTTACTTAGGAAAATATAATAGTTAAATTTTATGTTAAGAGAGTTCTGAGTAAATAAAGTGAATGAATGTAAGTAAGTATTCCAAAATGAACAATGTAGAAGAAATTTCGGTTGATACACCTGAATATTTTAGATAATATATATATTTATGCACCATGTTCCATATAGTTTTTTGCAATGATTTCTATTTTTGCTGTATTCATGCTTGTATTAAAACATGTACTATTATACTTATTTATCTGATATTAGAAAATGTCATGTTGAGAAAGTTCTTAATAAATCAATTGAAAGTATTAGTACCTGCTCTTTATAACCTACAAATTTATAATAATTGCTATTCAAACAATTCGTGAAATTAAAACTTTAAAAAATAATAGAACATTCGTAGAATGATTGGAGTCAGCTTTGTACACTTGCTCAAGAGCAAAGGAAACGATTTGTTCAAGCTATTCACTTCATACAATAGAGATATTTCAGTATTGAAAGTAGCCTTATTTCAATCTGATACCTGATATAGATGCTTGTACATTTTCAATAACTTTCTTTATTGTCTATTCGAAGGAGGAATGGAAAACATTTCCGCTAAGGAATTTCTTCCTTTCTTGTATTTGTTGTTGAAAGTAAATAATATCGTTAGAATCGGAAGCCACTTCAACATTTAACAGCTTTTTCGTCTGTGCAAATCTAGTATATATGTCACCGGAAAATAACAAGAACCGCAAGTTTATAAAATTCCTAGGATATTTATAAACCTTCGTAGGATTCTAAACGAGAGATAAATTGTATTATTTTACGCCCACATTTTCGAAAATTGATAAACTGACCGAACTAACGCGTAAAATAATAAGTAAGCAATAACCAAACGCATTGTGCGCTCTGATTGGTTGAATAAGTCACGTGTTCCATCTCCATCACAACATAAAGAAACCGGTGTGCTCGTGTGTTTTTGTAAAGTTTTTAATGTTGGAATTGTGAAAATAGTATTATTTTGCTAAGGTTACCAAACGACCCATAATGAGCGACCTAGAAGCTGCGAACAGTCAAAATGGTGAAGATAGTGCGGTAAATGCCAGAAAATTTTTCGACGAAGCGAAATTTACCACAGAGCTACTAAAGTTTTATAATGGCCATGACCAAAATAGTAAGAAGTCGGAATGGAAATGGACTGAGGAAAAAATTGAAAATGTCATTAAAATGATAGACTGTCAACATCGACCAATCAGAGAGCAGTGTGTTATTTGCCGTATTTTAAAGAAGCGTAAAATTAAAAGCTCTTCTGTGATTGGTCGAACCGTTTAGAATCTTACGATTGGATATCCGTTAGTTTATAAATTTACCACGAGACGTCGTAAATTGATAAATTTGCGAAAATGTGGGCGTAAAATAATACAATTTATCTCTCGTTTAGAATCCTACGAAGGTTTATAAATTTCCTAGGAAATTTATAAACTTGCAGATCTTATTATCTTCCGGTGACATATACATTGATTGAAGGAAATCGTAAACGCTTAATTATTGATAACTACTCTCATTTATTATTTTATGAAAATATACCACTCCGACATAACTAGTAATCTGCAATATTAATTATCAAAGAAAATGTTTGCTTCAATAATTTTAAATGAAATTTTGATGAATCTGTGAGCTTCGCTGGTTCTCAAAAATAACTTTCCTTATCGATACTCAATAATATTGAACAAACTGAAGCCAACCAATAAACTACATCTTCTAGGAATCAGCGTTAACCTGCCACGAAAAAGTTTCCACTATTGTCAAGTTAGCTGCAAAAAAGCTTATTTATATATTTCATGCGAAAAATGTGTTTACGCCAAAGCATTTATTAGTTCTTTAAATCATCCAACAGTATTAGAATACTGCTCTCGTCTTTGAATCTTTGCACTGAAGCACTCCTTGCATCTTGACTCAATTCACAAAAGAGCAGTGAAGTTTACAGAGGGCCCTTAATTGACCGTACACTTTCAGTCACTCAACATCAAAGGAAGGTTGGCAACTTGTGTCCCTTTTACACATATTATAACGGCAGGTGTCCTGTAGCCATTGCCTCCATTATTCTATCAGAAGCAAAACTCAATAATCTCACAAGGTTTGCTCGTAAGCTTAATCACAGCAATTTTCCGTGCACATCTCAAAAACCAGAATATCAATTTATCAGAAAGTTTCTGAACCGAATTTAAAATCTATGGAGCGCTCTAGCATCAGATCATCAGAATTTCTTCTGGTTTTCTAGGACAGGAGTTTAAATATAGCTTAAACCGCAATTTATTGGAATCATCTTTGGGCGCTTGAATCTCGATATAAGTTTTCAATTATCCAGAATGTGGCTCTTGAATAAAACTTTATATTCTCTATACTTATTAAATTATTTATATTTATCTAATTTAAAATTTCCTAGTTTCTCTTCGAAACCATTGTTGTATTATTTATTCAGGAAGATTGAGTATACTGAGTATGAAATTTTCAAAAATAATTAATAATGAAAACGTCTATTGAATGCGTCAATAAAATTACTCTGATGGAAATGTTTCAATGATTCCCAATCACCTGGTAGGAGTCATTATGCTAGATAAAGCTGCACTTCAATATAACTATTTCAATAATTTTTTGACGCATCATGGATTGAGAAAAAGATAACCATATCTTTTCAACCTTATATAAGTAAGTTACTCAATCAGACACAATGAATATTTCAAGAGTTGTTCATTGTGTTAATCTGATTGTATACCTGTTTTCATCTCGTGATCATTCTTTAGTGGCAGTCATAAAGAAAAGGAATTTAATTTCAATTTTCCATATATCCATCCCACACACAAAAAGTGGGTTATACTTAACGTGACCATTTATTTTTTGACTCAAAACGGGACATTAGTTTATTTCAATTAACAGGTAGTCAATGAAAAAAAAAGTTTTTTTTCAACTATTTATTTAGTTGAAAAAGTTACCTATTAGTACAAATTAAAAAATATATTCAAATTGTTACGTTATATTTATAATATTTATCAGAGGAACAGATCTGCTTCAATATAGCTGATGATGATTTTAAGTAAGAATAGAACTCTTGGCAAGTTTTTTTTATATTGATCTTAGTTATCAACATCGCCTTTAGAACTGGTGTTTGTAACTGGGTTTTTTCCATTGTCCACAATTTGTTCATCAACGAAAATACTCTTTCTACTGGAGCATTTGTAGCAGTCAAACATAAAATATATTCAATCAAAATACAAAAGTTTTCATGCTGAAGATTGTTGGTGTGAAAATATTTGAATACTTCAACCCAACGAGTTTCCGTGGAAATATTTAGATTATTCCATTCGGTTACTTTTTGCGATGTGATATAGTTAGAAATTGATGAAAATTCATCAAAAACTTCTGATCTTTATTACAGTCAATATATTCGTTTTCAATTAAGACATCCAAGAGATTTTTGAACCTCTTTCCATGCGGGTACTTGTTTTAAATCTGCCCAATAAAATATCTTCATTTCTTTGGTAAGAAAGCTTGTCCACTGCTCAAGATACTCACGGCTTGTTTTATAAAATTCTGTAGTCGTCCTCTTCTCAAACTCTTCATCGATAACAGTACCATTATCTTTCGATTTCGCTATTAATTGACGGACTGTGAATGGGAGAAACTGATTGGTCTGTTTCTGAGTCAAATTGTCTTAGTTGACTGATTTCCTTTGCAGCTTCAATTGCCGATACAGTCTGACCTGAATCTTCAATACAGCCTCATGAAAACTTGCTGCCTGAGTGTGTAAAAAATAAAGCCACAATTCTGATGTGGGATCTTCAAAGAAGTGTTAACAAGGGACACTTTTCTATGCTCAAAAAGTAGTTTTTTAATGCCAGGTACATTTTTAAAACTCTTTCCAAGGCAGGCATAAGAGCAAGCCATCTGGTTTTGCTATAGCCGAGCATTTTTTGATATTCCGTTTCAGTTTCAGCGCAAAACTCCTTTAGAGCTTCAACTCGAATCGTGTAAATATAAAAAATGAATATATCTTCACAATAATGCTTTCGTAGTCTAAGGGTAGCCCGTCTGCAGCGGATTTGATTGCATTATGAGTTACATGGGCTCCACATCCAATACCTATAATTGGCTTTTTCAGAGATGATTGTAATTTCGTCAACACATTATTAGTTCCTCGCCTAGCTGCGCCCCCGAAATTGACATTGTCATTGTCCCCACAAAATGCCACGACTTTTGCTGTCAACTTATTATCTACCAACACTTTGTTTAAATAATTGAGAATGATTTCTGAAGTCTCACCTGGTTGGTCTTGAAGGTCTAAAATTTTTACTTGCACGCCTACGTAAGGTTGAAAAAAGCGTACTACAATAGGGTATATTTTCTTGTTACCGTGATTTGAAGCGTCGTTTAGAATTATAATACAATTGGACTTATCAAGTTCATCTTTTAATTCTTTCATCGCTGTACGCGCTAAAATATTTACTACAATAGCTTCTGATTTCGTACGAGAGCACGTAAATTTGGGTTCAAAATCATTATTGAATTAATTTCGAAGCACAATCATTAGAGCGAAAACTATGGTTTTCTTGTATCGTATCATAAGCCCAGACGCCTTCTGCCGCGGCGATATCCAAATCCTTCGATGTGGGCGCGTCCGATTTCTTGAAAAAGATTAACACTGAAGAACTGGAAGCGGCGGCACGATCAGCACTACTTTTATGTTTTTCAGACTTCAAATGCTGTTCAATATCACCGGCACCACTGTGGGAAACACTAAATTCTGTACGACACTTTTCGCATCTGACATCTGAGTATTTATATGCTTGATAAACGGATATTTTGCTTGTAAGCTAACATTGAACGAACACTTGCGTTTCGGCATATTAACTTATGATTTCAAAATAAAAGTACTTTAAGTTATTCACTACACGAGCATCCAACAGCAACAAAACAAAAGCGAGAAGTTTGATCAATCTGTCAAACAATAGTCAACCGAGTGATGACGTATCGGCTATCGTCGCGTCGGCCGACGACGCGGTTTCGCTCCCGCACGACGCTCACGTTCAGCCGGCCGGATCCCCAATTTTCGCGCGGTTTCCGAAAACGGGACAATTTTGAGTCCCGGAGTTCATTTCGGGGACACCGGGACAGTTAATCAAAAAAAGGGACAGTCCCGTTCAAAACGGGACGTCTGGTCACGTTAGTTATACTGGACGTTCCTTTTTGGCCGCCTACATTTTATGCTTTCGATCGTATGACTGACGAAGACATGGAGGTTATTATATCTGCTTTAAGGCACGAAAATGGGTTCAGGCCAAGAGCTAAAATACTTTAATTGGAGCTAATTTTTCAAATAACACTCTGAGGAACCTTGCTTCAAAACACATATTGGATACTATGTTCTAGAATATCAATTCAGGATTTTTATATACGACGTATCGATACAGAAAGGGAGTTTTGGTGAATTCGACACGGCAATGGACGTAGTTGGTTTCTGCAATGGATATCGAATACTAAATGAAACTCATTTACTTCCTTCGAAAATACCAACAGATTAACCAAACGCAAATTTTCGGATATCATATAAAATGAAGGTATTGAATCTGAAATAATTTCAATGATTCTAGAACATTTAGGAATATCCGCAACTATTATAGATAATAAAATTGATGAGGCTTTTATTTACAATCAGGCTTCAGATTTACTTTTCAGTCTTCTCAATGCAGAATTTTGTTTAAGTTCTTTCGACACAACAATGCCTAATTTCGAGGAACATTCAGCATATTTTGTTGCCCCTCCACGGTTAATGGCAAGGTGGAAGTTTATCCTTACTATTTTCAGCCTTGAAACTTGGATAGCGTGGTTGATTTCAGTAATCATCCTCTCAATGGCCTGGTGTTTGATCAATTTCATTTCCACTAAAATCATATTATTCAATTATTATTTGGAGATATGGGTTGCTGCATACAAGTTATTCCTTGGACAAAGTCATTTATTCCATGGTCGTTATAAATCCCATGCATTGATTGTTCTATGTGTTGTATTCATGTCGACGATGATGAATTTCTTTTTTGGTAGATTAACATATCTTCTGAATGGTGAGAATTATGAATCAAGTATCGACTCTCTGGAAGATCTCAGGGATAATCGATTATATATAGCTGTAAAGTCATCATTCGTACAGTCATATATATATATATATATATATATATATATATATATATATATATATATATATATATATATATATATATATATATATATATATATATATATATATATATATATATATATATATATATATATATATATATATATATATATATGTATATTGTGTGTGTGCGCATGCAAGAAGCATAATTGTCAGAGAATTGCAAGAAATATCATATCCCATTGATATTAATTATTTTGTAAATATATAATACTGTTATCATCAGTAAAAAAGTTTTTGTACTCCAAAATGAATATAATCAGATTGCAAATGAACCCAACCAACAAAATAAAACTGGACACACAGCTGTGTTCTAACCTCTTTTCTCAGGTGTACCTACTTAATTTTCGTGAACTTTCAGGATTTTGTCATATTTTCAAGACTCGACGAGGTATTGTCGCATTCGGTTTATCAGTGGAAAAGCAAGATGTCGCTTTGTGAAGAAAATTACACACTTTTCAGATAAAAATGAAGGCTTTAGTTTTTTGAGGTGATGCTTTCTTGATTTCAAGTTTTGAATTATTATATAACGAATTTTCCTAACTGATACCACTGAAGCCATATCTCTTTTATTCAAAATTTTTGAAATGTAGGGTACTAAATCTTTGAAATAGTAGAATTCATACAAATGTTCTGGATAATCCTTCTTTTCCGATTCTGTATATACCAAAGACTGTACGAATGATGTCTTTACAGCTATATATAATCGATTATCCCTGAGATCTTCCAGAGAATCGATACTTGATTAATAATTCTCACCATTCATAAGATATGTTAATCTAGTACCAAAGTAGAAATTCAACATCGTCGACATGAATACAACACATAGAACAATCAATGCATGGGATTTATAACGACCATGGAATAAATGACTTTGTCCAAGGAATAACTTGTATGCAGCAACCCATATCTCTAAATAATAATTGAATAATATGATTTTAGTGGAAATGTAATTGATAAAAAACCAGGCCATTGAGAGGATGATCACTGAAATCAACCACGCTATCCAAGTTTCAAGGCTGAAAATAGTAAGGATAAACTTCCACCTTGCCATTAACTGCGGAGGTGCAAAAAAAAATGCTATATGTTCCTCTAAATAAGGCATTGTTGTGTCCAAATATCTTAACCAAAATTCAGCATTGAAAAGACCGGAAAGTAAATCTGAAGTCGCATTATTGTAAATAACATCCTCATCGATTCTATTATCTATAATAGTTGCGGTTATTCCTAAATGTTCTAGAATCATTGAAATTATTTCAGATTCAATTCCTTTATTTTTTTTTGCAATTCGCAAATACTGGAGTGCGCTCATATGGTATCCGAAAATTTGCGTTTGTCCAATCTGTTGGTATTTTGGAAGGAAACAAATGAGGTTCATATATACCTATATGAATATATATATATATATATATATATATATATATATATATATTTATATAAATATATATATATATATATATATATATATATATATATATATATATATATATATATATATATATATATAGGGTGTCGCATTCAAGATGAAGATACCCCCATATTATGGTTATTTAAAGAAACACAGATTTGAATTTTCGTACAGTGATAAACGGTGATTGGTCATATTTTTTAAGATACTTAACTGAATTCTGAATTTCAAACTCGGCCTACTACGAATTGACAAATAGGGCCGATTCTCAATATTTGTTTCGCGTTAGAGGTATGAAAAAAAGTTATGAAAAAAAATGTTCAGAAAATTTTCTTAGGTCCATATACCAATTTTCATGACTAAATTCGCATTTTCAATTTTTTCAATATTTTAGTTATAATTCAAAATTATTAAGTATATCTCTCAATTTTATGACTAATACGCTATGGAAACTAAGAACTTGACTACTTGATAATTTAATAGTGCTATGTATTCAAATATTCCAATAAAATAATTAACACAAAGGAATGGGAAATTTATTTTATAATAATTATTTTATTCTTAGAACTGATTAAATTCAGAGAAGATTTATAAAGAAATAATTTTTGTGATACATTTTAACAGCACTGCCAGTTTCAGTGAAAAGAACATTTACAGCGGTTGCTTTTCCATGAGTAACAAAAGCACGTTCGGGGTGTCTCAAGTTAAACTCTGCAGTAACTTGTCTGCTGCTACGGGAATTATCACCAAACAACCGAATTATTTCGATTTTTTTCACGTAAAGTTAATGGCATTTTGATTCTCTGAACACTAATTCACTAAATTCAACTTAACGCAATACTTCAAAAAAACTAGTATTTGAAACTTCTATCAATTTTATCATTTTCCATGGCACACTAAGCATAAAATTAAGAAAAGAAAACTCGTAATAATTTTGAGATACCAAAATATTGAAAATATTAAAAATGCGAATTTTGTCATGAAAATTGGTATATGGGCCAAAAAAAGTTTTCTGAACAACTTTTTCACATTACTTTTTTCGATATCTCTAACGCGAAACAAAATATTGAGAATCGGCCCTATTTGTCAGTTCGTAGTAGGCCGAGTTTAAAATTCAGAATTCAGTTAAGTATCTTAAAAAATATGTCCCACCACCGTTTATGACCCTGAGAAAATTCAAATCTTTATTCCTTTGAATAACTGAAATATGGGGTTGTCTTCATCTTAAATGCGACACACTGTATATATTATTGTAAGTAAAACGTCACAGTTTTTGATTTTCACTATATTTTGTTAACATGACTCTTTTTTCAATACACAGTGGCTTCTTCAGATGTATAATACATACTAACTTTTAGAACGAGAATATTGAAAGATGAAAGAAGGGAATATACAATAACAATGGGGGAAAACCTTGACATAATAATCAGGTAGAAAGTACAAACTGCTAAAAACTTGGGAAAACACAATAGGCCCAAATATTCAATATTACATCTAAAAAAAGATTCAACAACGTTAAACTATTCATATATAATTGGTCATTTGATAAATTATTAGATTGTTTCATACTATTAATTTCAAGAGCTTCTAATAAATTGAGTTTATAGCCTTTCTGTTCTAAATGTAATATTTCAAATTCACTATTAAAAATATAACTTTGTTCTAGGAGATGTGATGCATAAGTATAATCTAATTTTTCCTTGTCGTAACTTCTTTTATGTTCTGATATACTACAGTCATTTGGTTCGAAAAAAAGGAGTTACCTGGAAAGTTTTTCGGGAGTTTTGAAAATTGATGATTTTATAGATTTCGATGTGCTCTTTTCGAATTTTAACTTTGCCACCTCGTATCTTTGCCGCTCGTGCCACCATATTGGAAGAATGGCGCCTAATAGCACTTTTTTGATCATTTCTCCTCTTCGACTCATTTTATGTTAAATTAATAAAGAATAAGATTGAATTAGAGAAAATTTCCTACAATTTATGTATCTACAATTTTTTTTGGAAAATCAACAGTTTTGGCGTAGGAGCGCCTCGAAGTATTATTCATCTACAATACCACGTGTTTTTCGCATATTTATGATTATTACATTATCGCTTTTCAATGACGAAGGTATGCGTAAATGCGTTAAAATGTATAAGGCATTCAATCAACATTCTGGATACTTCCAAAATTTTCAATTTTGGAGATGCAAATTATGTCATCGACGGAGGGCACTTATTACACCGAGTCATTTGGCATCGTGGCGAATCGTTTTCATCTATTTGCAATAACTACATTACATACGTTCGATCGAAATATACATGCAATGCCATAATCGTATTCGATGGATATCCGGAAGATGTAGCGAATTGTAGTACCAAATATGCGGAGCGATCCCGACGATCAAGAAAAACTGCTTCAGTAGACATACTTAGGACGAGACAATGATTCCAACTGTGTCAGAAGATGAATTCCTGGGAAATTATGCAAACAAGAACCGCCTCATTATAATGTTGAAGACAAAATTTGAAGCAGAAAATTTCGTAGTCAAACAAGCCACGGAAGATGCGGATACGCTAATAATCAACACCGCATTAGGTAAGTGTATCACCAACATTCGGCAAAGATGTAGATCTTCTTATTCTTTTGACAGCTCTATCTACGCGATCAAGCGTGTATATTTTTAAACCAGGCAGAGGAAAAATGTCTCAACAATTATATTCAGCTACAAGTATCATAGATAAAACAGCCGCAGATAATATTCTATTCTTGCATGCCTTCAGTGGCTGTGATACAACATGTGCACTCTTTGATCAAGGTAAAATAAAATTTATCAATTTAGTCCGAAAAAATACGAATTTGAAGGAAGTTATTCAAGTATTCAAAAATCCAAATGCTTATCCGGAGTTCGTTGCTAAAGGCGGAGAACGCTTCCTTCTTGAATTATATAGCTGCAGTAATGTGAAAAGTAAAATAACCTTGTCTTTAAACGACTATAGATATGCATGCTTCAAAAAATCAGCATATAAAAATAAATTCAATATTGCGCCGCTACCACCAACAGAAGCAGCAGTACGACAACATTCATTCCGAACCTATTACCAGGTTCAGCAGTGGTATGGAAATGAAAAAAATGCAGAGCAATGGGGATGGAACAGAAACAAGAATGGGCTAATTCCTGTTACGACGCTCGAGCCTCCAGGTCCGGAAACCTTGTTGAAACGTATTTCTTGTAAATGTAAAAAGGGATGTCAGAAAATCTGCGGATGCAGAAAAGCTGAGTTGAAATGCTCCGTTATATGCACCAATTGTAGTGGTGTTTGTGATAATTCGCAAGTTTCATCACATGATAGCGATGAAGAAATGGATACTATTTTCGAGGAAACATTCGATGGGATCGAAAACGAAGAGGATTGTGATGAGTCTGATAACCTCATTGAAGATGATGTGGATATAATTTCGGTCTGCGACCTTTCACTAAATGCACTAAATTTCTAAATTGGATAATACACGTGGATTAGGCCTACACGGGACACCACAATAAAAAAAGACGCGCCGCTTACTCTACCTCAAGGTGGTGTGGAATAAGTTTTTCAGTCAAAACATTACCAAAATACTGCTATTAGGCGCCATTTTTCCAATATGGCGGCAAGAGCGGCAAAGATACGAGGTGGCAAAGTTGAAATTCGAAAAGAGCACATCGAAATCTATAACATTACCAATTTTCAAAACACCCGGAAAACTGTCCAGGTAAAACTATAGGCCAAGGTACAAAGATTTTTTCATGTAAAAAGTGTTAGAAGAAAACCAGCTCTGCCATTGTTTGTAAAATAGTTTTTTTTTTAAAGAGGTGGGACGTGTGCCCTCTCACACGCGCCCGACCTCCGTACAATTTTGGCTTCGTCAACTTGGACATTTAGCCATCAATTTACTGAATGAGGGGAACCGCTTAAATCCGGACGAATACAAACACCCAGGAACCGGTGGGAATCGAACCCACCAACTCAGTCAACGAAGACGGCATAGCGTTACCTAAACCTCTCCGCCACGGAGCCTCCTGTAAAATAGTTCCACATGATATAGTGATATGTTTTTCACTCGACTTTATTATTTATATCTTTGTTATTAACAATTTTATGCAAAAAGCGCGTTGTTTTTAGTTTTTTGCTTATAAAATTGAAACTATCAGAGTAATTGTGATGGTGTCAATAGACTTATTGTAGAAAATGAAAAGACGAAAAAAATTAGAGGTCGGACGACTCGATCACACCCTTAGTCTAAGGGAAAATTAGAAAAAACCGGTCAAAATGCAGTTCTTTCAGAAGTTCATAACTCGGTTATTTTTTGATTTGAAGCGTAGATCCTCCGGTTAGTATTATTTATCAATATAAACTTTATTTGTGCGAAGAGCAGGAACTGTCCGATGCATAGTTTTTGATTTGTGGCCATTTGAATATTTTACTATGCAATTTTCCAGCAGACCCGAATGCGACAGGTATGGTCTGATTTCAATTTACAAAAATGATTTTGAAAATAGAATTCTCATAGTTCAAAACGTTCATCTTGGTTTTTCATGAAAACGCTGAGGAATATGTTAAAAATAAAGCTGAACATGACGAAAAACGGCCGAGAAATAACCGTCATGTTCAAAAAGCCGACGCTTTCTAATGTCGTGCTTATCCTTGCCTGCTGCTTTACCCCCACTCTTCAACTATTCTCACACGCTCGGCCCTTTTTCGTCATGTTCAGCTTTATTTTTAACATATTTCTCAGCGTTTTTATGTAAAACCAAGATCAACATTTTGGACTATGAGAATTCTACTTTCAAAATCTTTTTAGTAAATTGAAATCGGACTATTATACCTGTCGCATTCAGGTCTGCTGGCAAATTGCATAGTAAAATATTCAAATGGCCACAGATCAAAAACTATGCATCGCACAGTTCCTGCTCTTCGCACAAATAAAGTTTATATTGATAAATAATACTAACCGGAGGATCTACGCTTCAACTCAAAAAATAACCGAGTTATGATTTATTGAAGAAACTGCATTTTGACCAGTTTTTTCCAATTTTCCCTTAGACTAAGGGTCTGATCGAATCGTCCGACCTCTCATCTTTTTTATTTTTTCATTTTCTACAATGAGTCTATTGACACCATCACAATTACTCTGATAGTTTCAATTTTATAAGCAAAAAACTAAAAACAACGCGATTTTTTGCATAAAATTGTTAATAACAAAGATGTAAATAATAAAGTCGAGTGAACAACATATCACTATATCATGTGGAACAATTTTACAAACAATGGCGGAGCTGGTTTTCTTCTAACACGTTTTGCACAAAATGCTCACTCTAAATCTCTGTAGCTTGGCCTACTACCGAATGACTGCACTAATATTCGAACTCCAGAATTCCTGCCAGTTTGGCCAACATATACTTTAGGACATGAACCACAACTTAGCCCTGATATTTTTTGTTGTGTAGTTTTATCTTTTGAATTTTTAATATGTTTTCCAATGGTATTCCGAGGTTTGAATGCTATTTTCAATTTTCGATTATATATATATATATATATATATATATATATATATATATATATATATATATATATATATATATATACACAGAAAATAATAATGAGCCTGATATCAATCACTGCCAATGATTGACCGCATATTCATTATCATAACGTATTTTTCATTAGGACAATGTCCAAAATTTATTGATAATAATGAATTGCTGTGATTGACCAATCAACGATTTTGTTGTTATAATGAAATCTAGGTCATTATGATAATGTAATTAAATCATGAATCTAATGAAAATAGTCATCATCATAATGTTATTTACATCAGAGCAATGTGAAAAATACATCAAGTTAATGACCACATAGTGATTAATACTATGTACATTTAATCATCACGACACATTGTCATAACCCCTCTTTTAATAAAGCTATGTTCAATAGGCATAACATTAATGATTGAAAACATTAACCTATGTATAGTTCATCATAGCAATGCACTGCATTCATCACCTAATGTATTAAGTCATTCGGTCAATGTCCGAGAGCATTGGGACAATGCTTAAAGAATCATCGATTGATGAATTTCTGGCTGCACCCCCACCGTCTCAACGTAAATATGCCAAATTCCGACTAATTCGCTATACGAGTATCTATCTAACGCTAACAGCCAAACGGTGAAGTGTTATTTGTGTATAAGTAAATTTTTGTGGAAGCAGTTTCTTTAGAAGGTGGTAAGTACAGTAACTGTATTTTTTAAATCTTGTTAGTTTTTTATAACATTTGAATAAAAGTTACGAAAATATTTTTTGCCAGAATACAATCTCAAAAAAATAAGTAGTTACACTGAACAGTGTTGAAAGAGACGAGAGAATGAAAACATGGCGTTTTTCGAGCACTTATAGTAAAAATATATAAATATATTGCATTTTGAACAATTTTTATATTATTTCGCGAACTGCTATGAATTTTGCTATGAGAAATAGATATGCTCAATAATGGAACTTGCTCATACATTGTTTTGCTAAATACCCCTGTAAGTTCAGTAAATTACTGAAAAGAAAATTGTATTTACAAAAAATCTACTATTCACTAAAATTTGACGGCCTACACTATTTCAACATCATCTTGAAAAATAATCATTTATTGCAGGTTGTGACGATACTTGTAAGTGTGATCTGGATCTGAAGTAGACCCCGAAATATTCCAAGCACCTTCATAT
>JARQZK010002285.1:15000-37500 GCA_030704885.1 Cynegetis impunctata | reverse complement strand
ATGATTTCCAATCACCTGAGTAGAAGTTGTTATGCTAGCTGAAGCTTCACTTCAATATAATCTTCTTGATATGTTTCGCCTTCAACAGAACGTAATATAGATTGAAAGAAAGACAACGATATCCTTATAACCTTATACAACTAATTTACTCTATCAAACACAATGAATATTTCAAGTATTGTTCAATGTGTTAATCTGATTATAAACTTGTACTCTTCTAGTGATCATTCATCAGTTGCAGTGATTAGTGATCAAGAGTATGAATTTAATTTCAATTTTCCATATATTCATCTCACTCACAAAAAGTGGGTTACACTGAACGTTCCTTTTTGGCCGCCTACATTTTACGTTTTCGATCGTATGACTGACAAAGATATGGAGTTTACTGTATCTGCTTTATGGCGTGAAATGTGGTTCAGGCCACGAACAAAAATACTTTTTATTGGAGCAAATTTTTCAAATTACACTCTAAGGAACCTTGCTTCAAATCACATATTGGATACTACGTTCTTGAATATCAATTCAGGAGTTTTATATACGACTTATCCGTACAGAAAGGGAGTTTTTGGTGAATTCGACACGGCAATGGACGTCGTTGGTTTCTGCAATGGATATCGAATACTAAATGAAACTCATTTGTTTCCTTCTAAAATACCAACAGATTGGACAAACGCAAAGTTTCGAATATCATATGAGCGGACTCCAGTATTTGCGAATTGTTTCAAATGCAAAAAAAATAAAGGAATAGAATCTGAAATAATTTCAATGATTTTAAATCATTTAGGAATATCCGCAACTATTATAGATAATAAAATCAATGAGGAGGTTATTTACAATCATGCGACTCCAGATTTACTTTTCGGTCTTTTTAATGCAGAAGTTTGGTTAAGTTCTTTCGACACAACAATGCCTTATTTCGAGGAACATGTAGCATTTTTTGTTGCTCCTCCACAGTTAATGGCAAGGTGGAAGTTTATCCTTACTATTTTCAGTCTTGAAACTTGGATAGTGTGGTTGATTTCGGTGATCATCCTCTCAATGGCCTGGTTTTTGATCAATTACATTTCCACTAAAATCATATTATTCAATTATTATTTGGAGATGTGGGTTGCTGCATACAAGTTATTCCTTGGACAAAGTCATTTATTCCATGGTCGTTATAAATCCCATGCATTGATTGTTCTATGTGTTGTATTCATGTCGACGATGATGAATTTCTTCTTTGGTACTAGATTAACATATCTTCTGAATGGTGAGAATTATGAATCAAGTATTGACTCTATAAAAGATCTCAGGGAAAATCAATTATATATAGGTGTTGCGTCGTCCAGAATAAAGGATTTCATCTATGAAGAAGCAGAAATGAAGGATTATCCAGAAGAGTTGTTTCAAATCTACGGTTTACATAATATATTATACTTCGTTAGAAGAACCTTATATAAACGAGATATGGCTTTATTGGCAGCAGTCAGGCAGGTTCGTTCGTCAGAAATTCAAAAACTAAAACTAAGAAAGCACGAACTCAAACAACTCAAGCCGGTAATATTTCATACAAAAACAGTTACATTGTTTACAAAGGGGCATCCTGCTTTTCCACTTATAAATAGAATGTTACAGTACCAAGTGGAATCTGGAATTGTGGTTAAAATTACCGAAAAATATGACAAAATGATAAATATTCAAGAAAATTCAGTAGGTACACCTGAAAAATTGAGGTTAGAACATATCTGTGCGCCCAGTTTCATTCTGTTGGCGGGGTTCATTTGTAGCCTGATTATATTCATTTCGGAATACAAAAACTTTTTCACAGTTGAGAACAATTAAAAATTAACAAAAAAAAATTTTATATTTCGTCAATCAATTCACTAACAATATGGTACATAAAATGCCTTTTGCACACACAGAAATTCACATTGTTGGTCAATTTATTCTAATTAACCGTTTAGACTGCTTTTTTCCTGTAGAAAATAAAGTTATTATTTGCTGATTGAAAAAAATTGTACAAATACTTAAAAAACTATCGAATGCGTTTCTGTTTAAATTAAATATATTTATGAATTGATGTGTTGAATTTTTCTTTATAATTAGATTAACATATCAATTATGAATATTAGAATGGAACTCGTATATTATTATTATTAAGAAATACTAATGACTATATAGTAGAAGCAGTTTCGTTTAGGAACCAATTTTATTCCAATTTTGTTAATGTAGTAGATGATTCGGTTGCTAGCGTATTACAATATATCCTTTCAACACGATCAGAATTGGTTGTGGATTGAACGAAATATATTTCAGTCTTAGGTACTATCAATGTAAACAGAAATTAAAAAAATGAAATCGATTCATTCCTGAAGGTACCAACTGCATGTGATAGTGCATATTTTTAAGCTGCTGCATCGAGCAAGACCAGTTTTCTCTAATTATTTAATTTTTAATTGTAATGTATTTATTAACCCAAATGATACTGATAGTCTATAACAGGTACGAATAAATTAAACAGTGCATGCTCCAAAACAAAAAAATCAAAAATTAAATTAAAAATTACAACAAGAATGGAAATAAATTAATAACGTTTCAGTATTCATCTCCTATTTACTATGTATTGTTTTGCTTCCCTAATGAATGTCTTCAGGTTGTCAGCTCTTTTATTTCTGTCTGGTAGATTGTTATGCCATTGTCATTTACTGCTTGGCTGGTTATTCGCTTTTTTACCAGGTTAGTAGCTGACGGCAATATATAAAATTGTTGTTTTGTTCTGGTTTTATAGCCATGATGCTCACTTTTTGATTTCAGATCAATGTTTGTTTCGACCAGGGGCCTCGGTAGACCAGCGGTGAGCGAGTACCGCCTTGTAGCGTTTGTTGACCGAGGATGTGGGTTCGAGTCCCACCTTGCTCTTGGGCGTTGTGTATGTCCTGAATTTAGTGGTTCTAGTTATGAGATTGAGTGTTGGGTAATGTACATTGTTTACAAGCCGATTGGCCGTTCGGAAATGGCGTTAAACTGTAGGTCCCTCGAGTTAAAAAAAAAATTCTGTTTCGACCAGATTATTTTGAATGTTGTATATTAGTTTTTTACTGTCCTACTCAATTATTTCTTTCCCTTTAAGCATGTTTAGTTAGTCATACATATAGTCTGTGTTAGTTCTTGTTGGTAGTTGAAAAAAAATGTTCAAGGCTTTTTTCTGTGTAGATATTTTCGAAAAATATCTTGATGGTGTTTGGTTTTGTTTCGAATTGGTTGAGGGTTGACCCCCTGGGGAAAGAAATAAATCTTGTTTACATGATAAAGGTCGCAATTTTTGAGTTATAGGGTTAAAAGTTTGTAGATAGATATTTTCGAAAGATATCTTGTATGGGATTGGTTTTGGTTCAAGTTGGTTGGGGGTTGACTCCCTCCTGGGGGAAGAAATAAATCTTATTCACATGATAAAGGGAGTAATTTTGGAGCAATAGGATTGAAAGTTTGTGAGTAGGTATGATATATTGAATGGGATAGTTTTTAATTCGAATTGGTTGGGGGAAATAAATCTTCTTTACACTATAAAAGGCGCAATTTTGATTCCATAGGGTTGAAACTTTGTAGATAGGTAGGTTCGTACGATATCTTGGATGCTATTTATTTCTATATGAATTTGTTGGAAGATTGACCCCCGGAGTAGGAAATAAATCGTGTTTACACGATAAAGGGCGCAATTTTATAGAAATGGGGTTGAAAGTTTGTAAGTACGTAGTTTCGTATGATACCTTGGATGTGATCGGTTTTAGTACGTATAGGTTGGGGGTTGATCCCCGGGGAGGAAATAAATATTGTTTACACATTAAAGGGCGCATTTTTTTTTTAATTTGGAAAAAAAATCATAATTTAATGAATATATTTTTTAAACTAAATACGCTATGAAAATCTGCTCTTCTAATGCAGCTCGCTGCGATAGAGTTTCTATTTTTTGCAGTCAACTCAAGTATTTTGGTTTCTTTTTCAAATTTTGTTCTAGATAGCGGCATTGACAACAATCTGTGTATAAATGAATGAAAGGCACTTAATTTTATCGTATTTGAATTAATACTATTTTTATGAATTATAGTATCCGTGTGAGTAGCTTCTCTCTAAATGTCAAAACTGAGAAAGTTATTAAAATTAGTCATCTCTGAGTCCCAAAAATGCCATGAATGATGTTTATTTTCGATCTCAACAGTGATTTTAATTGATTGATGAAATGAGTTTATAAAAGTTAGAAATAAATCTAGTTGTCTATCGGTGCCCGTCCAAATATAGAAAACATCATCACATATCTTTTCCAAAAAAAAAATATATAATGCTATTAGTAGAAGAAAAACTACTACTTTCTAAGTGGGACATGAAAGTTTCACTCAATAATGGAGATAAAGATGATCCCACAGGTAAACCATGAATTTGTTGATAATAACTATTATTGAATTTGAAATAACTTGGTCTTATACATAAACTAATCAATGAAATGATACTTTGTTTTTGTGCTATTACTAGATCATGATTCATATGTATTTTATCAGTTAATATATTTAATAATCTTGTAGTTGGTATTGAGAGAAGGAGAATAACTACATCAAATGAAACTAAGTTGAAATTCGGTGGAATCTGTAATAGTTTAAAATCATTAGTTAATTTAAAAGAATTTTTACTGCGTATTTTGAATTATGATTAATTAAAGTTGGTAAATCAAGATTGAGATATATGCAAATTTTGTATGCTGGTGCATTTATGTAAGACAAAATTTGACGCCTAGGGCAATTTACTTTGTGTATTTTTCTAAGTCCATATGGTAACGGAGATTTAGAATTCATTACAATAGATGGGAATTTTGAATGCTATTTTTGACTCCAACATGATATTTTCTTGCTGGATCTACATTTAGTGTTTTTAATTTATCTTTTATCAGAAGCTCATGAGTTTTGTTGATGTAATATTCTTTATGCATAATAGTGACGGTATTATCCTTATCTGCTTCACAAAAAATTGAACTTTTTTTTGACATTTTACTTGCTTGATTATTTTGAATTCTTTTTAGTTTTTGTTTGATTTGTATTGTTTGAAAGTTGAAACATACAGCTTGTTCAAAATTGACCTTGTCGATAACATAACATAACATAACTAGAAGATAGAGCTATTTCTGTGTTAACTGCTACTAATTTTAATTCCTTATGATTAAGAATAAAGCTTAAACTTTATAATGAAACACATTTGGCTTAAGTTTCACTATAAAAAAATATTTAGATACTGTATTCACCAGTAAAGGATAGTCGACATGTTTCGAGTTATGAACTCATTATCAAGACTGACTTCAGGAGAGTATTACATCTTATTTTATAAAACAGACTATAGCAACGTTGATACCTAAAAATCAATTTGTTCGTTTACAAGGGGTAATTTACTGTTATGGGCGGAACTTATTTCGAGAATTTCAAGAAGGTCAAGGCGCTTTCCTTTGTTACCTGAATGCAACAATTGGGTTTTGTTGAAATCCAGGAAATGATAAATTTTATCGTTATCTTTCGGTAGTTTGTTACAAATTTTGCTACTCAAATTCGGCACATAATTTATTGGGAAGTATTTTTGTTCTTCATTAATAGTTTGCGTGAGGTATATTGAATGCAACAGATTCTTTATTCGTTTTTTCCCAATGAGCTAATCGATAATACTTTCATTGTAACCATTAATGGTGGCTAAAAATTTAATTGTATTAACCAAATGGAATAGTGAGCAACCTATGTATGTACGAATGAAAAGCACTGAGTTTTATTTTAATTTGATGGTTACTGTCGCTGTGAATGAAAGTATCAGTGAAGGTTGCTTTTCTATAAATGTTGAAAACAAGAAAATTCAAATTCCTAGCAATCTGAACGTCTAAGAAATTCAAGCTACCGTTTTCGTTTTCTACTTCTTCTGTAAATTGAATCGAGTTGTAGAAAGTGTTTATATATTTGAGGAAATTATCTAACTGCCTATCTGTACCGGTCCATATACGAAAAATATCATATACCGCCTCCATAATGAAACGTTAGTAATTAAATTATTATCAGAATTGAATATATTTTCTTCTAAATTATTCATGAAAATTTCACTCAACAAAGTATTATATAATGAAACTTAAGCCAAGTGTATTTTATTTTAAAGTTTAAACTTTATTCTTTATGATGTTTCATCAAGTGATGTGTGAGAATTCAATCTCAGTTATTCCTTATGATTAGTTAAGTGAGGTGAATATTTTAGATCTTTCTCTAATAACTGAGTTTCATAACTATTAAATGAATTTTTCGTACTGAAGACAGAAAAGCGCTTGTTCAAACAATTAAACCCGACATTATCAAGCTCAAAATTTTTAGCATATTTTAGGAAACGGCATCCTGCTCTTTTCTGATGAACAGAATATTACAATACCTTGTAGAGTCCGGATTTGTGAATAAAATTACTGAGAAATATAACAAAATGTTGAAAATCAAAGAAAATTCAGTTGGTACACCAGAAAGTTTGAAGTTACAACACTTCTGTGTAATCAGTTTAATTTGGTTTGCTGGGATTGTTTTTAGTTTTGCAATATTTATTTGGGAATGCAAATATTATTTTACTTTTAATAATATAATAGTTAAATTTCGTGGTGAGATAAACCTGAATAAATAAAGTGATAAATGTAACTATTCGGAAAAGAACAATGTTGAAGAAATATTGACTGATACACCTGAGTACTTTAGATAATATACATGTATGCACCAAGTTTCATATAGTTTTTTCAAAGGATTTCTAGGTTTTCTGTATACGTTCTAGTATTAGAACATGTACTATTATACTAATTTATCTGATATCAGAGAATTTCATGTTGAGAAAGTTCTTAATAAATTAATTGAAAGTATCTCCTCTTCATAACCTACAAATTTCTCATAATTGTTATTCCAAAATTTCATGGAAAATAATATAATGATTAGAGTCAAATAGTGCAGTTGCACAAGGTTACGATTTTTCCAAGCTATTAATTTCATACAATAGAGATATTTCAGTATTGAAAGTAGCCTCATTTAAATCTGATACCTGATATAGATGCTTGAATATTTCCAATTACGTTCTTTATTGTTTATTCGAAGGAAGATTAGAAAACATTTCTGCTGAGGAATTTCCTTCTCTCTTGTTTTTATTGTTGAAAGTAAATAATATCGTTAGGAACGGAAGCCACTTGAACAGTTAACAGCTTTTTCGTTTGTTCGAATCTGGTAGATACATTGATTGAAGGAAATCGTAAAGGCTTAGATATTGACAACTACTTTTATTTATTATTTTACGAAAATCTACACTATAGTAATCTGCAATATTAATTTTTGAAGAAAATATTTACTTCAATAATTTTAAATGAAATTCTGATAAATCTGTGAGATTCGCTGGTACTCAAAAATCTCTTATCGGTACTCAATTGTTATTGAACAACCTGAATCCAACTAATAAACTACATCGTTTAGGAATCAGCGTTAGCCTGTCACGTAAAAGTTTTCTCCATTGCCAAGTTAGCTGCAAAAAAGCTTATTTATATATTTCGTGCAAAAAATGTGTTTTCGCCAACGCAGCTATGAATTCTCTAAAGACTTAAGTTCGTCCACCAGCATTGAAATACTGCTCTCATGTTTGAATGTTTGCACCAAAGCACTCCTTGCATATTGACTCAATTCACAAAAGAGCAGTGAACAGAGTACCCTTCAGTGACCATACATCTTCAGTCACTCGAATATCAGAGGAAGGTTGCCGACTTGTGTCTCTTTTACAGATATTATAACTGCAGGTATCCTGTCAGTAGCCATGGCCTCCATTATTCCATCAGGAGCACAACTCACTCATCTCACAAGGTTTGCTCGTAACCTTAATCGCAGCCATTTTCCGTGCACATCTCAACAACCAGAATATCAATTTAGGAAGCGTTTCTGAATAGAATTTCAAATCTATGGAACACTCTACCCTCATAAGTGTATTCTGTTTTCTATGGCGATTTAAATTTAGCACAACCGATAGTTGCTCTTGAGAAAAATTATATAATCTCTCTACTAACTTAATTATTTCTATTAATTTAATTCAAAATTTCCTAGTTTCTTTTCGAAACCATTATAGTATAGTTTCATTCAGAGAGATCGAGTATTTCGAGTATTAAATTGTCAAAAATGATTAATAATCTATTGAATGCATTAATAGAATTGTTCTGATGTAAATGTTTCAATGATTTCTAATCACCTGAGTAGAAGTCGTTATGCTAGCTTCACTTCAATATAACTATTTCAATAATTTTCGACTCAAACAGAACGTATTATGGATTGAAAGAAACGATATCCTTATAACCTTGTACGACTAAGCTACTCAGTCAGATGCAATGCATA
Organism: Cynegetis impunctata; assembly: GCA_030704885.1. Taxonomy (NCBI): domain Eukaryota; kingdom Metazoa; phylum Arthropoda; class Insecta; order Coleoptera; family Coccinellidae; genus Cynegetis; species Cynegetis impunctata. Next base: position 29,110 of record JARQZK010002285.1, on the reverse strand, counting down.
TTTCTAGTATTGTACAATGTGTTAATCTGATTGTAAATGTGTATTCATCTAGTGATCATTCATCAGTGGCAGTTATTAGTGCTAAAGAAAAGGAATTGAATTTCAATTTTCCATATGTCCATCTCAGTCACAAAAAGAGGGTTATACCGGACGTTCCTTTTTGGCCGCCTACATTTTACGTTTTCGATCGTATGACTGACGAAGATATGGAGGTAGTTATATCTGCTTTAAGACATCAAAATTGGTTCAGGCCAAGAGCTAAAATACTCTTCATTGGATCAAATTTTTCAATTCACACACTAAGGAACCTTGCTTCAAATGACATATTGGATACTACGTTCTTGAATATCAATTCAGGAGTTTTAAATACGACTTATCCGTACAGAAAGGGAGTTTTTGGTGAATTCGACACGGCAATGGACGTCGTTGGTTTCTGCAATGGATATCGAATACTAAATGAAACTAATTTATTCCCTTCAAAAATACCTACAGATTGGACTAACGCAAATTTTCGGATATCATATGATCGCACCCCAGTATTTGCGAATTGTTTCAAATGCGAAAAAAATAAAGGAATAGAATCCGAAATAATTTCAATGATTTTAAATCATTTAGGAATATCCGCAACTATTATAGATAAAAGAATCAATGAGGCTGTTATTTACAATCATGCGACTCCAGATTTACTTTTCGGTCTTTTCAATGCAGAATTTTGGTTAAGTTTTTTCGACACAACAATGCCTTATTTGGAGGAACATCTAGCATTTTTTGTTGCCCCTCCGCAGTTAATGGCAAGGTGGAAGTTTATCTTTACTGTTTTCAGCCTTGAAGCTTGGATAGCGTGGTTGATTTCAGCGATGATTCTCTCAATGGCATGGTTTTTAATAAATTATATTTCCACTAATATCAAATTATCCAATTATTATTTGGAGTTATCGGTTGCTGCTTTCAAGTTATTCCTTGGACAAAGTCATTTATTCCATGGTCATTATAAATCCCATGCAATGATTGTTCTATGTGTTGTATTCATGTCGACGATGATGAATTTCTTCTTTGGTACTAGATTAACATATCTTCTGAATGGTGAGAATTATGAATCAAGTATTGACTCTATAAAAGATCTCAGGGAAAATCAATTATATATAGGTGTTGCGTCATCCAGAATAAAGGATTTCATCTATGAAGAATCAGAAATGAAGGATTATCCAGAAGAGTTGTTTCAAATCTACAATTTTCATAATATATTACACTTTATTGTCATCAGACAGGCAGGTTCGTTCGTCAGAAATTCAAAAACTAAAACTAAGAAAGCACGAACTCAAACAACTCAAGCCGGTAATATTTCATACAAAAACAGTTACATTGTTTACAAAGGGGCATCCTGCTTTTCCACTTATAAATAGAATGTTACAGTACCAAGTGGAATCTGAAATTGTGGTTAAAATTACTGAAAGATATGACAAAATGATAAATATTCAAGAAAATTTTGTAGGTAGACCTGAAAAATTGAGGTTAGAACATATCTGTGCGCCCAGTTTCATTTTGTTGGCGGGGTTCATTTGTAGCCTGATTATATTCATTTTGGAATACAAAAACTTTTTCACAGTTGAGAACAATTAAAAATTTACAAAAAAAAAATAATTTATATTTCGTCAAGCAATTCACTAACAATATGGTACATTAAATGCCTTCTGCACACACAAAAATTCACATTGTTGGTCAATTTATTCTAATTAACCGTTTAGACTGCTTTTTTCCTGTTGAAAATAAAGTTATTATTTGCTGACTGAAAAAAATTATACAAATACTTAAAAAACTATCGAATGCGTTTCTGTTTAAATTAAATATATTTATGAATTGATGTGTTGAATTTTTCTTTATAATTAGATTAACATATCGATTATGAATATTGGAATTAAGAAATACTAATGACTATATAGTAGAAGCAGTTTCGTTTGGGAACCAATTTTATTTCAATCTCGTTAATGTACTCGTAGTAGCTGATTATGTTGCTAGCGTATTACAATATATCCTTTGAACTCGATCAGAATGAGTCATTCAGGTATATCCGTAACTATTAAATACCATACAATCAATCAGGCTATGATTTTGAATCATACGATTTCAGATTTACATTTTGGTGGTTTCACTGCAGAACTTTGGTTGAGTTGTTTGGACACAACAATGCCTTATTTTGATGCAAATATTGCATTTTTGTTGCCCATCCATAGTTAATGGCAAGGTGGAAGTTCATCCTTACTGTTTTAAACAATGATGTTTGGATAGCGTGGTTGATTTCAGTGATCATTCTCTCAATGGCATACTTTTTAATAAATTATATTTCTACTAAAATCATATTATCCAATTATTGTTTGGAAATATGGGTTTCTGCTTATAAGTTATTCCTTGGACAAAGTCATTTATTCCATGGTCGTAATAAATTCCATGCATTAATTATTTTATGTGTTGTATTCTTGTCAACGATGATGAATTTCTTCTTGGGCACTAGATTAACGTATCTTCTGAATGGTGCGAATTATGAATCAAGTATTGACTCTTTGAAATATCTTAAGGAAAATCAATTAGGTATATATAGGTGTTTCGTCACACGTCATACAGAATTTATTACATGAAGATTCAGAAATGAAGAATTATCCAGAAGAGTTGTTTAAAATCTACGGTTATAATGATATAATATACTACGTTAGAAGAACCTTATATAAACGAGATATGGCTTTATTGTCTTCAGTAAGACGTTATACGGAAATTCAAAAAATTAAATCAAAAACGCACAAACTTAAACAACTGAAGCCAGCAATTTTCACTGGAAAAGCGGTAACATTCTTTACAAACTGCTTTACACCCTGCTTTTCCACTTATGAACATAATGTTACAGTACCTGGTGGAATCTGGAATCGCTATTAAAATCATCGAGAAATATGACAAAATGATGAATGTTCAAGATAATTCAGTAGACCCACATGAAAAATTGAGGTTGGAACACATCTGTGCGCCCAGTTTCATTATGTTGGCGGGGTTCATTTGTAGCCTGATTATATTCATTTTGGAAAACAAAAATTTTTCACCGATAAGAAAAATATTATATATGTGCAAACTAATTAATATCCCGTGGTTGTGATTTGTTCATCAAGCAATTCACTAATAATATGCTAGAAAAATGCTTCATGAACACACAGAAGTTCACATCGTTGATCAGTTTATTACAATTCACCGATTGGAGTGCATTTTTGCTGCTGAGAATAAAATTATCATTTGCTCATCGAAAATAATTATAGAAGCTATAGAATGTGTTTCTGTTTGACGATAATATATGTATGAATCCATATGTTGAATTTTTCTCTATCATTAGATTTACATCATCATTTATGAATCACGTTTAGACTATTTTAAAAAACGAAGAATGTGTAATGTATGACGTATAAAGTATGAAATATAATGAATAATAAATAATATATGATATGTAATAAGTAATAAGTTATATTATATAATATGTAATAAGTAATGAGTTATATTATATAATATGTAATATGTAACATGTAACATGTAACATGTAAATGTAATACGTAATATGTAATATGTAATATGTAATATGTAATATGTAATATGTAATATGTAATATGTAATATGTAATATGTAATATGTAATATGTAATATGTAATATGTAATATGTAATATGTAATATGTAATATGTAATATGTAATATGTAATATGTAATATGTAATATGTAATATGTAATATGTAATATGTAATATGTAATAAGTAATATGTAATATGTAATATGTAATATGTAATATGTAATATGTAATATGTAGGGATGAAATGATACGAGTAAATACAAGTACATACTCAATACTTTCCTCCGATACTTTCAGTATCGATACTTTGAAATTAAGTATCGAGTAGGTATCGGTCAAAAGTACTCATATAAGTATCCTATTGTCACTATTTCATTTTAACATTGATAAAAAATTTCATATCTTAAATGTTAAGTTACAGTACTTCTTACGACATATTGTATATACCGTGAACTACGTGCAACGTGCAATTGACTACATAATCATTAGAAGAAGAAGATCTGCGCTATGCTCTATGGTGTTCCGTTGTTATAAGTAGACAACCAACTAGGGAATCGTTCTCTCACTTGCTTGCATGTTCTGTACTTTAAACAGCATTATATAAACAAGCTCGAGTATATTTAAACGTGGTAGGTACCTCGGTACCTTGCGAAAGGTTGTTTTCGAAAGCTGGCGCAACAGTCACTGCTTCCAAAAATCGCTTGACAGGCAAAAATTTGGAAAAATTGTTATTTCTGGGAAGCAGTACTAAAACAGACTTTTTTTCGTAACATTAAATTTTTTATTATTATTATTCTTTACTCATTTTAATTTTGATTTTTTATAAGAATTTAATTGTGATATACCTATATATTTATATATATATATATATATATATATATATATATATATATATAAATATATAAATATATATATATATATATATATATATATATATATATATATATATATATATATATATATATATATATATATATATATATATATATATATATATATATATATATATATATATATATATATATATATATATATATATATATATATATATATATAAGAATATATATGTATATATATATAATTTATATGAATAAACCATTATTATTATAATTTTGTCATTTTCAATGAAGACTACTTTTTACGGTTTTTACTTTAAATTTTCCAAAAATGATTCGATACTGAGTAAGTATCGATACTTGACGACCGATACAGTATCGAGTAAAAGTATCGATACCTCAATGGTATCGTTTCATCCCTAGTTTTACCCTGAATTTTAACTGTAATAGTTTTAAGACAAAATTCCTTCTATAGTCGGCGGCAAATTATTGGAAGCTTGGGATTTTTAGCTGTGTGAATTAATTTTTCAATCCACAAACTGGCAACGACGCTGGGCGAGGGGTGTAGAGGGGAGTGGACAGCTGTATACTAATATGTAATATGTAATATGTAATATGTAATATGTAATATGTAATATGTAATATGTAATATGTAATATGTAATATGTAATATGTAATAAGTAATATGTAATATGTAATATGTAATATGTAATATGTAATATGTAATATGTGATATGTGATATGTGATATGTAATATGTAATATGTAATATGTAATATGTAATATGTAATATGTAATATGTAATATGTAATATGTGATATGTGATATGTGATATGTGATATGTGATATGTGATATGTGATATGTGATATGTGATATGTAATATGTAATATGTAATATGTAATATGTAATATGTTATATGTGATATGTGATATGTGATATAAGATATGTGATATGTAATATGTATTATGTAATATGTATTATGTAATATGTGAGATGTAGTATGAAATATGCAATATGTAATATGTAATATGTAATATGTAATATGTAATATGTAATATGTAATATGTAATATGTAATATGTAATATGTAATATGTAATATGTGATATGTGATATGTAATATGTAATATGTAATATGTAATATGTAATATGTAATATGTAATATGTAATATGTAATATGTAATATGTAATATGTAATATGTAATATGTAATATGTAATATGTAATATGTAATATGTAATATGTAATATGTAATATGTAATATGTAATATGTAATATGTAATATGTAATATGTAATATGTAATATGTAATATGTAATATGTAATATGTAATATGTAATATGTAAACTGTAATATATAATATGTAATATGTGTTGGAACTAGTGTTTTTTCTAGTCTCCTTAGTATTCATTTTATAGTTTAATCAAGGTTATATTGATGAAACGTAGAATGTCATAAAAAAAAGACAATTAATAAAGTCTGTCAATAATTTATTATCGTTAAATTAGTATTTTATGATCAGAATCACCGTTTAATATCAATAAAAGAAAACAAAACTTGGTCACTAGAAGATCTGCCAAAAGGAAAGAAAGCAATTTCGTGCAAATGGGTCTACAAAGTAAAAAGAAATAGAGATGGTTCAATCGATAAATTTAAAGCCAGACTCGTAGTTCGAGGATTTTCACAGAAGAAAGGAGAAGATTATAATCAAACCTTCAGCCCCGTGGCAAAATCTGGTACGATCAAAGCTCTTTTGAGCATTGCTGGGAGTGAAAATCTAAAACTAATGCAATTTGATGTCTCAACGGCTTTTCTTTACGGAGAACTGAAAGAGGAAGTCTTTATGAAACAACCTGAAGGCTTCAGGGATAGGACCAATCGTGTGTGTCGTCTTCAAAGAAGCCTGTATGGACTCAAGCAAGCACCAAGGTGCTGGAACAAGCGGATTGTAGACTTTATCCTAAAATATGGATTTACAAGAAGTGAAGCAGATCCTTGTTTTTTCATCAAGAAGGAAGGCAAAAGTTCACTCCTCATTGCACTCTACGTAGACGATGGTCTTATCGCATCAAATGACAAGAAAATAGAAAAACATTTTTTGAAAGCGTTAGGACAAGAATTCAAAATTTCTGTAAAAACTGGTAAGTTGCTTGGTAAGCTGGTTTTTGGCAAGATTGTCATGACTTAGAATAGAAAAATTCATATTACTCTCAATTATTTACCCTTCTACGATCAACCACTATTCTTGCATCGCGATTTTATTTTTTTAAATTTTATCCACAGATCCGCAATAGGGCTGCAAGATGGCAATCGAAAATAACAATAGTCGGTTTGAGAATAGGTCGTAATTTTTATGAATTTTTTGAACAAAATTTTTTATTTTAATTTTTTTATGATGTTGCTTTAAAAAATACATACAACTCTAAATTTTCAACAACTCATATTTTTCAATAGCCATTTTAATAATTTGAACAACGTTTACCGGATCAGATAGATTGATAGATAGATAGATAGATAGATAGATAGATAGATAGATAGATAGATAGATAGATAGATAGATAGATAGATAGATAGATAGATAGATAGATAGATAGATAGATAGATAGATAGATAGATAGATAGATAGATAGATAGATAGATAGATAGATAGATAGATAGATAGATAGATAGATAGATAGATAGATAGATAGATAGATAGATAGATAGATAGATAGATAGATAGATAGATAGATAGATAGAAAGATAGATATATAGTTAGATACGTAGATATACATCGGCAGATAGATGAATAGATAAAAATAATTGGCAGAACAACGTTTGCCGGGTCAGCTAGTATAATATATATTTGTATAGTATAGAATTTTAGTTTCTATTCGGAACCATTATTGTATTGTTTCATTCAAAGAGATTTATTATTTCAAGTATGAAATTTTAAAAAATTATTAATAATGAGAACGTCTATTGAATGCATTAATAGAAATGCTCTGATGTTTCAGTGATTTCTAATCACCTTAGTAGAAGTCGTTCCAATAATTTTCGACTCCAGCCGAACGCATTATGCATTGAAAGATAAGCATATCTTCATAACCTCATATAACTAAGTTACTCAATCAGATACAATGCATATTTCAAGTATTGTACAATGTGTTCTTCTAATTGTAAACGTGTGTTCATCTAGTGAACTTTCATCAGTTGCAGTTGTGATTGCTAAAGAAAATGTATTTAATTTCAATTTTCCATATGTCCATTTCACTCATGAAAAAAAGTTTATACTATACGTTCCCTTTTGGCAGTCTATATTTTACGTTTTCGGTCGTATCACTGATGAAGACATGAAGGCTATTATATATTTACTTCAAGAAATGGAAATTGGTTCAGGCCAAGAGCTAAATACTCTTCATTGGAGCAAATTTTTAGATACTACGTTCTTGAATATCAATTCAGGATTTTTATATACGACGTATCCATATAGAAAAGGAGTTTGTGGTGAATTTGACACTGCAATTGACGCAGTTGGTTTCTGCAACGAATATCGAATACTGAATGAATTTCATTTATTTCCTTCAAAAATACCAACGGATTGGACTAATGCAAATTTTTCGATATCATATGATCGCACCCCTGTATTTGCGAATTGTTTAAAATGCAAATAAATAAAGGAATAGAATGTGAAATTATTTCAATGATACATTGAGAGAACCTTATATAAGCGAGATAAGGCTTCATTGTCCTCAGTTACACAGAGTCATTACACGTAAATTCAAAAAATTAAATCAAAAACACTTTATAACTGTATTTGAAAAGCAGGTTTTCAAAACGTATCCATTTCGAAAAATCTATTATGAGTTTTGTTTCAAATGCAAAAAGTAAACAATATTTATTTCCTACTCTGGGGGGGGGGTTAATTGCGCCTTCTATCGTGTAAACAAGATTTATTTCCTTTCCTGGGGGGTCAACTCCCCAGGAAATTCGAACAAAAACCAATTCCGTCCAATATATCATACGAAACTACCTTCTCACAAACTTTCAATCGTATTGCTCCAAAATTACGTCCTTCATCATGTAAACCCCCCCAGGGAGTCAACCGCTCAACCAATTTGAATCTAAACCAATCCTATTCAAGATATCTTTCGAAAATACCTACTTACTAACTTTCAACCCTATTACTCCAAAATTGCGACCTTTATCGTGAAACCTAGATTTATTTCCTTCCCCGGGGGGTCGACCCCCCAACCAATTCGAACTAAAACTAAAACCAATCCCATTCAAGATACTATACAAAACTACCTAGATACAAATTGTCAACCCTATTGCTACAAAATTGCGCCTTCTGTGGTGTGAACAATATTCATTTTCCCCCAGGGTGATCAACCCCCCAACCTATTCGAACCAAAACCAATCCCATCTAAGATATCATACGAAACTAGGTATTTACAAATATACAACGCTATTATATAATTATATATATATATATATATATATATATATATATATATATATATATATATATATATATATATATATACAGGGTGTCTCGTAAATAACACGCCAGAGAGACACTGGAGGTAGATTGGCTTCAGCTCAATCAGATAACATCAACATGACCTTAGTCAAAGTTTTTTGGTTTTCGAGATATTGCCACTCTTATGTTTTTTTCAAAAATCTATACTTTTTGGTCATTTTCTCGCCTGTTTTGAATACAAATAAGTTCTAACTCATGGTTTTTTTTCTTGTGCTATCATCAATATATGGTTGAGATAATGGACCTATCATTTCACTAAAAACTAGCTCGCTAACCTCAAAAAAAAATTAAGTTGTTTCAATTTAATTTAAATCCGAAAACCTCAAGTAAAATTTGACTATTTACTGTGAAATAATATTGTACCAGACAGAATCAGCAAATAATCTTGAAAACTAGCCTATTTAATGATCTTTCGAAAGCGGTATAATATTTGTGGTTTTTTTTTCAAAAGTCTTAAAATTCCAATTTTTGTCATTGAAGTCGTGCTACTTGCGAAATACACTGCGCCGCAAATTTAACGTATAGCTTATATATTTCCTAAGTTAGACTGAATATTTTCTCAGGCGGTGATCCGATTTGAATGAATTTTTCACTAAATAGTAGCTCCGTTCTTTGAGAAAATGCAATAGTTATAAGATGATCAAAAAAAATGAATAAACTCATTGTACAGGGTGTTTGAATAGCGACATGTTTTCTTCGTCCAAGTTTCCATCCTTCTGCGGGCAATATCGGGTAGCTCAGACTTGTAGTATGGAGAGATATACAAAACCAAATAAACACAGTTTCTACTTGTAAAGAAATTTTGAATACACAGCCTTCTTCCCAAATTAACAAAAAAATTTTAGAAAATTTCGTTTGAAAAGTGTGAGAATTATAAAAACATGAATATCTTTCGAGTGGCTCAAGATAAACAGACGATTGAAAAAACAAATTACTCAGAAGTCATGCGATTATAATAACGTCTATTTTTTTTCTGTCTGAGCTACCCGATATTGCCCGCAGAAGGATGTAAACTTGGACGAAGAAAACAGATCGCTATTCAAACACCCTGTACAATAAGTTTATTCATTTTTTTTGATCATCTTATAACTACTGCTTTTTCTCAAAGAACGGAGGTACAATTTGGTGAAAAATTTATTCATATCGCATCACCGCCTGAGAAAATATTCAGTCAAAACTTAGGAAATATTTAAGCTATGCGTTAAATTTGCGGCGCAGTGTATTTCGTAAGTAGCACGACTTCAATGAAAAAAATTGGAATTTTAAGACTTTTGAAAGAAAAAAACCACAAATTTTATACCGTTATCGAAAGAGCATTAAAAAGGCTAGTTTTTAAGATGATTTGCTGATTCTGTCTGGTACAATATTTTTTCACAGTAAATAGTCAAACGTTATTCAACGTTTTCGGATTTAAAATAAATTGAAACAACTTGATTTTTTTTTAGGTTAGCAAGCTAGTTTTTAATGAAATGATAGGTCGATTGTCTGAACCATATATTGATGATAGCATAAGAAGAAAAAAAAAACAGGAGTTAGAACTTATTTATGTTTATGAGGCGAGAAAATTACCAAAAAGTATAGATGTTTGAAAAAAACATAAGAGTGACAATATCTCGAAAACCAGAAAACTTTTACTGAGGTCATGTTGATGTTATCTGATTGACCTGAAGCCAATCTACCTCCAGTGTCACTCTGGCGTGTTATTTATGGGACACCCTGTATATATATATATATATATATATATATATATATATAATTATATAATAGGGTTGTATATTTGTAAATACCTAGTTATATATATATATATATATATATATATATATATATATATATATATATATATATATATATAATACAAATAACTGAAACTCAATTACTTCCAACAAAATAGTTAATACTTGAACCCAATATTTTTCAATTAATTCAAAGCAAAAGAAATAACGGAATATTATCAGAAATGAATTCGTCAATTATAAAAGATTAAGGTATACATCATTTTAAAAAAATTGTAAGTATGAAAGTCAACTAATCCAACATATAAACATTCTACTGATATCAATTAAAAATTGAACGTTTGCTTCTTCTATATAACCAGATACAAAATTGAGAAATTTAAAAAATAGAAGCATATTCATTTCGACAGAAAATATACTGTGAACTCCATAAATGGTTCTAAGTAATAACGCCATTCTTAAGAGCTTAAGAGCTATAAAACTGTTGAATTTAACACTAGAGGACCACAGAATAGTCGATCAACTTAATTAATTAAATTTAAACTACCTTTGATCAATATTTTTCTATATACCAAATAATACAATCTGTCAACAATTCGTACAATTCAATATAAAGCGAGTAATTTTGTATTGTTCTTAACAATTTGATGGTTTTAAGAAACCTATTATATGATGAGAAAATGGAATAAAATTATGAGTTTTATAGCACTGACATGAATGATAATTTATGTGCAATCAAATATTTCAATTTATACAGGCAAACAGGGAAGTATTTTACAGTTAGGTATTTCGAGCGATTGCAGAAATTGCCATTCACCCGCATTGCAAATATCATAAAGTGCTTATTGTTTGTAGTATGTTTACATATGATAAACGAATAATTAGTAAATGATAAATAAAATTTTTCTTTGCTTCAATTATCTTGTGTAGATCATAATAAAAATATGGTAGCTAATCAATATAACTAATTGTTATAACCGGTTGTAATTAGTAGTATTTATATTTTAAGGTAGATTATTGTCAAAGCTAACAAGAAATAAAATAACAAGAAAAAAATGTAAAATTAGATATAGTCTAATTATCGATGAGAATTTTCACGAGACAAAAAACTATAGAATTTTCGAAAATATGGTGGCAATACAGACTTTTCAATTTATTACATTAGCTCACGTAGTTTTATCGATACAAGGAACGATCAGCAAGATTTAAAAAAATAATAAGAAAGAAATGAGTAGTGTAATTATTGATGAGAATTCTAACGAGACAAAAATTCACAGAATTTTCGAGAATATGGTACAAATACAGAATTTTCAATTTATTACAATAGCCCACTTAGTGGGTTGAAATGGTCAGCAGGATTAAACGATAATTGTAATAATTTGAAAACCCAATATTTCTATCATGTTTTCGATAATTCTATAATTTTTTGCCTCGTGAAAATTCTCATCAATAATTACACTACCCCACTCACTTCTTTGTTATAATTGTTTTCATCCTGCTGACCATTTCTGGTATCGATAAAACAGAGTGTACGAATGTGATAAATTGAAAATCCTCTATTTCTATCATATCTTCGAAAATTCTTATCGTTAATTACACTACCCCACTTACCTGCTTATTCATCATTACATTTTTAACCCTGCTGGATATTTTTAGTATCGATAGAACCAAGTGGGCTATTGTAATAAATGAATATCCTTATATTTATGTGTTATTGTCATATTTTTCGATGCGCTACCTATTTTTTACAATTGTGGCATTGTAACGAGTTCGGGAATGGTTTTAATTAATTTTAATTAATTGCAGAAAAGTGCTGAATCAAAATTATTTAAAATTTCATAAGTATTACACTTTGGCAGTTCCTTTACGAAATATCTTCAATCAAATTTTTTCTCTGGGCACATTTCCAGATTTTTGGAAGCATAGCTTCCTGAAGCCAATACATAAGTTAGGTGATAAGAAAAACATTAGGAATTATAGAGCTGTTTGCAACCAGTCAGACATGGCTAAGATGTTTGATCCTCTGCTCACGAAAAAACTTTCATGGGACTGTAAGTCTTTATTCAATCCCCAGCAGCATGGTTTCTCGGAAGGTAAATCCACTTGTACGAACCTTGCTCTGTATACCGACTACATAACTGAGCATCTTGAAAAGAGACTGCAGGTTGACTCTGTCTATACTGACTTTTCTAAAGCCTTCGACAGGGTCAACCATAGCCTACTTATGGCTAAAATTCAAGCACTTGGTGTGGGGGGGAACGTTTTGCAAGTAATCAATAGCTTTTTGACTGGTAGAACTCTGTCGGTCAAATATGGAGATGCAACATCTGCGCCCATTCAGGTTCCATCAGGGGTACCACAGGGGTCCCATATGGGCCCACTGCTGTTCAACTTGTTTGTTTCGGATATGGAGCGTGTTTTCAGGTATTCGGAGTTTCTTATGTTTGCGGACGACCTGAAACTTTATCGAGCAATTACTTGCCAGAAAGATGCCGAATTAGTACAAAGAGATCTTGAAGCTTTTTCCGTATGGTGTAGAAATAACTTATTAGATGTTAACATCGATAAGTGCCTAATCATTACGTTCGCTAAAGTTAGAAGTCCAATATTTTTCGAATATGAACTGAATAATATAGCTCTTAAAAGAGAAAAATGTGTACGTGATCTGAGAGTTAAATTTGATAGCGAAATGAATTTTAATCTTCAAGTTTCAGAAATTGTGGCTAAAAGTCTCAAAATGCTGGGTTTTGTGTTTGTGAGTTTTTACTGGTTTTTCAATTGAAACACGAAGGGTCCTATATTGTGCTTTCGTAAGATCTAATCTGGAATATTGTTCGGTTATATGGGATCCATATTATAATGTAAATATCGATTTGATTGAGAGTGTATAAAAGAAATTCTTGAGGAATTGTGCTTTTCATTTAGGTCTTCAACGAGATGAATATGAGTACAGTGAAATCTTGACCAGATTGAATTTAAAATCATTGGAAGATAGAAGAGTTTCTGGTAACTTGAGTTTCCTCTTTAAAATAATAAACAGTACAATAAAGTGCCCAGAACTACTCCAACTAATAACTTTTTATATTAAACAAAGAGATACCAGAAGTTCGGATATTTTTCGGATTGAATTTTTCCATACCAATTATGCGTTGAACAGTCCAATTCCTCGTCTTCTGAAGCTGGGAAACCAATACCATAATAAATTAAATTTTTTTAATGTATCACCTCAGGTCTTAAAAAATCAATTGAAGAGGCTATAGCGTTTCCGAGGCTCTGCTTTATTTTGTCCTTTTCCTTATCAGTGGAAAAAACATTTGTTACATCTTTTAGCAATTTAAACATTTGACGATTCGGTAATATGTGTTTCTTTTTTTTTTGTAATTTGTAATGTAGACACTAGACATAAGCATTCAATGATGCATTTGAT
>JARQZK010002285.1:0-12500 GCA_030704885.1 Cynegetis impunctata | reverse complement strand
ATTGTTATATTCAGGTAACAAGGGTAAACGTCTTGACCCTTCTCGAAATTCTCGAAATTAAGTTCCGCCCATAATAGTCAATTACCCCTTGTAAACGAACAAATTGATTTTCAGGTATCACCTTTGCTTTTGTCTGTTTTATAAATTACGATGCAATACTCTCCTGTAGTCAGTCTTGATAATGAGTTCATAGCTCGAAACATGTCGACTTTTCATTACTGCTAAGTACAGTATCTAAAGATTTTTTATATTGTGAAACATAAGCCAAGTGTTTTTATTTTAAAGTTTATACTTTATTCCATATATATATATATATATATATATATATATATATATATATATATATATATATATATATATATATATATATATATATATGTATATGACATTTTGAGGTACGTTTTGGACACGCAAAAACCTGCGAAAACGTACATCATTATGAACTAAACTCCAGAGTCAATCTCTTGACTAAAAATGGTATGAAGCAGATAAAAATAATTTGAATACTCTATACACTGGTAATAGGAGTAGAAAAAGAAGCTGTTTCAATGCTAAGCGTCCGATAAACTATAGAGACGGCATATATTTGTAGTGATATCGCATAATGGCGAAATCGGTAGGATTATAGCTAGTTATAACCAATTGGTAGAAGTCGACAATATCTGGTATGTCGGATTCCATCTCAATATAAATGAATTTCAATAAAATAAATAAGTCAATTATGTCATCTATGAGATAAATATAAACCCAGTTTTAAGTTTATTAAATACGTATATGACCTTACCATTGTTGTTGGGATTGATTTCAAGAACATCCTAATTTTATAATCTGACGAGTGCTCCGCTTGGAGTTTTTTTCCATGTCCTTCTAGAACAACTTGTTCCAGTTTTTCTAAATCTCCACTTCTAAGAACTTGTTTGATATGTGCAGGGCACATCTGCAACACTAAAACAAATTCAAAAAAATTCAATTAGTTTCGGATATATTTCATTGAAGTAATGAGGGTAGTTGCGATCACCTTCGAATAAATGACATATTCTTCTAATTTTTAATTACTAATTCACTAATTTCTCTTTGAGTTTCGTTATTCAACTAACTAACATAGGAATTGGATTTCAGTTACTTTATCTGGAAATCTTTATTTTCCATATAATTTATTTCTTTATAGCGATAATAAAGAAATGCCCTTTACGAAATCAATGCAGTCTAGTTTTTATACTAAGGTAGAGTATAATGTGAACTCTAAATTAGATATTCCTTCGTTCCAACAAATCTTCAAAAAATCAGTGAAATGGAAATTTTAACGAAGATTAACACAAGGATTTTTACTCAGAATTCGAAATGTTTTCTTCCTATATTCAAACAGAAGTTTACACTTATATAAACCAGCTGTTTCCAAACTTTCTATCGAAGCATCATCTAGAGCAGTGGTCCCCCAACATTTCTTCGCGATCTCTTCTACATATTCACTTCAACAGTACTCATTGAAACTTTATGCCTTTTTTTATCAACGCTTTTTTCATTCTACTTAATTACTGTGAAAAAACGAAACTTTTTATAGAGCTAGCCAGAAACATACAACTTTCTATTTTCAGACTGAAACTTTTTTTAATATAAAATAACTTATTTTATGGTTCAATGACGTTGAAAAATTTATATTTGAAATATTCTTAATCGGCTGAGAATATTTGTATGCTTTTAATTATGTGTGCAATACAGTTCAGAATTATACTTCTTAGTTGATTGTAAAAAAGAGGATATATACTTCAAAATTAAACTTAATCTGTAAAAAATAACAAACTCCACATAAAGCCCCCGAGAATATACTTGCAAAAATACATAGGTATTCCGTAGTTTTTAATTCACATATTGTATTCATCCATCTCTGAAACTAAAAATGAAGACCGAGTGGCAAGAATCGCCCTTGTTACGCTTAAATTACGTTTTATCATTCATTTTCTTAGTTTTTGGAGTGTAACATAGGATAAGAAACTTCGTTCCAAAATGAAATACCTAAATGTCTTTTCATATATTTAAGCGTCTCTAATTACCAAATTTATTGGTCCTCCCCTGAAGTATATAAGATATTTGGATTATTATATTGAAACAAACTCGAGAGTAGCACTAAAGTCGTATTTCTCGCGCGAAATGCATCGCGTCGAGATGTGAGTCTAACAAAGTGAATTATATTTTGAAAAATCACGCTTAAAAAGCAAACCGAATTAAAAAGTAGAAAATAATTTATTTAACTTAGAAAAAAAATGCGAAGTGCATCGTGGCCGAGGAAAAAAGGTGAAAACAATGAAGAAACGCACCTCAATATCTACTCAATTCACATACCAAATGTCAAAGCTCTATCGTAAAAAAATGGGCGAAGTGCATCACGAAACAGATCGAGATGCAATTCGAATGGAATAGTCATCACGAAATGCAGCGTGGTTGAGAAAAAGAGTTAAATGTTGAATCCAAAAAAGTATCTTAAGTCAATATAAACTCAATGTACATACCAAACTTTAACCCTCTAACTCAATCTGCAGAAGCTGTGGAGTTCGTCAATTTTTCAAAAACCATGAAAAAACAAGAAATATCTACGTAAAAATGGCGGCGGTTGGAAAAATTCAACCAAATTTTGATAGTTTCGTTCTGCAACGGAAACAATCCCAGATAATTCAGCATATTTGGTGTGATAGGAACCGTTGGAGATGAAAATTAGAAATATCTACGTAAAAATGGCAGCGGTTGCTGAAATTAACCCAAATTTTGATACTTTCGTTCTGCAATGCAAACAATCCCAGGTACCAATTCAGCTCATTCGACTCGATGGGAGCCGCTGGAGATGCTAATATGTACCGGGAAAAAAAATATATTTATATATCTAATATATCAAATTCTCGTGTCACGGTGTTCGAAGTTAAACTCCTCCGAAATGGCTCGAGCGATTCTCATGAAATTTTGTGTGCGTATCGGGTAGGTCTCTAACAACTAAATGTTAAGGGTGGTCCACCCCTCAATTTTTATTTTTCATTTTTCAGACAAAATTTTTTGTTTTATTTTTTTTAAATACAGCATTCAAAAATACATATAACCCTGAATTTTTACCCCTCTACGATCAACCCCAATTTTTCATTTGTTAAACTCCTCCGAAAAGGCTCGACCGATTCTCATGAAATTTTGTGTGCATATCGGTTATATCTAAGAATCGGACATTATCTATTTTTCATCCCCCTAAATGTTGAGGGTATATACAACCCTAAATTTTCTCCCTTCTACGATCAACTCCTATTTTCATTTGTTTATTATAAACTTTAATTTTTCTGGCAAGATTTTTATTTTTATTTTGTCATGACTTAGAATAAAAATTCCATCGCGATTTTCATTCTTTTTCATTTTATCCACTGATCCAATATAGGGTTGCAAGATGGCAATCGAAAATAACAAAAGTCGGTCTGAGAATAGGTCGTGATATAATTTTCATACCCCTAAGTGATTAGGGTGGTTCACCCCAAACATTTGTATAAATGTTTTGGACAAAATTTGTTATTTTCATTTTTTCTTGATGTTGCATTAAAAAATACATACAACTCTAAATTTTCGCCCTTCTAACAACAACCAACATTTTTTAATAGCCATTTTAATAATTTAAACAACGTTTGCCGGGTCAGATAGATTGATAGATAGATAGATATAATGATAGATAGATTGTTAAATTGATAGATATATAGATAGAAAGATAGATAATTATCTAGATCAAGGCTGCCCAATCTTTTTAACAGTCGGGCAAAAAGGACGATTCAAAAATCACAGGCGGGCCACTGACCACTGACAGTTCAATTAAAATAATAACATAAACAGCATATTCTGCTATTTAAAGAAATACAATTAACAAAATTCAAAATCAAACTTAAAAATTGGCACCATCAATGTGATTTCTGAATTTTTTTTTGTTTCAATAATTTTCCTATATTAGGCGTCAAATCAGATGTTGACAGACACAACAATAAAATTTATTTTTTATATAAGTAATTCGGATTACGAACATATCTTGAACCGAAACTACTTAGAAATTGGAAGGCCAGGTTAGTTATTGAAGGAAAATTTTCTTTTGGTACCAGTTTCCAAAAATCTACAAATTCTTCTGAAGAAGTTTCCGACTGACGATATTTTTTCTGAAAAGAGTTTTTTATTGCAGAATAATTTTGACGATTTGTGAGTTCCAACTGAATATTAGCAGGATGACTTATTATTTCAGTCAAACTGTTCGTAAAAGGATTCACAAAAATTTGTCAATTTGTTTTTATACTTCGAACTCCTGGAATCAGCTCTGAAACGACATTAATAAGCATCTAATTTTAGATTCCTACTTAGTACAATGGATAGTGTCGATATTGAGCTTCTCTTTCATTTCTTTGAGTGTAGGAAAGTGGGCAATATTTTCACTGGCTTAATTCATTGAAAACAGATTTAATTCAGGTTTGAATCCTCTTATCAAAGTAAGCATAGTCAGAAGCGCGGTGGGAAGTGAACAACTTTTTCCTTGTAATTTGAGATTTAAAATATTGAGGTAATTGATAATGTCAACAGTAAATACAAAATCACTCAACCAGGATTCTTTTTTCAGTTTCCAAATGAAACACCCTTTCTTCTTCTAAAATTCCAACACCTGCTCTCTCAAGGTGAAGAAATTTTTCAACATGATTCTCTTTGAAAACCATCTCACAACGCAGTACAGTTGTAACTCTACATATTTGCTGATATATTCTTCAAATAAAACCCTGAATTGACGTATGTGAATAGTCCATAATATCATCCAACTGCTTGTACTTTAGACAGGCAAGTTTTAAACTTGCTCACTGGGGCCCGCGGGCCTGAGGTTGGGCAGCCTTGATCTAGATAGATAGATAGAGATACATCGGCAGATAGTATAATAAAAATAATTCATATGGCAGAACAACGTTTGCTGGGTCAGCTAGTATATATATATATATATATATATATATATATATATATATATAAATATATATATAAATATATATATATATATATATATATATATATTTATATATCATGAAAAATTTTTCGAAAATCGTGGCCTAGGAGGTCTATAACGGATGGGAAAAATACTCCCACACCTGACTGCTTTCCTTCGATACACTGCAATAGTATGTATTTTATGTGATGAAATACGACTAAAAAACGTTTTCGTATAGAAAAATTCAATGAATACCGAAAGAGTTGCTGACCATTTTTACGTTCAATCATGCAGTCAATTCTACAGACAGCTCGCATGATAGATCAAATCTGTGGAAGATAGATAGTTCGCGTGCCACATTCAGTCCTTGTGAACAATAAAGGTCCACCATTTAGTTATTCTCCATTATGAATTATTTTAGCACTTCGATGTCCTGTCACGCAAATTCTAATGCACTCTTTGTTCGTGTCACATATCAGCTTACGGGAAGAGGGGCGTTTGTTAAAACAAATATTTGTAAGCGATTCCTGTCGGGGGAAATTATTTTTAGTCGTATTTTTCCCGAAAAACTTAGGCTATTGCACTGTGTCCATAGTCATTTAGGTGCCGGAGTAGTTTTTATATCCGTTCTAGACCTCTTAGACCACGATGATAGAAACGTCTGATATATATATATATATATATATATATATATATATATATATATATACATATATAAATATATATATATATATATATATATATATATATATATACATATATATGTATATTTATATACATATGAAATGTAATACTCCAATAAAAACTATGTTGAATACTCTAGAGCTGATGTCTGTTAGGCAGAGAATAGCCTTCGCCACTTATATATTCATTTATAAAGTTAAAAACCGACTGCTTCCAAATAATGTGATCAAAAATATAACCTGTGTCAGTGACGTGCACGGCTACGACACTAGAAATGCTAATTGCTTTTACATGCAGGTTTGTCGGCTTGCTAAATCTAGAAATAGTATTTTATGAGGGATTCAATAGATTTAATAAATTGCCTAGTGATATAAAAAGTAGTACTAGTTGTAATGTATTTAAGCGTAAGTTAGCAATGTTTGTTTTAAGTAATATGAAATGTTAAGCCGAAATGTCTAGGCTTCTCAGCAGATGTAGATTTAGGTAATAGCTTATGCTAAAATAAACGATATTATTTTTATTATTATTATTATATATATATATATATATATATATATATATATATATATATATATATATATACATATATATATATATATATATATATATATATATATATATATATATATACATATACATATACATATACATATACATATACATATACATATACATATACATATACATATACATATACATATACATATACATATACATATACATATACATATACATATACATATACATATACATATACATATACATATACATATACATATACATATACATATACATATACATATACATATACATATACATATACATATACATATACATATACATATACATATACATATACATATACATATACATATACATATACATATACATATACATATACATATACATATACATATACATATACATATACATATACATATACATATACATATACATATACATATACATATACATATACATATACATATACATATACATATACATATACATATACATATACATATACATATACATATACATATACATATACATATACATATACATATACATATACATTATACATATACATATACATATACATATACATATACATATACATATACATATACATATACATATACATATACATATACATATACATATACATATACATATACATATACATTACATATACATATACATATACATATACATATACATATACATATACATATACATATACATATACATATACATATACATATACATATACATATACATATACATATACATATACATATACATATACATATACATATACATATACATATACATATACATATACATATACATATACATATACATATACATATACATATACATATACATATACATATAC
Source organism: Cynegetis impunctata (assembly GCA_030704885.1). Lineage (NCBI taxonomy): Eukaryota > Metazoa > Arthropoda > Insecta > Coleoptera > Coccinellidae > Cynegetis > Cynegetis impunctata. The sequence goes on along the minus strand of JARQZK010002285.1, from coordinate 5,448 downwards.
ATATACATATACATATACATATACATATACATATACATTATACATATACATATACATATACATATACATATACATATACATATACATATACATATACATATACATTATACATATACATATACATATACATATACATATACATATACATATCATATACATATACATATACATATACATATATACATATACATATACATATAACATATACATATACATATACATATACATATAGCATATATATATATATATATATATAAATATATATATATATATATATATATATATATAGTGCGACCCATTTTGATAAGAACCGTGGAAACACCCCTATACAATTTGAAGTTGTAATCCGATTTCAACTTTTTTTTGTAATGTCAACTTCTGAAAGGTCTACCTTGGGGTAAAATTTGAAACGTTTATTCCAATTTTCAGCTCATACTACGATATTTTTCTTAGTCGAAATTCGATTTTTTTATTAGCGATTTTTTTTATTGCAAATATTACTACGCCACTGGATTTAGCATGCCCCTAAACAGGTATAACGAAATTTTCATGAAAAAATATTCATTCATAATAATGTTATGAGAACTCAAATTTCGAAAACTCACACTTAACAATCACAAAAAAAAACACCCAATATCCACAGATAGCCATGGAAATATTTTTTTATGATTTCAACAATAAAATAGCGTATTTTCGCGGAAAATAACAGAATTACATTCAAGTTTTTACGCAAATCAACTAAAACTAAGACCTAATAGATTTTTCAATTTAAATCTTAGTTGCCATGGAAATGATTGAGCGTAAGAGAGAAAATTGAAATTATACGCTTTTCGGGAGATGACTTTAGAAGTGCTGGAGAGGTTTGTAGAGTATTTATCTGATGGCACTTCATTCTTGAAATCATAAAAAAAATATTTCTGTGGCTATCTGTTGATATTGGGTGTTTTTTTTGTGACTGTTAAGTGTGAGTTTTCGAATTTTGAGTTGTCATAACTTTGTTATGAATTAATATTTTTTTATGAAATTTTGGTCATACCTATTTAGGGACACCCTGAATTCAGAGGTGTGGTAATTTTTTTAATAAAAAAATCGCTAATCAAAAATTCCTAATTTCGACCAAGAAAAAATATCATAGTATGCCCTGAAAATTGGTTTAAGCATTTATTATTTTGTCCCAAAGTAGACCTTTCAGTACTTGACATTTCAAAAAAAAATGGTTAAAATCGGTTTACAACTTCAAATATTATAGGGGTGATTTTATTCAAAATGGGTCACACTGTATATGTATATATATATATATATATATATATATATATATATATATATATATATATATATATATATATATATATATATTATATATATATATATTTTTTTTTCTGGTATATATCTCCAGCGGTCGCCATCAGACCAAATGTGCTCAAATTTGGTAGCTGGGGCGTTTCTTAACTATTAAAATTTGTATAAATTCATTCAAACTGTTGGCATTTTCAAAATTGGGTGAAGGGAGTGGCGGAGATATACAAGGCTTTGTAGTGTTTTTTGGAGAGAGAGCATGGTGATTTAGGCAACCTCAAACCCTCTCCTAATCGAGTTGGAGGGTTGAAAATTTGTTCGTAGATTGAGGATCGACAAAGCAAGTGCCTGTTGGAATTACTCAGTCTTTTTTTTAATTACCGTGCATTTTTTTGTAGATCTCAATTGATATATTCCATCCTGATTAAAATCAACTAGCGGTTGTTGTTGCAGATAAATTGATATATATATATATATATATATATATATATATATATATATATATATATATATATTTATATATATATATATATATATATATATTATATATATATATATATATATATATATATATATATATATATATATATATAGGGTGTTCCACCGGGAACCAAATCGATCTGTATACAGGAATACTATCTAGAATTTTGATATATTGAAGTTTCAATATCCAAAATGACGTTTGCGGGCTCTAAAATAATCATCAAACTTTCATAAAAGTTTAATTTATTAATTTAGAGACTATTTCAATCATAAAATCATTTTATGAGAATTTTGAATTAATTTGTTAAATATAAATTCAGAGTACAAAAATTCATATCAAAAACGAAATTGTGTAAACTATCAAAAAACAATTTTTTCATATTAAACCTCATAACTTTTATAAGTTTTTCTACCAAGCAAGGAAAATAAGGGGAAATTTGTGTCATCATCTCTAAAATTTTAAGTTTTGAATTGAATAATTTGCATAATATGGTGATTTTATCACAAACTGAAGTTTTTGGTTTTCATTACCGCCATAGCTACCTAGATGCATTTAAACTTAAAATTTGGTATGAAATTACCGTATGTAAATCATTAATTTGGGAATATTTTGAAAACTGAAAATTTCAAAGATATACAACCTAATACAAATTTACCCTCACTTTTATTGCAGAATAAGATAAACTTATAAAATTGAGGAGGTTCCATTTGAGAAAATTAAAATTCGAAAGTTTTTTTAATTTCATTTTCGCGATAAATTTTTGAACACTTTTCGTTAATATTTAGCAAAATAATACAAAATTCTTATAAAATGCCCATTTTTAAGATAGAAGTAGTCTTTAAACTAATTAATAAAGCTTTCCTTATAGGAAAAATTCATGATTATTTTAGAGCCTGCCATTTTTGACATTAAAACTTGTATATATCAAAAATAGTAAGACTTATGTATAGGACATGGTACACAAATCTAGCCTTTATACATATATTATTCTTCTATAATAAATTGTAAGCATAACACAAGAACTCACCTCTAGGAGGACTTGAATGTATATAAAGTCCATTCGGTGGCATACTTGATAGTTTCTTCCTTTTAGCTGGCATCTGGTTCACTCACATTTTTGAAAGAATCAATAACTGAAACTGAACCTTTGATGAAGAATAAAAGTTGTAATCATTGATAAAAATGTCAGGTTTCCCGATGTTTTGTGATGAAAAAACAATCAATTTTTCAAGAAGTGTAGGCTATTTATTTGTTTTTGTTAAATTTGATTCGAATGAAATTTTCAACATTAGAATATTGTTGAGTATATATACCTACCGAGTTCAAAATTGCTGTTTATGTTTATGAGAAAACTAAAATTTATTCAATTGTGAAATTTTTATCACAAAATAAGGGATATAATATTCCTCCGAGTTCTTTTGATCATATGAAATAGATAAAATCCGATATAAACAAACACTCAACCTTATATTGTGGACATTTTATAAGGAATCTGAATACCAAAACTAATTCAAAATAATGTTTGAAGAAAACTCAAATAACAAATTTTCATGGTCATTCTTTTATTAGCTATCATTTAGAGTATTGAAATATCAAAACAAAATTATTAATAGTAAAATTGTAAAAATGTGTACACAAAATTCGCAGTTTTGATCATTTGATATTTAGAATGAAGTAAAAAATCTGAAACAAGTTTTATTATCAGTCTCTAATGCAATTTTAAAACTATTTCGAAATATAAATATATATAATATTGAAATAATTATCAGAATAAAAAATACCAGAAGAAAAATTACAATGATGTACCTTTTCATCCCTGTTTTATCATTTTCATTTAAAAAATAATAATAATCTGATTGCATAAGAAGACACTATAGAGTCAAAACGTTAAACACGATAGCACTACACTTCAGAAGTTTTCAAATTAACGTCAGAAAGTGAAAATTGTGGAAAAGTAACTATACAAACTTTTCCTTCGTTCGCGCCGATAGGCCACTAACCAAACTGTCAATAAACTCACGAATCAATAAGAATAACTATAATGAATAATAGAGTGAATGAATTTGTTGACCATTTCGGAATATTGATAAACGAACGCTCGCTAGTTTTGAGTCGAACGAAAGCGCGTTAACTTATGACGTAGTGAATACCCTGTAAAACTCCATCCCTTTGTCTGATGCTTAACGCAGTGACGTATATTATCTATTTTAACAGAAAGGGTTGTGTAATGTTTGAAAAACTATTTTCACTTTGTAACGAACAGACAATTTTCAAAATTTCATTCCCAACTTCTGTTATTGAATTTATTGAAATTTTGATATATAATTTTTGAAAATTTGATTATAGAGGACTTACTCATAAATCTTGAAACGTTTTCAATAATCATTTTACATTTCAATTTTATTTTCTTAATCCATCCATTGGTCAGTGCGTTGGACTACTGAACATAAGGTCGCTGGATCGAATCCTGGCCGAACCAACGAATTAATGCGGAGCCACCTCTCGAACCATCGAGAAGTATTGACAAACCACCGAGAAGTATTCTGCCTAGTAAAGCCTCTCTATAAAGACGTTCGGAACCGTCGTATAACTGTAGGTCCGTTCTATTCGTATATCACTGTATCACGCACAACACGCATAGTTGTAGAGAAGTCGCCTACACCCGAAACCGGGTACGGCACCGGAAGAAGAAGAAAAATCTATCCAGCCTCTTTGTCTGCTTCTTCTTTTCTATCTTCATGATTATATATACCTAATATACTTTTTTCTTTGAGTTATGTATCAACGATAAAAAATCTTTGAATTTCACCACTAACTTCTTTAATGAAAGTTATATCTTCAACTCATGCTCTACTCAAACGATCCCTGAATATAATAAGCCTTTAAAATATTGAAATAATTCAATCTTTTATTGCAACTGCTTCCAATTTTTGAACTATTATTCACCATCTAAATCTTACATATCTCTTTATTTAATTTTCCCATCACCATTGCCGTAATTAGGGGACAGAGAGGGCTGGCCCCCAACCTTCACTTGCTTCACGCAAATATTATTAATCTCTTGTGTATGTGAATTTTTCATCTTTTTTTTCTGGTCTGTGTGGTTGGCATTCATCAAAAATCTTTGAAATTCAACACTAACTTATTTAATGAAATGTATATCCTCAATTCATCTTCTCAAACGATCCATTTTTTTTTTGTGGAGAGGGGAAAATCTGTTATCAGATTTCCTGAGATGAATACTCAGGGGTATGGCTGGCCCCCAACCTTCACTTTGCTTTACGCAAATACTATAATCTCTGTGTATGTGAATTTTTCATCTTATTTTTCTGGTCTGAGTTTGTTGGCATTCAGGAGGGCGTACCCCAGTTTACGTAAAGGCCCATCGCCCTTAACGATTCTCCGTATAACTTTGAATAATTATGTATCCCCTCCTAAATTTTACAACTAACTACTCTACTTAATGCGATATTTATCTTCAACTTCTTCTAGCCTCGGAGCATCTCTGGATATAAATTAGCTTCAAAAACTTCTTCAAATCTTCTATCTCACTGTTTTCTAATTTTCTCTGCTCTTTCATTATTAACTTTATCTTATACTTTTCCACCTTGGACTTCGTATCAACAAAAACAAAATCTTGAAATTTCATACCTCAGTAACTTCTGTAA
>JARQZK010002284.1:240000-249413 GCA_030704885.1 Cynegetis impunctata | reverse complement strand
GTCCATTCTGTAATTCCAATTTTCAATGACGCGTATGAGTATTTCGATGGTATTTTGGCGCAATGACTCGAGTAATATTGGCCTCCAATGCCTCAATCGTAGCCGGCTTATCCACGTAGACACTTTGGACTTTCACATAGCCCAAAGAAAAAAAGTCAAGAGGTGTTGCATGTCACATGATCTAGCCGGCCAATTCATTGGTTCAAAGCGTGAATGAGCTGTTCGCCGAATCGCTCTCGCAGTAAAGCCATGGTTTCACGGGCTGTATGGCAAGTGGCGCCATCTTGTTGGAACCAAATTTCGTCGGAACCACGGGCTTCAATTTCTGGTATCCAAATAGTCTGTTATCATGGCGCGATAACGGTCACCATTCACAGTAATGTTCCGGCCGGCCTCTGTTTGAAGAAATATGGACCGATTATTCCACCGGCCCATTAAAACCACACCAAACAGTTGTTTTTTCTGGGTTTAATGGTAGCTCCTGAACCTCTCTCCGGTTGTTCATCACCCCAAATACGGGCATTTTGTTTATTCACGAGAACCCATTAAGCCAAAAATGGGCCTCATCGGTGAACAATATTTTTGTCGAAAAAACAGTGATCTTCTGCAAGCTTGTCAAGAGCCCAGCGACTAAAACGGAAACCATTCGGAAGGTCAGCCGGCTTCAGTTCTTGCACTAATTGAATTTTGTAAGGCTTTTAAAGAAAGATCCTTACGTAAAATACGCCAAGTTGTTGAACATGACAGGGCCAAGTTGTTTGAGAAACGGCGACGAATTGACAATTCACGGTCTTCGTGTACACTCTCCGCTACCGCCCCTATATTTGCTCCACTACGTGCTGGATGAGGTCTATTAGGTCGAGTTACTATTCAGTAATGAAAATTGGGGTCTCAAACTTATTGATAGTAGAGCGAATTGTGCGTTCGGTAGGCCGATTATGTGGACCATAAGATGCTCTAAGCGCCCGAAACACATTCCTCGTAGAACGCCCATTTTCGTAAAAACAGTTGAAACAATTTGTAGACGCTCGTTGTTGGGCTAAGTCTTTCCATATGAATTGTCAAACACTACTGAAACAATAATGTTACTTCAGTTGACACGAGGCATGCGCAATCTGCAATTAAATCCCCACCACAAAAAGTACCTCTAAATGAATCACCCGTTATATATATATATATATATATATATATATATATATATATATATATATATATATATATATATATATATATTTGTAATAAATGTTTCACTGGTTAACATTTTCGTTTACGTATACTCGTTTCTAGTGTTCTCATCGCGTGTGTCACGGGTGTCCAATTTTCTAACATTCTCCCTTGAAGAATGAATAGGAGATTCAGATCTCGTAAAACTAGGGGGTTGGTTTGATTAACCATCAATTTTTCAAATTAATTTTCCTACTTCCAATTATCTTTACCATACACGCTGCCTCAGTTAAGCACAAATAAACAATCAAATCATGAAGCTTCCTTGGAAAGTTGTTTGATAATTTTTTAAATTATTAAAGAATTTTCCTTGTTTACTTTATGTAATATATATATATATATATATATATATATATATATATATATATTTATATATATATATATACATAGTTATTCATTGCAATTGTTGAGAGCCACGAATGTCGTGGCGAAACGTCAACTTTTTGATAAAATCGAGTTTTTTGAGATTCACTGTTATTGCTAATAATTATCAAGAGATTATATATATATATATATATATATATATATATATATATATATATATATATATATATATATATATATATATATATATATATTTAAAATCGGACCATATCCCAACTTTTTGTAGTGAGACTATAACCCCTTTAGCTTCGCCTCGGGGTAATAACAATGGAGCAAAGCATTCATAGATTACACTTACATTTGATCAATTTGTCGGTGAGAAAGAAGTTGAGTAAACTTCGCAATAATGAATGAATTATGTAATATCTGGAGCTTCTAGAAGTCACGGCTTTTAATAAAGGTTAATACTCAAATTACCAGTAATAAATGCCTGTTAATTATATATAATCTTATGGTCATGCAATTGGCAGTTCAATTGTAAATTTTATAATTCTTGAATTGTATCGTTTACATGATTTTATGTTCCATATTAATATTTATTTTCTGAATATAGATTTTATCTGAAGACAATCGTGAATTTGGCAATCAATATTTTCCACCTCATAACTATTCTTTCTACAACAAAAAATTCATCTAGGAAGGATAATAACAAATCAACTAAATTTTGAAGATACCAGGTCAAGATTGACTATATAACGTATTTATTGTGACATGTTCTCATATACAGGTGCTGTTAATTCTCCACAACTTCTTCTACTGTCTGGAGTTGGACCAAGTGCAGACCTAAGAAGAGTAGGGATACCATTGATCCATGATTTGCCTGGAGTTGGAAGAAATCTGCACAATCACGTTGCGTATAATGTTAATTTCAATATCAATGACACAAATAGTGCCCCTTTGAATTGGGCGACTGCTATGGAGTACCTTCTCTTCAGAGATGGCCTCATGAGTGGTACAGGTAAGTTATTCCTCACTAAGTTTCACAAAAATATCACAGCATATAAATATTTTTTAAATTTGCTCTCCTCTATTATTAATCTCATACTAAATACCTTTGTTATGTTTTTCATCCAAAGTTTCACAATTGGCGTCTGAAATTAAGGTCGTAGCGCCGGAACGGCTAATATCGGTACTAGAGCATGGATCATTAACGGATCCTTTCATTGTTAGTAATGGTATTTACGTTCATTTCGTTTTGAGTTTTCGAACGTTTATCGTCGTAATTTGTATTTTTTTTGGACTTTGCATTTTCCTGTGATTTATTGTGTTTGGATTGAGGACAATTTTATCTCTGTTTAACAGTAGATAACCTACCTACATCAAGTTGAAATTTACACTGAGTTTTTATCATTGAACATGAAAATCAATAAAAAAATAAAGGAGAGGACGAATGAATTAATTGGTTAGAGGAACTATGTATACGTCATGAAAAGGCTGTATGAAGGAACACCTATTTACTTAAAAAGTAAAAAAACTTTCAAGAAAACATCTCTGAAATGTCTAGTTTCATTACCAATTGAAGAGGTTTTCAGTATAATGGACAAAACTAAGTACTTACCAAAAAAATTAAATAAACAACATGAAATAAAAGAAGAATCAACATGAATACTCTGCTTGAACGTAATGAGTTATTATATTTTTTGAATTTTCCTGACGTACAACAGCTCTCCTAAAAGCACGGTGGACTTCTGAAAGTCTGTTTTTTTATAGAGTCTCTGTTTTCCTGGTTATATAATTGCATTTCCCAGTTTTTACCTAGCTATAAAGACAAGTTTTATTTCATATTCTTGATGTTATGATAAACTGTTATTTTGGTTGTGCAAATAAACATTATTTATTATTATTATTTTAATAGTATCTCTGGTTGTTACATGAAAGAAAATATAATTATCTAGAAACTCTGGATGTTAGCCCAGGTTCAGATTTTGATGAAGAAGAAAAATTTTTCGTTGGAATAGCATTGGACTTAAAAAACCCCAAGTTTTCGGTTAGCTGAAAATTGCACATTATCAGTTGGTATAATTCTATATGGAAAAATCCACAAACTTACTGCGGGGAAAATAATTATTCTCAGTAAACTGTAAAGAACAACTCTCTTATGTTCAGACACTTTTTTTCAATCTTCAAGTTTTGAATCCACACCTTTCTTCTGTCCATCATTTCCTTGTTTCCTAACTTTGTTTGGAATACAACTTTGAATTATCCAGCTTTCGGAAAGGTATGTAAGCTATATTCGGAATTTTTTGCCCAAGATGAACAATTGGATACACAACAATAGTGATTCATCCCTTCTGAACGTTTGCAGACGATCCCAAACAAAATCAAACACAATTAAAACTCAACAACTTCTCATATAAAATACACGTAAACAGATGTAAACAAAGCAATCTATGGCCCATGCGTTAGTGATATTCGACGGTAGGAGGCGTATCGCTTATCTACGTTCGCCAATAGCTAAATTTTAATGAAAGTAATTTTTCAATTTTCTCTCATCAATGTATGATATAAAATTTCATGATTATTTAAGTGTACATATATAATGGTGAGGTCTGTAATGAAAATAACTGATTGTTTCTCCCTTTCTTTTACTTTGGTTTTTATTGGAGTTCATTGGAGTATACTCCTTAAGAAACAATTTTCATATTTAGTCCGAGGTATAAAAATTTTATGATAAAATCGAGCGTTAAAAAATTTTTTTTTAGTAATAAGAAATCTTTATAAACTTTCGCTTTTCGAGATCTGCTGGAAAAAAATTAATATGTGTTATTCCTTAATTATACTTATACCATAAGTCCATGCTTTGGCCATCATCTAAGTTCTATTCAATTATCTTTTCAGGAGTTTCTGAAGTGACAGGATTCATCAGTTCGAAGTACAACGACCCTGATGTTGAAAATCCTGATATCCAATTTTTCTTCGGAGGATTTCTAGCGAACTGTGCAAGAACGGGACAGGTGGGCGAGAGATTAGATAATAACAGTAGATCAATTCAAATCATTCCAACACTTCTTCATCCGAAGAGCAGAGGATATCTCACTTTGAAAGACAGCAATCCATTAAGTCATCCTTTAATATTTGCGAATTACTATACAAACAGTGATGATGTCAAAGTTATTGTGGAGGGAATTAAAGTGGCATTGAAACTATCAGAAACTAAAGGTAAGATCAAGACCAAGTTTTCCATTTTCTTTCTAGTGGAACCAAAACTTAATAATGAAAACTGAATTATTTCAAAATTGTTAACTAAAGGTAAGATCAAGACCTAGTTTTCCATTTTCTTTCTAGTGGAACAAAAATTTAATAATGAAAACTGAATTATTTCAAAATTTTTAACCCTACTTTTAAGTTGTATAATCGAAAGGATTCTTAATCTTTAAGTAATTAGTAGGTATATAAATCAAATACTCTATTTTTTATGTCAAAAGTTTGATTTATTCTTCATCATACATGCACATTTTATGTATCTTAGATGTTCAACTTGGTACATATTTTCCAGCTTTGAAGAGATATGGTTTTCAACTGGACAGAACTCATACACCAGGATGTGAAAAGTTCAGATTTGGTACTGATGATTACTGGGCGTGTTCAGCTAAGCAAATGACTGGACCAGAAAACCATCAGGCAGGCAGCTGTAAAATGGGTCCCCACTCAGATCCATTAGCAGTTGTGAATCCTTTTCTTCAGGTAATTCAACATTATAATTAGAAACTTTGAGCTATTTTAGAAAACATAAACCTATATTTTGTTCCCTGGACAGCTCTACTCTCAAATGTATATTTATATATATATATATATATATATATATATATATATATATATCTATATATATATATATATATATATATAGATATATATATATTATATATAATATATATATAGATATATTATATATATATATATATATTATATATATAGATATATATATATAATATATATATATTATATATATATATATATATATATATATAGATATATATATATATATATATATATATATATATAGATATATATATATATATATATATATTATATATATATATATATATATATAGATATATATATATATATATATATATATATATATATATATATATATATATATATATATATATATGTTCCGAAATGTAGGCACCAATATTGCTATCTCGGTTAATATAGGAGATACAAAAAAAGTTGACGATATTGATATTCCTCCACAAATCAAAGATCGTTGTTTTGTGTTGGAGACTTTTACATTGTATAGGCACTTTTTGAATACAATTCGATTTATGACATTTTGTACACCCTACCCTCTTCTGTTATTCAGATATTCATAACAACTTTTGTTTTTCTTATGGCAGCCATCTTTGATTTTCACTAATTCTGGAAAGCCTTTAGATGGGCTTTCCAATGATATGTCACTTGCTATAGAAATTTTCCGTTTCAATCAAGTTATTCAAAGTAAATCAACTTGAATATGTAAGAAGTCATCATAGTAGGTCACGACAAAAAATTTTCCACGCTGATATTTTAGATAGGATTTTCCTACAAGTGATTTTTCTTTATGGATTCTTTCTAGATACTTAATATTCCATAAATCATGAATATAAACATATCATACATTTCTCGGAAATTATCGAAACAACTTATTCAGAACCTCTATTCATTAATTCGAAAGGCATTATAAGCAACAAACTTCATATTCATCAATAATTCAATTCCTGCAAGCATGCTGGTCGTCTAACGTAAACACGTGATTTTAGATAACCCTAAAGAAAAATCTAACGGGCTAAGATCCGGAGAACGCGCAGACCACTCTATGAATCCTCTACGGCCAATCCATCGTTCTGGAAAATTCGCATCCAGAAATTCCCTAACCCGTCTATCATAGTGCGGAGGTACGTCATCTTGTTGAAACCAAACATTTTGTGTTAACTGCCCATTCTGTTGAAGTGCCGGAATTATTTCGTCATTCAGTAAATCCAAATACTTGGCACCACTCAAATTTCTATCTATAAAAATTGGGCCTATCAGCCTACTTCTGGCAATTCCCATCCAAATATTCAACTTCTGTGGTGCTTCATGAAACCAATGAGGATTCTGGGTTGACCAATACCGTGAGTTATGGCTATTAACTGTTACATTCAAACAAAAAGTTGCCTCATCGGAAAAAACTACATTAGATTCAAAATACCCGCTAGATCATACTGGTTTATTACTTACTACATATGCATACACACAACATCAATTTGTTTATCTGAACGTTTTTTGACGGTAATGTAAAGAACTCAAAAGAAGTTGAAACGTGGGATAATTCCTCGTGTATACTGATGTTGTACACTTAACCCAGTATGTACGAATTCAAAATCCCAAGCTATTTCAACATTTGCAAAGATATACAGGAGCTCCCATTTAAATTAAAAAAGTTGAGGGTATTTCCGGTTCAACCGGAAGTATATTATCAACAAAAAATTGTACATCAAATGCATTTTGCGCCTTTGCACTTACCTGCAAAATTTCATAAATATTCTCCTTTTCGTTCAAAAGATATTTACTTGGTTCCATACTTTGTCCCAACCCTGTATATATATATATATATATATATATATATATATATATATATATATATATATATATATATATATATATATATATATATATATATATATCATTCTTCTAAATGTCTCATAACAATTTTGCTTCCTAAATTAATTTTAAATTTCGTGGAAAAACTTAAAAAAGTTTCTATAAATTTTATTTAACTCTAATAATTACTTTTGAATATTTTGTTGTACAGGTATATGGAATAGATAGACTCAGGGTCATGGACGCCAGCATCATGCCTAAAGTAACTTCTGGTAACACAAACGCTCCAGCCATTATGATTGGTGAAAAAGGTTCTGACTTGATTAAATCTCGATGGCTGACAAGAGAAGCTGGCTTCTTCTATACTAATTCTCCACAGCAAAGGATAGACAGAAGAAATGATTGGAGATATTAAGTGTTAAATAGTGTAATTGATTCGCAGTGAAATAGACAAAAAAGGGAACCATATGAAATAGACACAAAGTGTGCATATTCACTAGGATTAATTAATATCGTGAATCTGTGTATAGCAAATTTCATTGAAGCAGATAATTCTTAGGCTGCGGTTATAGTGGATGCGTTTTCTGACGACCAACTAATCGGACGTACACGTCAGAACTGATCGTCAGACAACGGTGGTTATAGTCAATGCGTATTTTTTTCTGTGTTCGCGCCTAGACTGTCATTCCTAACTTACATGAAACATGGATATCAACAATAATAATTTTGAAGAATATTATCAGTATGTAGTCCGCTATTAAAAGTTTTATGACTGTCGGGAAAAAGTGAATATGTCGAAAACTAATGATATCAATTTTTCAATATGCATTTTGACGTTCGCACAAAGTCACATGAAATATCAAAGCGTTTGAACGACTTCTAACGTCATCGGACGACCGATTCGCAAGCACTATAACCATAGTGATACATTATTATGTATTTGATTCATTCCTGCGACATCTGACGTGTACGTCCGACTAGTTGGTCGTCAGTAAACGCATCCACTATAACCGCAGCCTATTTTGTGAAACTTCATTCTGTACCTCTATTAAATCTTACAAATTGAGTTTTTCATTTAAGTTAATGTAATTGTATACAGTTATGTTTTGACACACCCATATTAGTGCGGTAACTATTACTTCAACGCACTAGTGCGGTAAAAATCAGTTTAACGCACTAGTGCGGTAAGAATCATTATTATTATTATTGCCTATGGTTTTTCTTTTAAAATGAGCTATTAATCTTGGAAATTTGTCTATCTGCATGTTCTTTTTTATGGACAAGGTGGACTTCAGCATTGAATAATAGCACCAAAGCGACTTCTTTTCCTTGAACTTATCTTCAAAATAGGCAAATAATACATCTTCATTAATGTTTTCCACTTTTTTATGGGAGCACCATTCGATTAACATATCATAGGCCTTTTCGTAGCGAATTCCGGATTTCTGTGGTAGCAAGTTCGCCGTAGCAGCTTCAACTAGCCGTGAAATCTCCATATTTTCGACTGACATTTTGACTGACAACTTCAAAGTGGCGTTGCTTTTTTTGTCGCTATGACATCCTAATTTTCATAACAATAAAAAAAGTTAAAACATTGCTGGTGACCAAGTTGGGAAATTTTAGACTATAATTAATTTGTATTTAATCAAAACGAACGGTTGTAGATAAAATAGTATACATAAAGTATACGTGGTAAAGGTTTTTAGCACACTTAAGTGAATGAAAAGACTCGCCTGCGGCTCGTTTTTCAAACTTCACTTAGCGTGTGCTAAAAACCTAGTTACCACACTTATTATGTAATATACTATTTCAAAATTAGTGATAGATACCGATGTAGTAATTGTTTATAGAAAGCATCAAATTTCAGCTAAAATACTGAAATATTATTTTTCTAATTAATTTTACTCATCATTGTTATTAATAAGAATGTAAATATCGATAACGAAATAATTTCACACTTTTTTTATTAGATATAATAACGCGAAGTTGAAAATCTCGTGCATTATAAACTTCAAAATCATTTTGCTAATAAACCCTGGAAAAAACAATGTAGATAAATATATATATTCTATATATATATATATATATATATATATATGAATATTTTTGTTTTAATTCAAGAACAGTAGATTTAAACTTTATTACGCCATTTTCTTTATTTCTTTATATTAAATAATATATATATATATTATTCTCCTTCTCCTTCATTCGGTACGGAAATATGATTATCATTTAAGACT
>JARQZK010002284.1:0-235000 GCA_030704885.1 Cynegetis impunctata | reverse complement strand
AAGATTCTAGACAGATTCTGTGTATCATATCCTATACCTAACTCTGAGCGTTTTTGACAAATTTCGGTTTTAATGCCAAAATCGACGATTGCAAGCCCTAATATAATTATTAATTGTTCCTAGAAGGAAGCCTTTTTTACTTACTTTAGGTTAGATTCCTTGTTGAAAAGGACTTACTTTAATAGATTTTGTATAATATTTGGCTAACTGATAATACAGAGTGTTCAAAAAATAAAATCTAAAATGAGATTGAGACATTTTTCTTATTTTGTAGTATTTAGCATTTAAAAAGAAGGTTACTTTGTAAAAGGCTATCTATACCTAAAATTTAAAGTTTTCGAAATATTGCCAATAAAAAATTTTTATATGGCGATTTTGCTTCTAATCGTTAAACAATTAGATCTAGGATAGCCACGATAATATTTGACATTTCAAATCATCGTAATGGCACCCCGGTTGCATTATACAAACGAAAATTATTTTAGGTAATACCATACTGTTATGTTGATTTAACGGTATCTAGATGATAATTGAAAAGTCAGTGTTAACGGCCGGCGGCCGTTAAGAAATCACTTGTTCAAATATTTATTTCAAAACATCATTCTGCTTACAATAACAACATTGAAATCTTGGTCCACAGCGAGTTGGGAGAATAAACCTCTGATTTTCATTTCGCATAGGCTAATAATACATCTTCATTAACCACCTTTACATTCTTGCTTTTACGCCACATTTCAAAATTTTCATATTCTTTTTGATATCGCTCTTGAGTTATTTCCGGCAGTTAATCAACACTCGCTGCACTGCACATGATTCTCCCAATATTTCTAAAGGAATTTGATTTTGTTCTTCAATTTCATCAATTTAATCCATGCTCGTCGTTAAAGCGAACTTGAGAACACAAAAAACTGACGTTGTTTATAAAACTGTCAAACTGTTCCATGACAACAGAGTGGACGACGTTGGGATTTTTCTTTAGAATTGCAAGGTACGGGGTTTTTTCTTTCTTCGGAATCAAAATATAATCTTTCAACGGGATTACGAAAAATTTTTAACGACACACGGCCGATACGCAAATAACGGATTCGGTTAGTTATAATCCTCGGCTGCGCCTCGGATTACAATCTCCAACCTCATCCGTTATTTGCTACATATCGGCCTTGTTACGTTAATAACTATAAACTTATTTATTGTTTATGGACAATGTGATAAAGTTATTCCAAGAATATGTGATACATTTGCGACCCGATATCCTCATAAACAAAGACCATCATCAAATACTGTTGAACGAATTATAGAAAACTTCAAGAACTTTTGATCCGTAAAGGCAAAAGTGTACTAGAAGAAACCAGTTAATAGTAATGAAAATATTGAAATAGCAATTTTGAGATATTTTGAAGCATATACAACAAAATCTTCAAGGCAGGGAGCATTAGAATCAGGCTTATCTAAATCGTCAGTTCTAAGAATTTCACGGAAACACAAATATCATCCATTACATGAAGTGAACAAGGAAAATTCTTTAATAATTTAAAAAATTATCAAACAACTTTCCAAGGAAGCTGGTTATACGTATTCAGCAACGCAAAATCTGCATTCACAATCGAACGGTGAATTATAGAAATTGTCAAGTCACCCCGACTCAAAATCTGCATACAGCTGTTTCGATCTTATTAGATCTCATCAGTGCAGCTTATTTGACTCGGAGTGAATTAACAAATCTCTAATTGTTCCCCAATACAAATCGTGGTCAGTAACACTGGCTGGATAACTATCCAGAGCGCCATCCCACCAAAGATATTGGGAAACAACAATCCACCGCTTAGACTGAAAATGCAGAAATTCGTCGCTTAAACACGTACCTCCTGATATGAAGATATCTACTCTACAACAGTGGTGTATATGATTCCAAGGCACACTAACATAGTGATTTAAAACCTTTCGATATACTCACGAGAGCGCGCCCCGAATATTCTAGTCGCTTAATACCAACCAAAGGTTTTAAATCACTATGTTAGTGTGCCTTGGAATCATATACACCACTGTTGTAGAGTAGATATCTTCATATCAGGAGGTACGTGTTTAAGCGACGAATTTCTGCATTTTCAGTCTAAGCGGTGAATTGTTGTTTTCCAATATCTTTGGTGGGATGGCGCTCTGGATTGTTATCCAGACAGTGTTACTGACCACGATTTGTATTGGGGAACAATTAGAGATTTGTTAATTCACTCTGAGTCAAATAAGCTGCACTGATGAGATCTAATAAGATCGAAACAGCTGTATGCAGATTTTGAGTCGGGGTGACTTGACAATTTCTATAATTCACTGTTCGATTGTGAATGCAGATTTTGCGTTGCTAAATACGTATAACCAGCTTCCTTGGAAAGTTGTTTGATAATTTTTTAAATTATTAAAAAATTTTCCTTGTTCACTTTATGTAATGTATGAAATTGACCATGGTCGACTAGTATGTTTGTCATGATTTGATTGTTGTATTTTACAAATATCATCCCTGTGCTATCCATATTTTCATTAGCGCAGCATTTAAATAAAACTGATTTTTCAAGAAGAATGTAATTCTTTGCATTTATTTTACTTCGGTCACAAGAAAATTTTTTCTATTTTGAATAATATGTGATACATTGGTGACAAGATATCCTCAAAAACAAAAACCATCACCTAATACTATTAGAAGAATTATAGAAAACTTGAATAACTTTGGATACGCAAATGAAAAGTATACAGAAATAAAGTAGTTATTGAAAATAAAAATATTGATATCGAAATTGGAAATAGAAATGTTGAAAAAATTATTTAAGTAAATGTTCGAATTGGTGTCCTTGAACTTCTAAACATTTCTCGCATCTAATCAGCAATTGTTCATGGGTGGCTCTTCTTATCACATGTTCTTGAAATAACTTTATCACATTGTCCATAAATAATAAATAAATTTGAATAATCTTCGTTTGTATCATTTAACCCGGGTGCCATTACGATGATTTGAAATGTCAAATACGATCGTGGCTATCCTAGATCTAATTGTTTAACGATTAAATGCAAAATCGCCATATAAAAATATTAAACAAAAAACTAACTTTTCACAGGTTATCAAATTTAATTAGTAAACGCGTTTCGTCATAACATTGACTTCATCTCGTACGAGATATACCTATATCGTTTTACTTCAGGATCAATTCCTCAAATATCTGATACAATGTGGAAATGTTTGTGCGTCGACAGAAAGCAAATTAAGAGATCAGATTTTTTTCAACACCCTGTACTTATATATAATATATACATGAAGAATATATATACATTCATATATACATATATATATATATATATATATATATATATGTATATATATATATATATATATATATATATATATATATATATATAATATGTATATATACAGGGTGTTCTACAAGCTCTATGACAAACTTTTACAGAAGGTAGGTTGCTTGATTTTGAACATATTTTTTTCAATAAACATGTGTCCGATTCGTGTTTGTTTAGAAGTTACAAGCATTTAAACTTTATTAACAATTAATAATAAAAATTCAAATTAAATGATAATCACAAAACTAAAGACTATAAAAAATGTCCACCCTCAGCTTGAATGCAAGCCTCACATCGACGAACTGAAGATTCGGTCATTCGAAGAATGAGAATTGGATCATTTCTTATTTGGCTAGCTGCATAACCCATATACAAACACAATATCTGCATATTCCTCAGTGGAGAATAAATGCCTACGTTTTTTATTGAAGCAGGTGTATATTTTATAAGTGTGCATTGTTTAACATGCTAAGTGACTTTCTGTCACTTCTTGGTTGACTGAAAAAATTACGATTCTTCAAATGCTTGTAACTTCTAAACAAAAACGAATCGGACCCATGTTTATTAAAAAAAAAATGTTTAAAATCAAATGACCTACCATCTGCCAAAGTTTGTCAGAGCTTGTAGAACACCCTGTATATATACTTATCCTATAATAGCAATAACAGGCCATTTAATTTTGGAAACCATTTCATTCAATTTTTACGAAAACTGTAGTTGATCGTGATATAACATAAAATAACATAATGGGACTATTGACTATATGTGAACAGAAATATACTCACTCATTACATTTTGTCTCACATTCTCTTTCAGGTTTTCAAGACGACGCCGTAAATTTTCTTTATTCTCCGTGTACACTCTCATAAGTTCCTTGGTTTTAGGTATCACCATAGAGCCGAGTCCTAGCACGTAAGGCAGTTTCGATCTTATACGGGTAACTAGAGATGGAGCTGGAGACGATTCTGAAGATACCTCTGGTACTGGAGGTACCGCTGCTACTGAATATTCATCTGGTTCCTCTGGAGACCCGTTCTGGCGATCCTTAAATTATTGACATGAAAAATTTAGGAGCTCGGATATACTGGACTTACTATGTTGAAAATAAATAATCAATTTGTGATCGATGATTACCAAGAAATCTGAAACGATGCATAAAACTATTATAGTCCAAGATCCCAGAGCCGCCAGACGTTACTTATTTTCTCAGCAACAATATTGTGGGATGAAGTAGTGGTCGTATGTACTTTCAGTGTATGCATACCTGCTACCTTGTGCCGAGTACGAATTTCCAGGTATCAGGTGGAAGAAACTCAACTCACTTTTCTTATTTTCTGTCTTTATTTTCATATATGATACTCAGGGAACTATTTCAATACCTTATGCAAGCAGCCAGGCCAATCGTATGGGCCAAACATCCCGCCAGACACAAATAAAGTGTTCTATGAGTATGACAGTATGAACGGAATGTCATGACAGTATGTATAGAAGGGAGATTGACGCGCATAGATAATCACTATCACGCCTAAATGAGCAAATAATGAAATTTCGCTCATACTGTCATACTCATAGGGACACTTTATTTGTCTCTGGCGTGATGTTTGGCCCATACGATCGGTCTGGCTGCATATATATTTATATATATATATATATATATATATATATATATTATATATATATATATATATATATATATATATATATATATATATGTATATATATATATATATATATATATATATATATATATATATATATATATATATATATATATATATATATATATATATATATATATATATATATATATATATATTAATTACAAAATAAGGGTATTCGATTCCTGGGTGGTGAGTAAATGAGTAGTCTCTTATATCTTTGCCAAGCTTTCGCAAATCTTTATTTGCTTCATCAGGGCTTCTACAAAATTAAAAATAATGTTAAAATGTGTGTTACTCAACCTAGATTTGTTAAAAAAAAAACTGTTTAAAAACCACAGTACTGTTAAAATAATCACAACAAATGCAAGGACCATATCAAGATTGTACTCACATTTAAAACACAAAATACCAGTTGGTCTCTGCAATGATGTCTATAAACTGAATTGTTGTGGGTGTAATTCTGTATATATTGGTCAAACGTCACAATGGCTGAAGAGCCGTTTAGCCATACATGCTAGTGACGTTAGACATGGTAGAGATAGATGTGCACTAGCTTCACATGCTAACACCAATAATCACAGGATAGACTTCGAACAGGTAAAAGTCATAAAAACAGAGAGAAATTACCACAAGAGAATTGTTTACGAGATGATTAGTATACACAAGCACAAAGCAGACATAAATAAAAAGGCAGATACACAAAAACTGAGTAATATCTATTCATATTTATTGACTACTATACAGAACAATGAGACATACGATGGGCAACTGGATAATGGAAATAAAGAAGGAGACCATAATAACGTTAACCAACTATTAAGACATTGACAATATAATAAACCACCATTTTCAACTAGGACTTACAGTTAATTTGTATTTTGATAACTAAATTTGGTTGTAATTTTATAGTTGTATATTTTAAATTTGTGAATTTTTCCAATGGTGATTTTGGGGATTGTATGTAATTCGTGGAAGTTTTTTGTTATGGCAGACGTGATATTTCATAGTTAACCTCAAAGTCGGTAATAACAACAAATCTAGGTTGAGTAACACACATTTTAACATTAATTTTAATACGTTTATTTAAAAGTGGACGAGAAAACGTTCATGATGAAGAGAAGAGTGGTAGACCATCCTTGGTGACTGACGAACTCGTTCAGACAGTTGATGCAAAAGTTCGTGAAACACTAAAAACATTACGACGGGCTATACAGAACAAACGCCGTGGTATGCTGACTTCCGGTATCGTTTTTTTGCACGATAACGCCCGTCCTCACTCTGCTCGCAGAACAACAGCCCTTCTTGAGTCCTTCAAGTGGGACGTTTTCAACCATCCACCTTACAGCCCAGAACTGGCGCCTAGTGATTATCACCTCTTCATGCATATGAAAAATGGCTCGGGGTCCCAGCGGTTTGATGATGACGAAGAGCTCAAAGATGCGGTCACAGGCTGGCTCAAGGCACAAGCGGGTGATTTTTATGCAGAAGGAATTTCAAAGCTTGTGAAGGAGATACGATAAGTGCCTCAATCGTTATGGAGACTATGTCGAAAAATAGTGCAAAGATGTAGTTGTAAGATGTATATATTAAATATTTTTACTTAACTTGGTGTATTTTTTTCAATTCAACCGGAGGTTAGTTTCTGAATTTGCCCTCGTATATATATATATATATATATATATATACCTAATTAATACATTAAAATTCACGACTTCGTAAAGCAAATAATAAATATATATATATATATATATATATATATATATATATATATATATATATATATATATATATATATATATATATATATATATATATATATATATATATATATATATATATATATATATATATATATACCTATATATATATATAATTATATATATATATATATTACCTATATATATATATAATATATATATATATATATATATACCTATATATATATATATATATATATATATATATATATATATATATATATATATATACCGGGTGTCGACGGAAGGTGGCTCGCCCCTATATCTTTTTTGTTTACGGAGATAATGAAATGAAATTCAGAGGATCTGTTTAATGCATAAAACTGCATTTTTTGACAAGTAACTCATTTTCATGCAACTACCGGTTTCACCGAAAGTGACATAAACTTTCGGTTTTTAAATGGGACACCTGGTATATTTTCTGTTTTTTTGTCTTCATATAACAATTAGAATGCAACCATGTATCATTTGCTACTTTTTGTAACCGTTGTTTCATTTGTTTTTCGAAAGAAATATTTATTCTAGAGGGCTATAGATGCGTTTACCGCCTTGGGACGTAGATTTGTGGGCGTGGCTTTGGACTTATTTTGTTTCAGTTGTGTTGGTCACAGGCTACTCGATGATTTCAAATGTTATTTTAATATCAATAAGATTCTTCATTTGAAGAAAGTTCCTAGGTTATGAGATTTACGGTTTTTATTCAAAGTTTTCTTTCAGCCTAATACCTAGAGTGCGGTTTCAGATTAATCGTAATGAAATTATCTTTTTTTTTTTTAACCCGACGACCCACCATGTTGCCATTTGAAAAAAAAATAGTAATAATAGTTTTAAAATTAAAAGTCACATAGCTGAACCATTTTGATCGAAAACAGTAAAGTTGTATTTTAACAAACATTTTAGGACCGATATTAGTTATTCGAACGCATTCATAGCCCTCTGGAATAAAAATTTATTTCGAAAAAAAAATATAAAAAAGGTTACAAAAAGTAATAAATGATACATGGTTGTATTCTAAATGTCATATGGAAACAAAGAAACTTAAAATATACCATGTGTCTCATTTCAAAATCTAAAGTTTATGTCATTTCCGGTGAAACCGGAAATTGCATGAAGTTGAGTTACTTTTCAAAAAATGCAGTTTTATGCATTAAACAGATCCTCTAAATTTCATTTCATTATCTCTGAGAACAAAAAAGTTATAAGGGCGAGCCACCTTCCGTGGACACCCGGTATATATATATATATATATATATATATATATATATATATATATATATATATATATATATATAGATATATATATATATATATATATATAATTATATATACATATATATATAATATATATATATATATATATATATATTTGAATATGTATCTGACTCATGAACCATCTTATTTATATTGTAAATAATTCTTTTATTGGGTTTTCTGGTTCAGTTTAAAACGGAAATGATGTTGAAATTGTTCTAATAACGTTGTTTCTGTCAAGTTTTGAATTTTGTGAATGTGGTTTATGATATGTTTATGGTAAGATATGAACCTGTAAAGTTATTGTTAAGCATGATTTGTATATTTATTTATTTTAGCGATGACATGACATATTATGTAAATTTGATAAAGGTTAAAATAGTAACCGAAACGTTATTAGAACAATTTCAACATCATTTCCGTTTTAAACTGAACCAGAAAACCAATAAAAGAATTATTTACTATATATATATATATATATATATATATATATATATATATATATATATATATATATATATATATATATATATATATATATATATATATGTATAAGGGGGACTTTGATAACGAGAAATAATTTTTTAAATCAATTTGAATCTCCTGAAATTATAATCTGCGAACGATCGTCAGTCGGAAGAATGAAGTTCTGCCATTATTGTGTCATTTAAGGCTAACAGGAAGTAGTTGTTATATAATTTCAGTAAATATTTTATCAGAACACTTCAAATATACGTTGACACTGTCTAAAATTATAATCAGTTTTTTACGATGGAGTGATTTCTACTAAACTTCACTTCATGTGAAATTCGACGAAAAATACGTTTGTTTGAAAATTATTAGTGAAAACATCATACACTCTGGTCCCATTTTGGCCATTTGCTGATGTTGGTTATTTTTGTCCCTATTTCAATATTGATTTAAAGTCAGCTTCATTATTCACAGAGTATACAAGAAACTACATTGGGCCAAATCTATGAACGCGAATTAGAGTGTAGAGTTAAGAATTTTAATGCGAGCAGAAACTGCTTTTGAACGTTTTGTTTAGATTTGTTTAGTCCCTTTTCTGTGTGTTCTGTTTGAAGACCGTATTATTTTCCTTTGTACCAAAAAAAAGTGCTACATTTTGGTTAAATAATAAAGTATCATCTTGAGAAAGCACTAATTATTATTTTTCGGCAACTTTACAGTTATTCGAGTTTTTGAGAAACCCTAAATGTCTGAATTAGCCATACTTTGAACATATTATATTTTTTGACGCAAAACCATTCATAGTTTTAGTAAAATTCACATATTACCTAAAAATACTATCAATATCACCCCTTTTGACGGTATATATATATATATATATATATATATATATATATATATTATATATATAAATATATATATATATATAATATACCTATATATATATATATATATATATATATATATATATATATATATATATATATATATATATATATACTTATATATATAATATATTATATATAATATATAATATATATAATATATACATATATATATATATATATATATATATATATATATATATATATATATTATAGCTTGGAAATATCGACTTGTAGGTTGGTTTTAAGAGAAATTGTTCAATCGGGATATACTTCCTAATTTCAATTGTTTTTCTGCTTAGGTTAGGTTGTGTTTCGCCGGATTCGACTGTTATCATTTTTTCTCGTTCCTGATTTTTCTTCCATATTATTCGTAGACATTTTGCTTTGCTTTTAACACTTGTCAATTTCAAATTTTGTACGTTTTCATCGATGTGTTTTTTGTTAATTTCATTTCATAATTTTTACAATTACTCAATATGTTTTTTGTTTTTGGTTAAGTCACATTGAGAGTAAGCATTAAGGAAACATTTGGTCTTAACATATATTGATTTTATATCGTTTTTGTAGTACCCTGATGATAGACATGCAAATAACCAAAAGCTAGGTAATTTCTTCAATAAAGAGTTTTACCGGAGTTCAAGTTTTGTGACTTATATCCCGATTAAACAATTTCTCTTAAATATATAAATATATAGAAATATATATTTATATATATATATATATATATATATATATATATATATATATATATATATATATAATATATATATATATATATATATATATATATATATATATATATATATATATATATATATATATGTTCAGAAAGATTTCCGCGGCCGGAAGTATTTGAAAAATTTGGTTCTCGGATTGAACCGCGTAAAAAGATTTGAAAAATCCCGATGTTTCGGCTCCTGCTGCGGAGCAATCTTCAGGAGAATTACAAGAGAAATAATTCAGATACGTGGCCTCAATCTGCCTACTCCACCAACCGTACTGCTTCCTGTCAACTCTGAAGTCTCAGGCTGCCTACTCTTCAGAGTCTATCTGAATTATTTCCCTTCTAATTCTCCTGAAGATGGCTTCGCAAAAGGAGCCGAAACGTCGAGATTTTTCAAATCATTTACGCGGTTGAATCCGAGAACCAAGTTTTTCAAATATATATATATATATATATATATATATATATATATATATATATATAGGTATATATATATATATATATATTTATATTTATATATATATATATATATATATATATATATATATATATATATATATATATATATATATAAATGTATTTTATTCCATAAGACTTAAGAAATCCATTTAGTTTGATAAATATATTCTCACCTCTTCTGATGATTCCGGAATTGATGCACAACAGACCTCACTGGCCAAAAGGACAATCGTAAGCGAGACGAGTATCAACTTCATGATTCGTGGAATTTAAAACTGAATAATTTTTTTGATCGATTTTATACAACTTAATCTAAATGATAATGCCCTTCGCATGGATCGGTTATTTTGATTACCTCGTAAAAAAAATTGAATTTCACGCCAATTGGTTCTTCGAAAATATAATATTGGTTGAAAATAATTTAATTTAAAATGCCGTGAAGATGGATTAGAAAAAAAAATATTGGTTAGTCGATGATCTAGACTTCATGGAAGATGATATCTGTCAAATTCCGAAAATATTTAATTTTCTGGAAGCTAGTTTTAGTTTACATCATGAAATTTAAGTTTGTCCAACGAGTTATGTCCAATCGGTGGGTATATTTCACTTTTTTTTTTTTTGAATGAATGATTCTTTATTCAGAAATTTTTAGAACAAAGGTACAAGTATACAGTACATGTTCAATAATACATTAAATATTTTCCAAATCACGAATAAAGAAAAAATTGTCACTAAGGCTTTAATATGCCAGCGCGTGACTACACTTCCTTACAGGCGAACAAGAATTTGTATAAACAAAAATGCTATAATATAAATGAACATATGCTGATTTTTCCAAACATGAAAGCTAGCAAAAGAAACAACAAAAGAGAAAAAGAAAAAAGTCAATCTACGAGAAATATTATAAAGGTTTACAAAACAATTTGAGAATATAATGTTTGGTTTGAACCGAATCTATGCTATACTTACTACATATAGGTTGAAATGACATCAATAAATTATAAGAATATTTTACATTATTACATATAATAACAATAATGTTGGATCTAATTTTGAGTTTCCTATTTAATGTATTCAGCTATGTTGCAGATTGAATATCAACTTGGCGTTACGGTTCTAATATGTATCTCTTAATTGAAAGGTTTTGTTTTATGTTCTTTGTGTTTTTTTTTTGTAAATATCAAAATTCATGATGTGTTCAGAATAATAAACATATATACATTCATGGTTCAGTCAGATAATCGAAGACAAAAAATGTTAATCTGTGAAATCACATAGTTCAACTTAACCAAGGATAGTACCAATCAAAAAAATATTGAAATGTGAAATGTGAGTACCTCATTTTCAGTCGTATTTTCCCAGGAAATAAGACTATTGCAGCTTATCGAAAGTCAACTTCATGTCTGATTAGTGATTAAAATGGAACCACCCTTGTAGAACATACATTTTTCAATCAATCTCAATTTTTTTTAAAATATAAAGCATCATAAAGTGTATCTTGACAAAAATTATCATAACTTTCGCTTCATTTCAAAAGCACTCTATGTTCTTTCTCCTTATCAAAAATGGCAAAAGTAAATTAGGCAATTTTTGCTTTCAAATTTGATTACACCACTGGATTCGTAGTCATTATAAAAAAAAACATCAAAATTTCATTGAAAAATATTGGTTAACAACTAAGTGGCAACAACCTAAATTAAAAGAGTTATTTTCAAATAGTTTTAATGGTTCGTACATTTCTTCACTATTTTTTGTAATAAAATGAATTTTTTGTTTTTTCACTGAAATGAATTATTTTTTAGTTTTCATTTCGGCGTGCTATCACTCTATAGTAAATTACGTTCAAATCGCGACACGATGCACTTCGCGCGACCTTAGTGACGGAGCTCAGCTGCCTATATCGCCTATATCAGTTTGAGTTGTGGAGGTCACTCCCATCCGAAGTTTATTTGATAATATATATATATATATATATATATATATATATATATATCTATATATATAAATATAAATAGATATATATATATATATATAAATATATATATATTATCAAATAAACCTCCGAAATCGTGGTCCAGAAAGTCCACTCCTGCATCTCAGTGTTGACTTTTTCTATTAATGAAAACTATGTACCTCATTCAAAATATATCTTTTTAATTTAGCTTTATTGTCCCGCATAATGCTTTTCATAGAAAATCAATAGTGACACGTTTTCTACAGTAACTTCGATTTTTGAGGTAGTCTGATCTATATTTATATATATATATATATATATATATATATATATATATATATATATATATATATATATATATATATATATATATATATATATATGTCAGCTTGGTGCTCTAGAAATGGCCTTAAGCTTAACGCCTCTAAATCGAAAGCACTCCTTATAGGAGACAAATCCCTTTTGTTGAGATCAGATTTGACTTGCAATGTTGTAGTGCGGGGTGCAGGGTTGGCATGGGAGACTTGTAATAAAAATTTGGGGGTTTGGATGGACGAAGAGTTGTTATTTAGGCATCACGTTGCATCTATAAGGAAATCCAGTTATATAAGGTTGCAGGGACTACAGAGATTTAAATATGAATTGAATGAGGCAACTAAGTTTATTCGATTACTGCTGTCCGGTGTACTAAATCTGGCCAAACTTCAGAATTCATGTCTTCGATTTGTAAGTTGTATTCCCTACAAAAGTCATATCACGCCCTACCGTAGAAAACTTGAAGAGATCACATTCGCACAGAGGGCAGAGTATTTACTGGCTGCTTTTCTTGCCAGATTGATTGCCAGTGAAACTCCAGACTATCTTTTCAATAGATTGGAATTTCGTGAGTCAGCTCATCAGGTGAATATATGCCAGGCTGGTAATTACAGCGTTCCTCGGCATAAAACATCCAAATTTGAGGATTGCTTTGATTATATGGTCCGTCATACGTTAAATAAGTATAAGGCTCTGTTTGAGGCTGATATCTCAATAAGTACGTTTAAGAAAAAATTGTATAAACGGTTGAGAGAGGATAGTTTTGGTTTTGGTTAAGTTTTGGTTAGATTAAAATGAGTATATTGAAATAAGTATATTCTTTGAATATTGTTGAGTTGTGTTTATGCGTAACTTAAGGCTTCTTATTTCTTACTAGGAAAAGATTTTTTGAATTTTTGATTGTTTTTTTACAGTGTTATGTTGTTCAAATCGGAGGAGTGGAAGATTAGCTTGGCTAAACTCCTTCCATTTGTAAGCCTAGATGTAAGGCAATTACAATAAACTTATTTTTTTACGTCCGTGTGAGAGGAAAAATCTTTTATAGACTACACTGAGAGTATCCCGCACGCATTCTCAGGGTGTGTGTGAGACTCCGGATGTTACTGGTTACTCACTAAAAAACCTCCCACACATTCCTTGGAGTAGTTCTTCATCCTGCCCTTACAGCGTCCCTTAACATCATTATATATATATATATATATATATATATATATAATTATATATATTTATATATATTTATATAATAATAGATTTTTTGTTTCCGGTATATTTTGGTATCTCCAGAGGCTCACAAAAAAAATAAATGAGCAAAACTTCGGTATTGAGACAGAAAAAAACTAACAAAATGTAGCTTAATTCTGTAATATCTTTAGGGAAGGAATTGGCGGGAAGGTGCATGAGCGCAAAAAGGTGGCAAAAGATATGGAAATGCATTATGACCAACATATCCTCAATTCAGCCTTGAAGGTGTTTTGGAGGGTGAATGGAGATCAAAAAGGTTTAAGAAGGACATTTGCTCCCTAAAACTGGCCTCCATGAGGTGGCGAGATAAAAATTTATACGTGAATTGGGTTTCTGAAAATAAATTTCTTTGTAATAAATGAAATGATCATATAAGTATATGTATTATGAAAAACCTATTTTTAGTTTTTTTCTGTTGTGACTAAAAAGTTATATTGAATGAAAAATTAATTTTTAAATACAGTACCGAAAAGTGTTCAGAGTTTTACTCGATTGAATCTTATTATTATCATCAATATATTACTTAATATATCTAAAATGTCAAACCTACGACGTTATCGTGCTTGCTTCGTACCGTTATGTTCGAATACTACAAAAACAAAACCCCAAAAAATGTTTTTAGATGTTCTACAAGATGTTATAGATCAGGTATATTATCAGAATTAGCCTTTAATAATAATAATAATATAAATATTTATTTCTAAAATTGAAGCAATGCTACAAAACTGAAACAAGTCAAATCAAATACATCATTCAGTTACAAAAATCAGAGAATTCTCTTATATTATAAGGTTCACAATCTATTAATAATTTGTGAATTCCTTTCTTTAAAACATTATATTCCTGAACTTTCTGTAATGTTTTCGGCAATACATTAAATATTTTTATAGCCATATAGAGAGGATGTTTCTCAAAACAAGTGAGAGAGTGGTTTGGTAATAAATAAGGAAAAATACGTCTTGTGTTATTGTTATTTTTGTTACTTCTGTAATAGTTGTTATGTTTGTGAAAAAACAACATTAATCTATAAATATATAACCCTGGAATTGTTAAATTTTTTTTTTTGAAAATGGATCTACAAGATTCTCTATATTTCCTACCAAATATTATCCTTATAGCCCACTTCTGCGTTATGAAAATACTGTTAATGACTGAAGAACTACCCCAGAAAATGATACCATATGAAGCTAAGGATTGAAAATTGGAGAAGTGAACGATTTTTGATACATCATTGTCTAGTTGCTTTTGGAGGACATTGAGAGTGTAAACAACTGAGTTTAACCTTTTCTTGAGCTGGTTGACATGATTTTCCCACTTTAAATTTTCATTTATCAAGATTCCCAAAAAAGATACAAAATTTTTGACCTGAATATCATACTCATCCCATTTCAAGACCTCAGGAAAAACCTGTGTGGACCTATCCGCACTGAAATATGCACACATAGTCTTTTGCATGTTCAAAAGAAGTTTGTTTTCTCTACACCATCCACCTATATCACTAAGGACTGAACTGAACCCTTCAAGCGATGTTTGGATGCTGATACACTTTAATATGATGTAAGTGTCGTCAGCAAAGTTAATTAGATCACAATTTTCAGGCAGTATTAATCCCAGGTCGTTAATGTATACTAGATATAGTAAGGGTATAGTATGCTACCTTGTGGTATGCCGATGGTTATATCTATGTTTTTCGATGTGTACTTCTTACCATTTCTAAGTATTTGTACTCTCTGTTTTCTGTTCTGTAGATAACTCCTCATTAGATTCAGCTGTTTATCCCTGATGCCACACTTTTCTAGCTTTATCAAGAGTAGCTGATGATCAACACAGTCGAAGGCTTTCGAGAGATCTAAAAACAAGCCCAGGGCCACCTCTCCACTCTCCAAAGCATCCAAGATGGTCAGGGTCAACTCATACACAGCAGTTTCTGAATTTCTATT
This sequence comes from Cynegetis impunctata, assembly GCA_030704885.1. NCBI lineage: Eukaryota > Metazoa > Arthropoda > Insecta > Coleoptera > Coccinellidae > Cynegetis > Cynegetis impunctata. The sequence continues at coordinate 218,997 of JARQZK010002284.1, read as the reverse complement.
TTTCATGTAACCATAAATCCTTCATCACACATGACTAAATAAAAGTAGCTATTAGAAATAATTTTTTGCAGAAGTCGTTGAAATTGTACTATCCAGAAATTCCTATAACATTATGACGTCACAAACATGACCATCCATCGTGGCGTGTTTGTAGTCACGCTATTCTTTATAAAATTTTATCAATTTTAAATTGTTCATAAATAATTTTGAAAAAATGTTGTTGTTTTTCGCAACGACTATAAGTATAATTTATAAGAAAGTTTCTAAATAGGTACATTAAAAAAATTTTTTAATCAAAAAACCAATTGAGTTGATGTAATAGAAGTATTCCTTGGAGGAAAAAACTTTGTACCCTTAACTGCCGACATTTATATTTAGAGATATATCTTGTGTTCTTTTATTTTTCGAGGTTTTACGCACCCCTACATCTTTTGCAGATTCAGTTAAAGATTTAAATGTGTTACTTGGATTAAGTTGAAGATAAGGCAAAATGCTCAAAGGGTTTTCACACTTTTTTAATTTTTTTTCGAAGGTTTTAAAGTTTGCACCAAAAATTAACCTAAAGAGTAGGAACAATGTACAAAAAAAAAAGAATTAGTTGAAAATACGAATTTAGTGACGGAGCTCTCCTGCTCCCACGTTTTCTTGATTTTCAAGTAATTTCGAAGATACGATTTTCATTGTTATGAAGTTTTTCACAATAATCAAATATTGATTATATAAATTACTGTAAATAATGAATAATTAGGTATACTTTACGAATATATATGAAATAATAACAATATACACGGTTGTATCAATAATTCATTGGATTATTCTCCTTCACAAGGTAGAGTTTCATCCAATTACTAACGGCCTCCTAGATAAAAATAGAAATAAATGTTTACATGTCTGAAAAAAGAATAAATTTCATTTTTATTTATTGGCTGTACATTGACGAACGTGAATCAAAGTTTCAATTCCGTTGTTCTTAGTTTTTAAATAACTCTCAATACATTTTTAATGCAAATTATTTTTATTGGGAATGCATAGTAGATTTTCAATTGCTGTAATATTTAAATAAATGGTTGCGATATAAGGTATTAGGCCGAGCTACAGAGATTTTTTTATGTAAAAAGTGTTAGAAGAAAACCAGCCCCGCCATTGTTTGTAAAATAGTTCCACATGATATAGTGATATGTTTTTCACTCGACTTTATCATTTATGTCTTTGTTATTAACAATTTTATGCAAAAATTGCGTTTTGTTTTAATTTTATGCTTATAAAATTGAAACTATCAGAGTAATCGTGATGGTGAGACGTATTGTAGAAAATGAAAAAACGAAAAAAAATGGTAGGTCGGATGACACGATCAGACATTTAGTCTATGGGAAAATCGAAAAAAACAGGCCAAAATGCAGTTTTTTCAAAAATTCACAACTCGGTTATTTTTCGAGTTGAAGCGTAGATCCTCCGGTTAGTATTATTTATCAATATAAACTTTATTTGTGCGAAGAGCAGGAACTGTCCGATGCATAGTTTTCGATCTGTGGCCATTTGAATATTTTACTATGCAATTTTCCAGCAGATCTGAATGCGACAGGTATGGTCTGATTTCAATTTACAAAAAATATTTTGAAAGTAGAATTCTCATAGTTCCAAACGTTCATCTTGGTTTTTCATAAAAACGCTGAGAAATATGTTAAAAATAAAGCTGAACATGACGAAAAACGGCCGAAAAATAACCGTCATGTTAAAAATGCCAACGCTTTCGAATGTCATGCTTATCCTTGCCTGCTGCTCTACCCCCACTCTTCAACTACTCTCACGCGCTCGGCTTTTTTTCGTCATGTTCAGCTTCATTTTTAACATATTTCTCAGCGTTTTCATGTAAAACCAAGATGAAAATTTTGAACTATGAGAATTCTACTTTCAAAATCTTTTTTGTAAATTGAAATCGGACCATACCTGTCGCATTCAGGTCTGCTGGAAAATTGCATAGTCAAATATTCAAATGGCCACAAATCGAAAAGCATGCATCGGACAGTTCCTGCTCTCCGCAAAAATGAAGTTTATATTGATAAATAATACTAACCGGAGGATCTACGCTACAACTCAGAGAATAACCGAGTTATGAATTTTTGAAAAAACTGCATTTTGGCCGGTTTGTTTCAATTATCCTATAGACTAATGGTCTGATCGAGTCATCCGACCTCTCATTGTTTTCGTCTTTTCATTTTCTGCAATAAGTCTATTGACACGATTTTTTGCATAAAATTGTTAATAACAAAGATATAAATAATAAAGTCGAGTGACAAACATATCGCTATATCATGTGGAACTATTTTACAAACAATGGCGGAGCTGGTTTTCTTCTAACACTTTTTGCACAAAATGCTCATTCTAAATCTCTGTAGCTTGGTCTTTATATAGAATAACAAGATTATCACTACTTATTTAGGAAACTAGCAGATTCATTACAATAAATGTTTTTCACTCAAGAATCTATTTGGCATATCAGGAAGCTTGAAGAAAATACTCATTTTCAGTTAAAATGAATATTGAATCTTTGCTATGAGATACACTACAATATATTAGTTGCACATCTATTCAATTTGTATATCATGTGACAATAAGTTATTGAACTTCAGTTTCATCATTTACTCGTCGACTCAGTCAAAATTATTCACAAAATGCTTGAAGAGGGCAGACAATGTTATGGTGTTTATTGATTATCGTACTTTCATTACTTGCATGAGTTGAGCTGAATAATAAGTATAACATGAACTATGAACAGTATACAGAAAATTGATTACGGAGATGAGTCAAGTGAATTACAAACAAACAATTCATGTAATATATAATTTTTGACCTTAGAAAATTTCATATTCATATATCACATAGAGAGAACAAGGACAATTCTTCAACAATTTAAAGTTATCAAACAATACTCCAAGGGAGCTGGTATATATCAATATATATATATATATATATATATATATATATATATATAATATATATATATATATATATATATATATATATATATATATATATATATATATATATATATTCTGTATTGCTTAGGCTCCCAACCATCCCTGTCGTTTGAAAAAGAGGGTGATTGCACCTAGGAGAATTTACCTCGAGGTAGCTAAGATTGGCCACCTTTCACCCAGAATGGATTCTCAGAGTGACAAGACAGCGGGGCATTCACAGAGAACATGTTCTACCGTCTTGTCTTCCTGTTCACAGCCTCTGCAGAGAGGTGTGTCGCTTAAACCCATATTAAATAAGGGATTTTGAAGTTGGCAGTGTCCCGTTACAATTCCCACGACATTGCGTAGTTTTCCTCTTGGCATCGCCAGGTAGATCATTGCTGCATTTTTATTGGGATAATTTAAGTTCCCTGGCAAGTCTGCTGGTAGTTGTTTCATCCCATAGGATTTTGAATTTTTGATGACTTTGCTGTCAGCGGTAGTAGGCTGGAAGGGTCAGGCCGGATATGTTCAGGCCGGCTGCTTTCCTAGCCAATTCGTCAGCTTTTTTGTTGCCATTGCATCTCGAATGGCCTTTGACCCAGCACACCATAATTTGGTTTGCATGGGCTGCACCCGCAAATGCTTGATGGCATTCCCATAGTGACTGTGAAGTTATTTTATGATTCTTCAGGGCCAGTAACGATTGTCTACTATCTGTGTAGATTTTAATGGTTTTGTTCGTTATGTTCCTACGAGTAATCTCGTTCGCGACTATGGTTATACGCGTTAGCTCTATCTGAACTAAGTTGGCACACTTGTCCATGGTCCACTTAAGGCCGGCCGCACATTTACTACAATCGGTTCCGACTGTATGTAACGATTGTCGGATCAGGGCATCTGACGCTCAAATACCTATACTTTTATACGATCATATCGCACACCTACGATCCGATATCGGAGCGGACGTCCGACTCGGATGCACGAGCAGTGCGTCCTACCAATCGGACCGATTAAAAGTATGATCCGACTACCGGAAGGCAATGTTTTTGCATAGTCTACAGCAAACATACGATTATTTCTGACAGTTTTTGACAGGGAGTATAGAAAAAGGAATTGTCAAACCATGTGAAAATTTGATTTTCGTAATCCCATATTGTTATTTTGATTTAACGGTATTCAGATGACAATTGAAAAGTCAGTGTTAACGGCCGCCGGCCGTAATAATTTCATAACGGCCGGCGGCCGTTAAGAAATCACTTGTTCAAATATTTATTTCAAAACATCATTCTGCTTACAACAACAAAATTGAAATCTTGGTCCACAGCGAGTTGGGAGAATAAACCTCTGATTTTCATTTCGCATAGGCTAATAATACATCTTCATTAACCACCTTCACAATCTTGCTTTTACGCCACATTTCAAAATTTTCATATTCTTTTTGATATCGCTCTTGAGTTATTTTCGGCAGTTAATCAACACTCGCTGCACTGCACATGATTCTCCCAATATTTCTAAAGGAATTTGATTTTGTTCCTCAATTTCATCCATGGTCGTCGTTAAAGCGAACTTGAGAACACAAAAAACTGACGTTTTTTATAAAACTGTCAAACTGTTCCATGACAACAGAGTGCACGACGTTGGGATTTTTCTTTAGAATTGCGAGGTATGGGGTTTTTTCTTTGTTCGGAATCAAAATATAATCTTTCAACGGGATTACGAAAAATTTTTAACGACACACGGCCGATACGCAAATAACGGATTCGGTTAGTTATAATCCTCGGCTGCGCCTCGGATCACAATATCCAACCTCATCCGTTATTTGCTACATATCGGCCTTGTTACGTTAATAACTATAACGGTTATTGTAATTGAATATGATGCAGCGTTTCAACACATTGTGACTTCTTCGGATAGAATGAAATAGTGAAATCTTAGTATCTTAGTTTTAAATAAAATTGTTAGGAAAAAACGATTAACACAACAAATTAAATTGGGGTGGAAGGAAACTTGCCCAAACTACATCCGGTATTAAACATATTCAGAAGTGGAGAATGCTTCAAGTCAATTTGTTCGTTCAGAACAACAACAACAGTTCAGAATTCTTATACCTGTTGATTTCTAGGGCTTCACAAAAGTTTAATTTCAATCCTCTCTATGTAAAATATGGAAATCTTCAAATGAATGATTCTCATCTAGCAAATGATTGACATGTTCTTTAATTATTTTTCCGAAATTTCTGTGTGTTCTACCTCTATCGTAAGCTCAACATTAAAAAACACATACGAAATGTAATTCTAAAAATTTCCTATAAAACTAACTTCTTGGCCAGAAATAATAATGATGTGGATGAAAAGTCAAGAATAATTCTGTATAATGCTTTGATTCTTCCACATTTACAATACTGTTCTAGTTTGCTGTATTTTTCTTCAAAGAATAACCTAAGACAATTGCAAATCTTGGAAAACAGAAGCATGCGCAGTATATCAAAAGCTAACAAATACACACCCACCAAACACTTACTGAAAGTACTAGACTGGTTGAATATAGAAAAACTTCTAAAGTACCAAGGTTTGAAATATTTAAAAAAAGTGCAGTTGGGATTCGTTTCTGATGACATGGGAGAATTGGTCGGTCGGAATTGTGAGGTAGACAGCCATGAAATAAGAACAAACAAAGACTTTCATATGAGAAACCATGGAACAAAAAGTTATAACTCTATTTTTGGTTTGTGTATTTCACAGTTCAATTCACTACCTGCCAACTTGAAATTGAGCAATCCTCCAAAAAAATCGATAAAGAATGAGAATATTAAATAGTGTAATTTATGTAAATATGTATTTTTTTGTAGTAGCCTTAGTGCTAATTAAACTCTCACTTACTTACTTACTTACCTATACACATTTTGTTGCAATCACCACATGATATTTCATAGACACCCGATAGTGAGATTTTATCCGTTTTTTTTTCCCTAGGTACTAAAAATTTAATGTAAAACTGAAATACCAAGATCTTAGTATTTCATGCTATCCGAAGAAGTCTCGTCATATACAGTCGAGTATAATAACCGTTAAAATCAAACATGTGTTTTTTTGATAATATTAATATGAAATATGAAAAATATTTGAAGCAGTAGACTTCACTTAAAATTCCTTGAATTGTTTCTTTTAATACTTTATTTTACTAATTTGGATTTATCCTCTTGAGCTCTCTTGTTTTTATTTCATTTCAATAACCCCATTTTAGTTCAAATCAAAACAGGCATAATCTGTTTTACTATTTTTATTTGTATCCTTGTTTCTAGAGTTATATAGAACCTATTTTCAAGTTTGAAGAATTTTCGCGAATTTATTATGCCGGAGTTAGTAATTATTGTATCTCTTATCTATGGAAATAATATTTGTCTCTATTTGGTAAATGTGAAAGATGATTCTTCGTTAAAAGAGAGTTAATTCAGTAGCACAAATATACAAAAATGAACTTTTTACTACAGAAGTTATACAATTATTTTTTTGGAAGATTAAAATGAATATTTCATATTGTATCCGTGATTAGGTACGTCATTGTTTAATTATTCGAATACCTTCAAACATTCATACAGCAGATGCGATTATCTCTATTGATTACCTGTGCTAATTTGAATAATTTTTCACACTATAATTATCCACAGTTCGATGAATTTCCCGCTTTGTTTAGAATTAATTGAAGGCCCATTTCTGTAACCTATGATTATAAAAAATTACTGAACTCTCGACCAATTACAGTTTTACATGGAATCAAATATTCTTAATTAAAATTCAGATTTTAAATGGAATAGGTATCTATTATTCCAGATCAAGCATAGGATATGAATGATCAACTGATAATTCCCGTTTTCCCTTCATTTTCATTCAAATCTTTATATATAAAAATGAATCCTTATTTCCCTTGGTCCCGCCAGTACGCTTGAACGGCTGGACCGATTTCACTAATTCTTTTTTTGTTGTGTTTTTTATTGTCGGAAGAAGGTTCTTATGAAAGAAAAAATTAAGAAAATTGCGCGGGAAATTAGAAAATCTCTATATATAAAAATGAATCCCTATTTCCCTTGGTCCCGCCATCACGCTTGAACGGCTGGACCGATTTCTCTAATTCTTTTTTTGTTGTGTTTTTTATTGTCGGAAGAAGGTTCTTATGAAAGAAAAAATTAAGAAAATTGCGCGGGAAATTAGAAAATCTCTATATATAAAAATGAATCCTTATTTCCCTTGGTCCTGCCATCACGCTTGAACGGCTGGACCGATTTCTCTAATTCTTTTTTTGTTGTGTTTTTTATTGTCGGAAGAAGGTTCTTATGAAAGCAAAAATTAAGAAAATTGCGCGGGAAATTAGAAAATCTCTATATATAAAAATGAATCCTTATTTCCCTTGGTCCCGCCATCACGCTTGAACGGATGGACCGATTTCACTAATTCTTTTTTTGTTGTGTCTTTTATTGTCAGAAGAAGGTTCTTATGACAGCTGGAAAAATTCATATTACTCTCAATTGTTTACCCTTCTACGATCAACCCCTATTTTTGCATCGCGATTTTCATTTTTTTTAAATTTAATCCACAGATCCGAAATAGGGCTGCAAGATGGCAATCGAAAATAACAATAGTCGGTTTGAGAATAGGTCGTAATATATTTTCATACTCCCTCAATAAGTTTAAGCAATATTCGTTTGTATAATTTAACCGGGGTGCCATTACGATGATTTGAAATGTCAAATACGATCGTGGCTATCCTAGATCTAATTGTTTAACGATTTAATGCAAAATCGCCATATAAAAATATTAAATTGGCAATATTTCGAAAAGTTCAAATTTTAGGTATAGTTAACCTTATACAAATTTACCTTCTTTTTAAATGATAAATACTGAAAAATAAGAAAAAAGGTTTCCATTCGAAAAAATTGATTTTTGTCAGTTTTCTCAATCTTATTTTAGATCTAATTTTTTTGAACACTATTAGTATGATTAGTTATCCAAATATTATACCAAATCTATTGAAGTAGGTCCTTTTCAACAAGGAATCTAACCCAAAGTAAGTAAAAAAGGCTTCCTTATAGAAACAATTGATAATTATATTAGGGTTTGCAATCGTCGTTTTTGACATAAAAACCTAAATATGTCAAAAACGCTTAGACTTAGTTATAGGACATGATGCATAGAATCTGCCTAGAATCTTAAGTAAAATTCAAAATTGTAATAATATGTAGGGTATCCCATAGATGTGAATATTTTAGCTGTATAGGCCCTAAGACATCCAGCAAGTTCTCAAAATTTTCCTACATTCAGTTTCTGAGATATCGATCAATGCAGTTCGTCGTGGTCCACCCTGTATATATATATATATATATATATATATATATATATATATATATATATACAGGGTGATTCATTAATATGTGTAAATATTTTAACGGGAAAATTTTGAGCTCAAAATATGAAGATCTAACCCAATTTGCTTATACAAAATATTTCTCCTTACTGATTTACAATGTGTTTTATTTAGATTATTAAAAATGAAATTTGTTCATTACTCGAATGCTGCTTGATATTTCTTTATGATATTTGGCAGTAAGTCAAAGTAGTTTGGGACACATCAACTTATAGTAAAGAAGACTTTCTCGCTATCACCAGTGGCGTACGGCAGGGGCACGGGAAGAGTTCTTGTTTCCTAAATTCTACGCCACTGGCAGAATTGTCATTTTAGTATAATTTTTCGATTCTCCAATATTTTCTCTGTAAATAAGGCACTCTTGTTTCGTAACGCTAGAGCCACTATTTTTCGAGATATTTAACGTTGAACATATGGCTGCACAATTCTTTTGATTTTTATGTAAGAGTCATGTCGGTGTTTTTTGTCATACGATTGGATGTATTACTTAAAATAATCATTATTAGGTATTTTGTTTCAATTTATAATAATATTAACAAACAATTTAAAACAGAACAACTACAAAAATATCCAGCGCTACATAAGAAAGTCAAAATAAATACTTAATTATCAAGATCTTCTTTACAATTTTTGGAAGAATATCAAATTTATGAACAAAACTTAAAAACAATTTACAACAAATGTTCAATGTGATCTCCGTTAACCTCAATGAGATTATCCATTCTTTCGCTAAACGATCTTCTAACTTTAAAAAATATGTTTGGCTGATTCGCAATAAAATTAGCGGAATTTACAATTTGCTGCCATAGTTCCTGGCAAGTATTTATCGTTTGGGATATTTTTGTAGTTGTTCTGTTTTAAATTGTTTGTTAATATTATTATAAATTGAAAAAAATACCTAATAATGTTTATTTTACGTAATACATGCAATCGTATGACAAAAAAACACCGACAGACTCGTACATAAAAATTAAAAGAATTGTGCAGCCATATGTTCAACGTTAAATATCTCGAAAAATAGTGGCTCTAGCGTTACGAAACAAGAGTGCTTTATTTACAGAGAAAATATTGGAGAATCGAAAAATTATACTAAAATGACAATTCTGACAGTGGCGTAGAATTTAGTAAACAAGAACTCTTCCCGTGCCCCTGCCGTACGCCACTGGTGATAGCGAAAAAGTCTTCTTTACTATTATTTGATGTGTCCCAGAATACTTCAACTTACTGCCAAATATCATAAAGAAATATAGAGCAGCATTCAAGTAATGAACAAAATTCATTTTCAATAATCTAAATAAAACACCTTGTAAATCAGTAAGGAGAAATATTTTGTATGAGCAAATTGGGTTAGATCTTCATAATTTGAGCTCAAAATTTTTCCTTTAAAATATTTACACTTATTAATGAATCACCCTGTATATATATATATATATATATATATATATATATATATATATATATATATATATATATATATATATCAATATAAACAACATCGGATTCAAGAAATAAAAGCCATTGTAAAATGTATAGCTATCAAATATTTCAATAAAAAAAAATTAGTCATCCTTGACCTTAACAAAATCAATTTATGTTCCTACTCAAGCTTCAATTAGTAATTAATCATTATTACACTGTATGTCAGAAAATTAAATATTTCAATTCAAATTTGTGAACTGATGATTCTATTAAAAACTTAATATATATCGTAATATTTTTATTCAGTGAGTAATTTTTGGAACCTTTCATTTATGTTTACATTCAATTTTTTTTGGGTATTGCTTAAAAATTTGTACGTATTATTCATTCCATTTCTATTGAATTATGTCGACTAAGTCTCTTAGAGTTTGAAGTAGATAAGCACAAAACTTTCCTGATATGTATGCTACTGTACATTGTATCATAATTATTCTTTGTTCACAATGGAAATATCATTAAACGGAACTTTTGTTAAGATGTACATCGCTCAAATATGCCAATAGAAATTAGAAAACCACTGGGCAGTGGGCAAAAGTTAGATAGATAACAAAGATCAAAGATTCAAAGGTCCGGGACTGAGAGAAATAGGGGGGGTCTTATAAATGCTGAGTAGATAGAAATTGATGAACACTTTGTAACTTCGCTTGTTTTGACCCCGACATCTATAAGCATTTTCAAAATGGTGAAGTTCGTTGCGATCTTCTTCGTTGTCAGTGTTGCCTTCCAGGTAAGTAATATTTTAGTTCATATAGAACTTCTTTCTATAATCAAATTTTTTTTTGGTTATTTGTTACTAGAATCTGCGTTTAAAAATTGTATTTTTCCTTGAATTACTGATTTCAATATTTATTTATATAACAAAGCATACATGTCGAATAAAATTCTTTTTTGTATAATATTCTCAATTAAAAATTTCACGAAATGAAAAAATAGCAATGTGTGGTTTCAAATCTAACATTGTTCATAGTTTGGCGAATGTATTTTACTTCATCGTTCAACAGCGGACGTAGCTTTGAATACTAAATGAGTAATATATGTTAGTGATGAATTTTTTATTGCGATTTATGCTCTGATATAGATAGTCTACTGGTAAAGAAGAATTAGTTAATGGCAAATAAATGCAATAATAAATAATATAGCCAGCAACATATATTTAGAAGGAATATATTGACAAAATTATGTAACATGAAAGAAGTTAAAATAGTTGATGAAAAATCTGATTAACCAGAAAATCACGGAGAATTTTATATTGCCAAATATCAGTACAATATTTGAAAACTTAAATTTTATGTTAGGGATTCAAACATTGAAAAACCTCTTGACTTACGATAATCTTGATATACAAAAATTTTTCAAATTATTTGCAAAGTAAACATTTTTTCCAAGTATTTATATACCTATATACTATATATACTATATATATATATATATATAATATATATATATATATATATATATATATATATATATATATATAAGTATACAGTGTGGAACAGCCAAATGGAATAAATTCGATAACGAATAAATCAGAGCGTGTTGGGAAAAACGCTTGGACACGTCGATTTGTATTTTTAGATTCGCATTTTTTTCAAAAAAAAATTATTATATAGGGTGTGTCATGTGACAGTGGCCAATACCAACTTTCTTATTTTAAATACAACCCCGTGTATATTATTAGTTTTTTGAATTCTTCAAAAAATTCTAGTCATAATTCATGTACAATGTCGCATACCTATCTTCAACTGTTTCGGAAATATACCAGATTAGCATGTTGCCAAGACGTTCGCGGCGAACATTTTGAACATCTCTTACATTGAGATTAATGTTCTTTTGTTTTTTTCACATTATTTGTGAAATAAAATAATTTTCATTTTTTAATGTTAATTTTTCAATACATCTGAAAACACTCAATATTTCCGAAACAGTTGAAGATAGGTTTAGGACATTGTACATGAATTATGTCTAGAATTCTCTGAAGAATCCAAAAAACTAATAATATGCAGGGGGTTGTATTTAAAATAAGAAAGTTGATATCGGCCACTGTCACATGACACACCCTATATAATTATTTTTTCTTGAAAAAAATGCGCATCTTAAAATACAAATCAACGTGTCCAAGCGTTTTTCCCAACACGCTCTGATTTATTCGTTATCGAATTTATTCCATTTGGCTGTGCCACACTGTATATAATATATATATATATATATATATATATATATATATATATATATATATATATATATATATATATATATATATATATATATATATATATATATATATATATATATACCTAAGGTAGTAGTATAGAAGATAATTCGAATAAATTGTAGATACAGCCTGTTTATCCAGATTATCGAAATATTCAAATTTTCGAAATGAACCAAAATGGCTGATAGAAACCTTAATTGGATAAAATTGATATAATTAATAAGCAAACATATGTACCCATAAATTGTAATGAAAACATTAACATTAACATTAAGTATATATATATATATATATATATATATATATATATATATATATATATATGAAGATATTATATAATAGTTAATTGCAGGGAAAATGAGTAAATTCATTTTGACATGATGATGAGGAACAAATGCAAAAATTTATTAAAATATGTATTTTGCCTCAAAGTTATACCAATAATAATGAATTTACTTCTTCAGCATAACACTCAAGAGCTTTTCGATATCTAGTGAAATCACAAAAAACATAAATATTCAACATTACAAATTTACAGATTTACGAAATTCAGAAACGTATAGCTGATGCTTCTGGAAAAGATAAAAGATGAGAGAGATTACTGGATTAATGTTTAAAAGTTACACTTATTGAGAAAGAAACTTCATTAACTGATTTCGAATGTCAATACAACTGTACATTGTTTTCAAAAAGTACCTAAATGGCTTATATGAAGCTAATTATGATTGTTATTTCGTTTCGAAATTAAAGAAATTACTGATTGAACGTATACAAATTCATCAATATTTGAATAGTTTTGAAATTGTAATTTATCTAAAATGAATACATTTAGTATATGTAATATACTTCTCAGTATTCTTCATTATCACTGCAGAATTTTAGAATAAGCAATCAGAAATTTCGACCCTTATCTACATCGGCAAAAACAAACTAAGATATGAAATCTTCATGTAGATTTCAACGAAATGACTATGAATATTGGATTTAAACAGTTCGAATATTATAGGTCAAATTATTTATCTGCATATTTCTTGTATGTATTCAACATTATGATATAGAATTGATTTATATTTGATAAATTTTGTAAAAGGTTAACATTGCGTAAATTTTGTTTAGCGTCACAAAAATTACGAATATATTTGAAAAATTCTGAATTTGTTTAAAAATTGTTAATTAGCTTAAATATTCAAACTAAATATATCTGAATAAAGTATAAACTTTGAAATAAAACACATTTGACTTATGTTTCACTATATAAAAATATTTAGATACTGTATTTAGCAGTAACGAATAGTCGATATGTTTGGAGTTATGAACTGATTATCAAGACTGACTACAGGAGAGTATTACATCGTATTTTATAAAACAGACAAAAGCAAAGGTGATACCTGAAAATCAATTTGTTCGTTTACAAGGGGTAATTGACTATTATGGGCGGAACTTATTTCGAGAATTTCAAGAAGGTCAAGGCGCTTTCCTTTGATACCTGAATGTAACAATTGGGTTTTGTTGAAATCCAGGAAATGATTAAATTTTATACAATGTTGGGAGAAGCCAGTGGTATTTTTACACCACATTAACACCACTGCTTTCTCCGATGTTAGATTTTTCTTTATTATTGACCAAGAATGACTTCAAGTTTCTTTTATTTGTACAAATTGTTTTAACGTTATTTTTCGATAGTCTGTCACAAATTTTGCTAATCAAATTCGGCACATAATTTATTGGGAAGTATTTCTGTTCTGTATAGTGAAATTTAAGTCAAGTGTGTTTCGTTTTAAAGTTTATACTTTATTCTTTATGATGTTTCACCAAGAAGAATTCAATCTCAGTTACTAAATATCTCTTATGAAACTAAATCTCATCGTAAATGATCGATTATTACCTACCTAAAAACTGTATGCAAAATATTTTCAAATAAGCAGAAATGTAAATTACCTACAACAATTTACACGTGTTTTTGTCAAAGAAGCGAGTGCAAAATCTAATCTCATTTTGCACTCTGTATCTGAAGAAGGTGAAGTTTCATGCGTATTTTGTCTAATAATCGTGTATAGATATTGTTAAAATTTGTTGAAAAATGTTTTATAGGTAATATGAATATATCATTTTTCTAATTTTGACATATAAAGTGGCACTTTTTAAAACTGATTGACATTATGAAACGTCTCACTTTTTGTAACTAGTTGCATAAAGTAAAATTTTATGCAATTGGTGACGAAAAATGTATTTCAAAATTAGTGACAAAAAGAATTATTCTATTTATTAAACTGTTATAATACAAGTTAAAAACATAAATTATAAATTAATTAATTATTATAAATATTGATAACACAATTATTGCAATTATTCAAATTAATTCCCAACGACATATTTTTTTCATTGCTCGAACTTGCTGTTATTTGGGAAGCGGCGCACATTGCATTAGATGTTTCACCAAATATTTCTTGCGCTATAAGTTTTTTATTATTCATGGAATTTTCAACATATCCCTCCGCAACAGAGGTAGAGTTCCAACCTCCATGCCTCTTTAATTTTAAAATATCAGCGCCACTGTCTGCTAGGAAAGTGGCAGAGCTTCTTCTGAAGCAGTGGCCAGTATATAGAACAGGATTTGAAAGACCAAGAAATTGTGCAACAACTTTTGGCAGACTGCTAAATGTGTTAATTCCCACAGGATTTCTGGTACATTTTCCAGTCGCATATTTTAAAAAAATCTGTTGTGTTTAAGAATCTGGGGACGCAACTTAATATATTTTCTTAATATTTCAACAAGATTCGTATTTTCAATGTCTCCAGTGGTAATTGCAAACTGCCGTATAACTTTTGTTTTTGAAGGTGGGATATCAACACGAAAATGGCTTTTTCTGCATGCTCCTGCCATTCCAATCATCATTGCAACCTTAGCCATTAAGTATTCTTTGTCATCAGCTTCCACTAAAAATTTGACAAAATCTTCTTTACCTAATAAAAACTTTTGACTTTTTAGCACTGTACCCGTCCGCTTGCCTTTTAATATATGCTACCAAATTTGTATATTTTTTAATATCAATATTCCTTTTCAGATTTAGTTCAGACCTTAACATTGAGTAAAGTGTCCATAATGTGGAAACTTTTAAATCTTTCTTACCCTCAAAATATGCAAGTAAAACGTTCTCATTAACATGTTTAATTTTCTTCTCATCACACCACGTAACAAATTTTTCGTATGCCAAATCATAAACTGCCTTTGACTTTTTGGGAATTACTGATAATAGAGCATTACCTGCTGCCTCTTCAATATCGCTTGGTAGCTCTTCAGAACTTGAATCACTCATTTTTTTAAATAAAACTAAAAATATATCAATCTCGCTAAAAACCTTTCGTCTAGACTCTTTTACAAAATGTCAAACTGACAACTAACATGAAGTAACAGCAACAAACTAAATTTATGTTTTCCAAATTTTTATCAATTATATTAAATTATATTTTTTCATTACTTTCTTCAAAATTAGAGAAAATCTTGTATGCAATACGTTACGTAATGAAATTTTTTGTAACTTGTGAGTTTTTGCAAAAATCTCACGCGTTACACAAAATTAGGCATTTCGTAACTGATGGCATAAATAGCTATTATTTGAAAGAATTTTTTCCATGAATTGCAATTATTCTAGAGGATGAAACTTTCGGCATTTTTGAATCTACAGGATTCATAGAAATGGCATGGACTTCATTTATGCTCATATGAACATCCCATCAGGATGGTAGAATCTAATTTTCCTATCAATGGTCAGTATGTTAATATACCACTACGTGTATGGTCTCTTTCACTGTAATTCAAACGTGAATTGAATATTCTCTAACGAAAAAAAAATGTTTAGATGCTAGCTTTAAAAATTTCAGAAACAAAATTTTTTGCAAGAGAGTTTCGAAAATTATACAGATCAATAAAAATTATTTGAAAATGTGTGTAAAATTATAAATAATGATGCTTTTTTTAGTATTTTATGGATGAAACTGCATTGTTCTTAATTTCAAACAAACTCTCAACAATAGAGAAACTATTTCATTTATTTCTATTTATAAATATTTTCAATACGTTTACAATTTTTGACATATTTTTGATGAAGCACAATTCTCCTAGTGTAAATCCAGCGGTGGTTTTAGTGACTTCTTTGATCCCAATTTATGGTATTTAAAATTAATAAGTAATGGAAAAAAACCAGACTTGAATATACTACGTTTATTAACATAAAAATACTTTGAAAAATATAAAACGGAGATTGCAATTTCGGTCACTAGACCATCATCGGGCAGATTGAGTTAAGAACTGAACACATGGTTATAGATTTGCGCTTACGGGTGGAAAATAATTATTGCAGGTACCTAAATTGACAAGAGAAACATAATTCAAGGGCTAATCGAAGTGAATTTTCCAAATTGGTACAATAAAATGTTCTTAGAAACATCATTATTGTTCACACTGAATATAGGAGAATATATCAAGTCATTACAGAGATATCGGTAACCCAAATAGCGTCAGGCAGTATTAGAGCATACGTATTTTGACGTTTAACCTATGCGCGATTCGATTCTTAACGCAACGTCCCTAAATAACGTTACCGCCAGCCCTAATTTACGGAGCATAACGACAGACGCTATTTGAAAAAGCGCCTAACAAATTAACATGCCGGGCATGCGCACCGTTTTTTTAAAGGTTATGTAACTTTGTTGTTTTTTTGTACTTACTACCAATATAAATGTACGACTGTTTTAATTCCTTCATTTGATTTTTAAGTAATGATAAATTAATAAAATAAAAACTCTAGGATCTGTAGAGCGTGATACAATCTGTAAATATCATATTTCCCAAACCTAAACAAAAATTTACAGTCTTCATCTGGAACTTCGTCTAATGAAAAACGCTGTTGGACATCAACATCTTGTTGATCCCTTATAATGTTCATCAAAATAGCGGCTTCAATGTTTTGATCATTTCCACCACCAATAATTATCACTTCAAGATCTTTATCCATTGCGGTGATTCTAGTGGAAGTTATGCAAAAAGATTGAAAATAAAATGAATCTATATAACAAATATAATTTTCGTCTTTTATTGGAACAATAATAATTCGAAAAAAAATCCGGATATGGCTAAGGCAAACGCACAAATTCAATTAAAAACATAAAAACTGACAAGACAAACAAAAGACACAATAACAATAAAGCATAAAGCTAGGTTAAAAGGTTAAGTCACATTTTCGAATAGCGCGGGTTCTATGAATTAGGGCACAGTAAAACATCGCTGCCGATAACTGTTAAATAAAACTAAAATACCGCTTGACGTAAAACCAATACCGCAGGACGTTAATAACGTTCACAGGTGCTATTCGTTTTACCGATATCTCTCTAATCTGGTCGTTCAGCAAGATATTTTTTGCATTATGATTGGGTTTAAAAATTTCCAATGATTCTACGTAAGTTAGTTTAGTTCTTTCCGGAAATTTGTGCATAATTTGAAGTTATCTATTTGCGAACACGGGTGGTGGTTTTCACGGCAATGATTTGAAAACGTTGAATCCGTTTTATTTTTCAAAAAAGATTGTTGGTGTTCTTTAAATCTTGTCTTGAACGATCGACCAGTCTGACCTATATACACTCCTTTACATACAGGACAAATCAACTCATAAATTCCTGAACTTTGATAACTATGGCATTAAATAAAAATCCTAGATTTTATATGTTTCTCATATCTATTTAGGTACCTGCAATAATTATTTTCCACCCGTAAGCACAAATCTATATTCATGTATTCAGTTCTTAACTCAATCTGCCCGATGATGGTCTAGCGACCGAAATTGCAATCGCAGTATTATATTTTTCAAAATATTTTTGTGATAATAAAGGTAGTCAATTCAAGTTTTGTTTTTGTTCATCATGTTGAATTATCACGTAGTAACGACGGATTCCATCAACTAATTAATAAGTAACTCTAAATCATACACTACTTTGAATAACTTCGCCCTTATCAAAGTTTATAATTGAAAATTTTATTTTTCTTTATTCTCCATTTGAGTCACAAAATATAATCAAAATGGAACAATCTTCTTCGTATAAAATCAAATATCATTTTTCTTCAGGCTTCTTCAGTAACTGCCAAACCTGCTGACCCAGCTAAGCCCGAACCTTCCGCATGGGACACTCTGGCCGCAGATACTCAAAAAATGATCAAGGATTTTGGAGAAGCAACTGGAATAAGCAAATTGACCACTGAAAATGTAATTGCAAAGATCGAGAGTGACGCCAAGAATGTTGCCAGCAAAGTTGACGAATTTGTCAACAAACTGAAGAAAGATGTGAGTGTTAAATTGACTTGAAATCCTGAAAAGCATATTAACTTAATACTATTTTTTCGAGAAAGTGTTGTCTTTTCATGTAATGTATTTTTGCAAATTTTCATTCAAATGGGATTGCAAAAAATTAATATTATTAGGTACTATTAATTCAATTCTTCTTCATGCAATCGTACACTGAAAAAGTTGTCAGAACAATATATATCTATATATATATATATATATATATATATATATATATATATATATATATATATATATATATATATATATATACCTATATATATATATATATTTATATATATATATATATATATATATTTATATATATATATATATTTATATATATATATATATATATATATATATATATATATATATATATAAATATATATATATATATATTATATATATATATATATATATATATATATATATATATATATATATATATATATATATACATATATATATAAAACAAGACTTGAAATAACCTAGCATTGAATTAAGAAAACTTTTCAATCAAATATTATTAAATAATGAGACTCAACTCAAAAATCGACAAAAAACACATTAAAATTTAGAAATGAGTAAATTCTCCTTAAATGTATTTCTTAAGGCTCACAATTCAAACATGAAATTTGAGAATTTAAATGAGAAACATATATTCCTACTTATTACTGAACATTGAAAAAAAACAGAGTAACAAATACAAAAATCTTTATGACTACTGAAGACAGAATTTACTATGTTAACTTTAATTCACCAACAATTGACTGAGAATATATTTTATCTACTCCTATTGAATAATATATTCATTATTCAACTGCGTTTTAGCAATTAATAGTATCTATTACCAAACAGCGCGAGTAATAATAACTCAATGCTATAACTCACTATATAGTCTACTAAGATCCCAAGTAAGATCGACCGTCACTCATCTGCTAATGTCACTTGAATAATTCTGACGTTTTCAAATTAAGTTAATACTACCTAATTATTGTGAATTTGTACTTGTATCTTAGTATTTATTGTTATAGTCGTAGATAAAGTATAGTATTCAACTTGCGGTAATGTTCATAACTCACGCAGATGAAGTTTGCAGCACTCGCTTGCAGCTCGTGCTGCAAACTTCATCTGCGTGAGTTATGACCTACATTACCGCTCGTTGAATAATATACTATTATCTACCCCTATTGAATAATATTTTCATTATTCAACTGCGTTTTAGCAATTAAAAGTATCTATTAACAAACAGCGTGAGTTATAATAACTCACTACTATAACTCACTATATAGTCTTCCGCAAACGTCAAAAAATGACGACTTTTTTAACATCAGTTCTCAATGTTGAAGTTTGATTTTACAGACATCTTTTTGTTTTTACTCTTTTGTCCAGCCGTGAGCGTACAAAAAGTACACTTTTTTGTACGCTTACGGCAATTTCAAGAACGTCGGGCGGCGTACAGTTGGGTTCCGAATCCGACATAATGTAATCTGTAAGAAAAATTATATATTTTAATACAAGTCATTTCTTAATACTCGGGTACTTACCAAAAACGCACAGTCCTATAATTCGTAGATAAGTGACTTTAAATGTTTCTCACAATTATTTTGTTGAATTGTCAAATTTCTGTTGCCTTGACATCTAAAAAACCAGTAATAGGCCAAGCTACACAGATTTTTTCATGTAAAAAGTGAAAGAAGAAAGAATGAAACCAGCTCCGCCATTGTTTTCAAAATAGTTCCACATGATATAGTGATATGTTTTTCACTCGACTTTATTATTTATGTCTTTGTTATTAACAATTTTATGCAAAAAATCGCTTTTTTTCAGTTTTTTGCTTATAAAATTGAAACTATCAGAGAAATCGTGATGGTGTCAATAGACTTATTGTAGAAAATGAAAAGACGAAAAAAATGAGCGGTCGGAAGACTCGATCAGACCCTTAGTCTAAGGGAAAATCGAAAAAAACCGGCCAAAATGCAGTTTTTTCAAAAGTTCATAACTCGGTTATTTTTTGAGTTGTAGCGTAGATCCTCCGGTAAGTAGATAATATTTATCAATATAAACTTTAATCGTGCGAAGAGCAGGAACTGTCCGATGCATAGTTTTTGATCTGTGGCCATTTGAATATTTTACTATGCAATTTTCCAGCAGACCTGAATGCGACAGGTATGGTCTGATTTCAATTTACAAAAAAGATTTTGAAAGTAGAATTCTCATAGTTCAAAACGTTCATCTTGGTTTTTCATGAAAACGCTGAGAAATATGTTAAAAATAAAGCTGAACATGACGAAAAACGGCCGAGAAATAACCGTCATGTTCAAAATGCCGACGCTTTCTAATGTCGTGCTTATCCTTGCCTGCTGCTCTACCCCCACTCTTCAACTATTCTCACGCGCTCGGCCCTTTTTCGTCATGTTCAGCTTTATTTTTAACATATTTCTCAGCGTTTTCATGTAAAACCAAGATGAACGTTTTGGACTATGAGAATTCTACTTTCAAAATCTTTTTTGTAAATTGAAATCGGACTATACCTGTCACATTCAGGTCTGCTGGAAAATTGCATAGTAAAATATTCAAATGGCCACAGATTGAAAACTATGCATCGGACAGTTTCTGCTCTTCGCACAAATGAAGTTTATATTGATAAATAATACTAACCGGAGGATCTACGCTACAGCTCAAAAAATAACCGAGTTATGAACTTTTTGGAAAAACTGCATTTTGGTCGGTTTTTTCCAATTTTTCCTTAGACTGAGAGTCTGATCCAGTCGTCCGACCTCTCATTTTGTTTGTCTTTTCATTTTCTACAATAAGTCTATTGACAGCATCACGATTACTCCGATAGTTTCAATTTTATAAAACATTTAGTCTCGCCACAAAAAATATCACTTTTACTCCTAATAAAACAATATAGTAGTACTTACTATTTTATACAAATCAAAGTTTCCTCACTCATGCTATTTTTTTTTCAAGAAAAAAACTGTCACTCTGATTATGCTAGATAAGAATTAGGAAATATATATGTATTTCAGATAGATGTTAAGAAACCAGAATTCGATAAAGTCTTCAAATCTGTCGAGGCTGAGCTTGTCAAAGTCTCTGAAGGATTGAAGAAATTGGCTGGACCTGATGCAGCTAAAAAAGCCGAAGATATCCAGAAGAGCTTTGACAAGAACCTAAAGGATGCTGTCACTCAAGTCGACAAAGTCATCAAAGCTATTGAACCCGATGCGAAAGGTAAGCTACAAAAGCTTATAAGCTCAAATTATTGTTGTTCATGTTGACCTACTAGTGCTCAGAAAATATCGTTCGTTTTGGACGTTAGAGAATTAGTAATTTCAACATGTCGAATGTAAGAAATATGATAATAATATATAATTTCTTGGAAATTACTAACGTAACAGAAATGGTAAAAGTTTCACCAGATTCTGGATCATTTGAATTTATTGAAAAATATGTAAATAACTTGCCATTCTGAATTTTAATCTATCAAAAATAAATCAATTATCGACAAGAAAACTTAGGTTAGCTTACGCTGACGAAGCATTCGTGTTACCGAAAAGTGAGTTTTAGAGCCCTTTCAGACTAGGATACTGTATCCGAGATACTGTATGCGAGATACAGAATTTAGGCCAGATACAGTCAAGATACTTTTGTTAGAATATAGTTTTGTAAATAAATTTTATCAGTACAATATCAGTGCTGTACGGTGCTTTTTATGAAATGGACATTGAAGAGTGCGCTATGCTGTGGTATATTATATTTCTGGGCCCTAACTACAGTGTACCATGTATAATTTATTTCCGTAACTTACAATTTACTCGATAGTTTGCGAACAGTTACTAGATAGTAGTGCACTGATTAATACAAATTTAACATCAATTCGCTTATCTAAAGGGTTTTCACTGCAATCCGTAAAAACTTAAAAGCAATATAAATTAACGAATAAACTCATTATTCATCGCTAATAAACAATATTATTGAAATATTTCATTTAATTTTTGTTATCCATCAGTAAGCTTTCGAAAAATAATCGTCTTGTTTCGAGAATTTTTAATAATATAATAATTTGATTTATTTAGCTAATGAATTTATGCATTCCTTTTTGAATGCACTGTATAATTACTTTTATAAATATACCTACCATATTCATTTTGTTGAACAATTGTCATTTCTTCAAAATTTTCACACATCTGTTTGGTAATTTCCACCCAACATTTTTGTTTTATATTTCTGTCGAAATGATTTTCATTACCTACTTGTATCCCATATACAAGAATTCGGTTCTACCAAACTTATAAATTTCTCGTTATCAAAAACTTCATTCTCCATGGTACAATCGAAAAACCGTTCTATTCCACTTCACTTCTACTAATAAATAATAAAAATATTGTACAGCTATGCTATTGTGCTTTTTGAATCGCAAAAGTATGCAAGTCTGAACAGGTCCATAAGCCACAATGATAATTCGGTATCCCGGATTCGGATACTGTCGCCGGCGGCTGAATGAGCGTGATTCAGAAATTTAGTATCGCGATACGGTATGCTGTGCTGAATGCAGTGTGAAAACGTACATATAAACGCATGTATTTTCTGTATCTGGGATAAGCGTATCTCGGATACAGTATCCAAGTCTGAAAGGGCTCTTAGCGCTCACGCTTTTGCTGTCCTACCTCGATGTAGGCCAGGCTACAGAGATTTAGAATGAGCATTTTGGGTAAAACGTGTTAGAAGAAAACCAGCTCCGCTATCGTTTGTAAAATAGTTCTATATGATATAGTGACGTGTTTTTCACTCGACTTTAATATTTGTTACTTTGTTATTAACAATTTCATGCAAAAAAATCGCGTTATTTTTAGTTTTTTGCTCATCAAACTGAAACTATCGAAGTAATCGTGATGGTGTTAAGAGGTTAATTGTAGAAAATGAAAAGACGAAGAAAATGAGAGGTCGGACGACTCGATTAGACCTTTAGTTTGAGAGGAAATTGGAAAAAACCACCAAAAATTAAGTTTTTTCAAAAATTCATAACTCGGTTATTTTCTGAGTTGTAGCGTAGATCCTCCGGTCAATATTAGTTATTAATATAAACTTTATTTATGCGAAGGGCAGGAACTGTCCGATGCATAGTTTTCCATCTGTGGCCATTTGTATATTTCACTATGCAATTTTCCAGCAGACCTGAATGCGACAGGTATGGTCCGATTTCAATTTACAAAAAAGATTTTGAAAGTAGAATTCTCATAGTTCAAAACGTTCACTTGGTTTTACTTGAAAACGCTGAGAAATATGTTAAAAATAAAGCTGAACATCGCGAAAAACGGCCGAGAAATTACCGTCATATTCAAAATGCCTACGCTTTCGAATGTAATGCTTCTCATTGCCTGCTGCTCTACCCCCACTCTTCAACTATTCTCACGCGCTCGGCCGTTTTCCGTCATGTTCGGCTTTATTTTTAACATATTTCTCAGCGTTTTGATGTGAAACCAAGATTAACGTTTTGAACTATAAGAATTCTAATTTCTAAATCTTTTTTGTAAATTGAAATCGGACCGTACCTGTCGCATTAAGGTCTGCTGGAAAATTGCATAGTCAAATATACAAATGGCCACAGATCGAAAACTATGCATCGGACAGTTTTTGATTTTCGCATAAATAAAGTTTATATTAATAACAAATACTGAGCAGAGGATCTACGCTACAACTCAAAAACTAACCGAGTAATGAATTTTTGAAAAAACTGCATTTTTGGCGGTTTTTTCCGATTTTCTCTCACACTAAGGGTCTGATCGAATCGTCCGGCCTCTCATTTTCTTCGTCTTTTCATTTTCTACAATTAATCTATTGACAGAATCACGATTACTCTGATAGTTTCAGTTTGATAAGCAAAATACTAAAAAAACGCGATTTATTGCATAAAATTGTTAATAACAAAGTTATAAATAATAAAGTCGAGTGAAAAACATATCACTATATCATATGGAACTATCTTACAAACAGTGGCGGAGCTGGTTTTCTTCTAACACTTTTTACATGAAAAAATCTCTGTAGCTTGGCCTAATATGGAGTAAGCGCGAAAACTACCTCCATGTCTACGAGCCATGATTGTGATTTTTTGACACTCACAGCGCCAAGTCGAACGATGAAAACGTCTACTGAGCATGCTGAAAGCGTGTGAGCGCCCAACGCGAAGTCACCCATTGATACCTACTGCTTGTTGATCAAGTAACTCAACTTTCATTTCGTTTAGTAACCTTAAAAAAGTATTTTCTATTATCCGTACATGTTTCTATAAGTAGGTAGCAGATGAATTATAAATATTTGTGTCTTCATTCTGTTATTAGAATTAATTTTTTCTTTTCGTCAACAATGCATTATACAAACGAGTTTAATCGGTTTTTGGGATCATATAATTCGACTCAGATGGAATTATTTGGTGTTATATTCCGTAATTTTTCGATAACATCATTATATATGTCTTAATAATAAATATATTATTTCAGCATTACGGGCCAACCTTGAAGCCTCCGGAAAAGACGTGTTAAACTCAATTGTTGACGGTGTTAAGAAAGTGGAAGGAGCTATTAAAGATGGTGCAGCAAAGCAATAAAGCTTGTAAATAGCATTAATTAATTTTCGAATTAAAAAGTTTAAACTATACATATTTTACTTACTTGGTGTTTGCTTGGTTTTCCTTTATTTTAGAAAAAATTTTTGTATATTCCTACAATATCCCATAATTCCATTTTATTAACAAATTCCCGTCTAATGAAAATGGGTTTTACCTACATCTGAAGAAAGTGTAAGTAACGAAGTGTCTTGAAAGAAGTCGCAATTTTTGCGGAATATACTATAGGTACATATACATATATATATATATATATATATATATATATATATATATATATATATATATATATATATATATATATATATAATATATATATATGAGACACACCCAATTACAGAGAAAAATAGAAAAACTGAATGTAAATACAAATACAAATATATGCATAATAGACTCTTATGCCAACATATAAGGAAACTATAAGAATTCTATCAAAACAGTAAGTGCCATATGCAAATAATATAATATTCACAATCCCATGTACACAACAGAAATCAATTCAAAAAGAAAAAAAAAATATATATATATATATATATATATATATATATATATATATATATATATATATATATATATATATTATGCAGAACTATAGAATCATAGCCATCTATGTAATCACACAGTTAGAATGCAATACTTATCTATAATATAGCTTCTGTATGTGTAGTATTTGTTTGAAATTCACAAATTACACACAAATTGTTGTTTTTGAACCTAAGCTTGCAATACGAATGCATGCACCATTTTCATATAATATTGAGTTTTAATAACCTGTGCATTCACTCCTGAAGAAGTTCTCATAAAGTTTACTTTCTTCTGTCTAAAAGAAGGAATGATATTGAATTTAACATTGAAAATCCTTGTCAACTAAACATGTGCAAGTCTATATATATATATATATATATATATATATATATATATATATATATATATATATATATATATATATATATATATATATATATATATATAATGTTATCAGGTATTACAAAATTAAGATTTAATCAGATATCTACTCCCATAACTTTCTTTGGTAAACGTATCATTAGAAAATGGATCATTAGACTTTGAATTGGTGTACTGGTTGAGAAATAAATTCTGAGAAGTACACAGACTAAAAAGTAACAGTCTTTAACAATTAGACACAGAATTTTATTCACGTGACATTGGATTTATTGAAGTTTGTTTTGTGGTTTGTTGCTTGTCGCTTGTCCTTGTCATACAAATAAGCAAGCGAGCGAGAGATGTCAAAGCCTAGGTACGATTTCAATAATATAGTGTTAAATTTTTTAATTTTTGAAGAATTTATTTGAAAATTACTTCATCACTACCACACGTATGGACATCATTTCAGAGACAATGTATAATTAGGACCAATGCAAGTGGTAAGTGATTATATAGTAAAGACTTCATAATGTGAGGTTATATCATTTTGTATTACAGCAATTAATTTATTAAGAAAAGTACAATTATGGAAGAGCAGAACAATATGGAAGAGCCACTTGATTCCTCGTATTCTATTAGGATTCTAAGAGAAGAATCCATGAGTTTACTTTCGGCTATGTTAAATCGCCCAAAAGTTATTCACACTAGTGAAGGTCTACCTAGGTAAGTCTTATGACTTGCTATGGACATTAGTTTTTGGGTGTAGCATAATGTTTTCCCTAATTGCATTTGAAATGTCCATTTCACTGGGTGTTTAACTTAATAGGATTGATGTAATGCAGTTGTTAAGCTTTATTAGTTTATTGTTTATGTCAAAAGGATCATTGGAAAAATCATCATATATATCTTCAGGTTGTAATAGTGAATGAACAAATATGTCACTGGGATTTAGTAAGAATTTGATTTTATTTATATGAATAATACAAAATAATGTTTCGATCACATTTAAATACATTTCTAATTTATCCGAGTTAATGTTATCCGTGCATGTCTATATCCAACCAAGTTTCAAACTGTAGTTTTAATTAGCATTCATATGGATATTTAGGTTACAGTGTCATGCAATTTCAGGAGTTTCTTTATTAGGTTATGTATTTGGGCTGATAGTTTTTCATCATATAATATATGAGGTATTTAATTTCATAAAAATGTCGGTCTAGGCGATATATTTTTCCTACGTAGTTTTAATATTGTTGTTCAATAACAATAATTTCTTTCAATTTACTTGAGTGTATTGTCAAGTTGTTTCTTTATCACTTTTTGATCAACTACTCTTGACTCCTTCCATGTATTTTGATAAAATCCAGAGGTAATTCATGTAGAAGTATTTAGTCGTTGCCTTATAAACGACAGGTGTGTCTACATCTGTAAATCAAAAAGTAAATAATTCGTGTTCTACAATTAATGGAAGATCATCCAAGAACTTTGTCATCTGTGAAATTCGGTGCAAATAATTAGCGTTTATTCCAGTTCAACCATTTGCATTCTTGCATTTGCTTGTTTCAGTATTTGTAAAATGTTTGACGATCCAAATGTTATAGCTGGAATCAGCGTTTTTGCACTACTGTTGCTTTCTCATTATTTCTAATTAATAATTGGTCATTTACAAAAAAAGTTGAACCAATTATATTCTATTCCGATTCTGTAAATGAGTAATTGAAATTATAAAATAAAAAGAGAATCAAGTAAAGAAAAAGTATATTCATCAACAAGAGATGCGACAGGACATCGTTGACATTTGATGAGGAGTGGGACCTAAATATTTTTATGATTGATATTTTGAAAACCCTGATATAATCAATCATTTTAATGAGAGCTTCATAAAGTTTTACAGAATTATATAAAATATAAAATAGTGGATAAACAAGGTTAAATTTTCATATCTTGCCTCAGTCTTAGACATTCCAATTCTCAGAGAAGCACACACAATTATTTAAATCATTGGAAGTCTCTGAAAATATTGAATATCAGTAGAAAAACAATTACTATATAACTCAATTTCTTTACTCCACAATTCAAGGCTGCCCAACCTTTTCAACAGTCGGGCAAAAGGACGATTCTAAAATCACAGGCGGGCCACTGACCACTGACAGTTCAATAAAAATAATAACATAAACAGCATATTCTGCTATTTAAAGAAATACAATTAACAAAATTTAAAATCAAACTTAAAAATTGGCACAATCAATGTGATTTCTGAATTTTTTTTGTTTCATTTTCCTATATTAGGCGTCAAATCAGATGTTGACAGACACAACAAAAAAATTTATTTTTTATATAAGTAATTCGGATTACGAACATATGTTGAACCGAAACTACTTAGAAATTGGAAGGCCAGGTTAGTTATTGCAGGAAAATTTTCTTTTGGTACCAGTTTCCAAAAATCTACAAATTCTTCTGAAGAAGTTTCTGACTTTGACAATATTTTTTCTAAAAAGAGTTTTTTATTGCAGAATAATTTTGACGATTTGTGAGTTCCAACTGAATATAGGATGACTTATTATTTCAGTCAAACTGTTAGTAAAAGGATTCACAAAAATTTGTCAATTTGTTTTTATACTTCGAACTCCTGGAATCTGCTCTGAAACGACATTAATAAGCATCTAATTTTAGATTCCTACTTAGTACAATGGATAGTGTCGATATTGAGCTTCTCTTTCATTTCTTTGAGTGTAGGAAAGTGGGCAATATTTTCATTGGCTTAATTCATTGAAAAGAGATTTAATTCAGCTTTGAATCCTCTTATCAAAGTAAGCATAGTCAGAAGCGCGGTCGGAAGTGAACAACTTTTTACTTGTAATTTGAAATTTAAAATATTGAGGTAATTGATAATATCAACAGTAGATGCAAAATCAGTCATCAACTAGGATTCTTTTTTCAGTAAATCAGTTTCCAAATGAAACACCCTTTCTTCTTCTAAAATTCCAACACCTGCTCTCTCAAGGTGAAGAAATTTTTTAACATGATTCTCTTTGAAAACAATCTCACAACGCAGTACAGTTGTAACTCTACATATTCGCTGATATATTCTTCAAATAAAACCCTGAATTGACGTATGTGAATAGTCCATAATATCATCCAACTGCATGTACTTTAGACAGGCAATTTTTAAACTTGCTCACGCGGGCGGCGGGCCATTCAAAATTCGTTCGCGGGCCACATTGTGGCCCGCGGGCCTGAGGTTGGGCAGCCTTGCTCCACATACTGATACACAAGTGGCACACTAATTTAATTTATATTGAACATTATATTCAAGAGAGTAAGATTCAATATAGTACTCTAGCTAGATAATCTCTTGATGCGATAAAACCTCTCAGAAATTTTGAACATAGAATAAATATATAAGTTATGGTTATATAGAGATCAAAAAACAAAGGAATTCTATACCTCTTGGATTTCAATAATTTGCCTTTTTGAGGTATGATTACAATGGAAAATTAGGCATTTTTGAATACGTTTCATTTCGGCAAGAAGAGTTTAGTATATTGGTTGAGATTTGATTTTCAAAAAAAGTTTAAACATTATATATATATACATATATATATATATATATATATATATAAATATATATATATATATATAATATATATTACATATATATATATATATATATAACTATATATATATATATATATATATATATATATATATATATATATATATATATATAATATATATATATATATATATATATATATATATATATATATATATATTCGTTTTATACTGTTTTCTCAAAATTTTATATAACCTCAACGTTAGTAAGTAATCTTTAACTTTTTGTGAACGCTGTTGTAAATCTAAATCTGTTCTTTATTATAGATGTCTTGATACAGGAATAAACATTTCCGAAAGCTCGACTATATGATAAAGAGTATTCTTTAACCTACCCCAACAATTATTCTGACTGCAACCTCAAGATATATTTTTTCCTTAACTAGTCAGTCAAGACTATCCTTCCATATTATATATATATATATATATATATATATATATATATATATATATATATATATATATATATATATATATATATATATATATATTCATTCGAATTGTTGTTGCCTGTGAACTATTTCTAATCTTTTGATAATTATTAGCAATAACAGGCTTGTTGAATCTCAAAAAACTCGATTTTATTAAAAAGTTGACGTTTCGCCACGACATTCGTGGCTTTATCAAAACTTTTGAAAAAATTGAAATTTCTTTGACATTTATTGATTTGAAAAAATTTGAATAGAAAAAGACTACTATGTCTCACTAAAATTTTTTTCGGCTGTGGCCGTTCTTTGTTATTTATTACGTGCTATTCAGTCCAATATTAACATTCAAATCTGTTATTATTAGATGGTAAGGGAAACCACAGAAACCTTTACCCACGTAATGTTCGAAATAGGTTCAAATTATTTTGATTTTGAAAAGTCAAAGAATAGGGTACTATTTATCTTGTTTTCAAAATTTTCTCATTGACGCTGTGGCCGTCTTCAGCTTTTAATTACGTGCTAGTTAGTCCAATATCAACAGACAGGTCCGTTGATATTAGATGGGAAGGGAGCCACAGACTAAAAGCACACAAATATACCAGAACACAAATAAAACATAAAAACAATGAGAATCATACTTTCAACTTTAATAGCACAAAAATTTTAGAAATAGAAAAAGATCAAAAACGCAGAGAAATTTTAGAAATGTAACATATTCAAAAAAATTTAAATAAAGTCGTAAATGATAGAAGAGATATCAAACATTTGAGTTCAATATACGCAGATTTAATTCTTTAATTTTTCGAAGAAACAACATGAATCAAAACTAACAAACTCTAACCATAACAACTCATCTTCTTAGACAAAATCTAAACATCTAGAATTTTCAATTTTTCTAAAAAGAAAGTATAGTTTAGAACATGTGATCTCCAAAATTACAAGTAATGTCTTTTGAGAGACAGCAATCAAATATTTTAAACCTATTTTGTACATTACGTGGGTGAAGGTTTCTGTGGTTCCCTTCCCATCTAATATCAACGGACCTGTCTGTTGATATTGGACTAAATAGCACGTAATTAATAACTGAAGACGGTCACAGCCGCAATGAGAAAGTTTTGAAAACAAGATAAATAGTACCCTATTCTTTGACTTTTCAAAATCAAAATAATTTGAACCTATTTCGAACATTACGTGGGTAAAGGTTTCTGTGGTTTCCCTTACCATCTAATAATAACAGATTTGAATGTTAATATTGGACTGAATAGCACGTAATAAATAACAAAGAACGGCCACAGCCGAAAAAAATTTTAGTGAGACATAGTAGTCTTTTTCTATTCAAATTTTTTCAAATCAATAAATGTCAAAGAAATTTCAATTTTTTCAAAAGTTTTGATAAAGCCACGAATGTCGTGGCGAAACGTCAACTTTTTAATAAAATCGAGTTTTTTGAGATTCAACAAGCCTGTTATTGCTAATAATTATCAAAAGATTATATATATATATATATATATATATATATATATATATATATATATACATATATATATATAGTAGAAAATAATTTTTAAGTATGAAGAGTTTGTTCATCATTGATAGAAAGACTACTTATTCATTATAATTCAATGATTTGCGATAAGTTTGAAATAAGAGTTAAGTTATTAATAAAATAATTAATTTTATTGTAAAAAAACTGTTTGGTGCTTTATAACTCTATGTTTATGATAAGCTACCAATGATATATTTGTAACATTTAATACCGAGAACCCCAAGCATTTGGGGTTAATCATAAACATTATTATTTTTTAATTACTTAGTTCTTATTAGGTACATATTATTTAATTATAATGAATAAGTTGAATTTCTATGACTGTAGAACAAATTCCTCATGCTTAAAAATTATTTTCTACATCTTAGTCGAGTTTGCTATATGAGCGCTTGTTTTCTCAGTTTCTTAAAAAAAAAAGGCAGAAAATCCTAGTTATTTTGAACCTCTTTATATATTCAAAACCGAAATGCTTGGATCGTCGCTCCTCTATTTACTAAAATATTATTGAAATGGAATATCTTATTTTTATTAATTGACCTTGTTTGAAAAACAAATTAAGGAACTTGTTTTTTGTAGTTACGAGTTATATCTGAAACTGTCGATATCTACATGTTTTAAAAAGGCTTCCTGTGCGGAAACGCAACTTTTATATAGTGTCATTAGTCGTATTTTATCCTGTAAAATACATACTATTGCAGTGTATAGAAGGAAAGCAGTTAGGTGCGGGAGTATTTTTCCCATCAGTTTTAGACCTCCTAGACCACGATTTTCGAAAAAATTTTCATGTCTGATATATATAAATATGTATATATATACATATATATATATATATATATATATATATATATATATATATATATATATATATATATATATATATATATATATAAAGTTTACTTTTCTAATAGTCTTTGATTTAAAGTTTCTAATTGAACATAAGGGTAAAACGACTAATTTGTTGGATGAATTTAAGTAAAACTCATTATTCTTTGCCAAGCTTTCGAATAATAATAATAATAATAATCTTTATTGTACGTATGGTTTATACAGCGTGTACTCGTCAATGTAAATATAATAAAAATGTATATAATATGAAAATAATCGTTTTTTGTACATACAATAAAACATGCAATGTGAATACACTCTATAATGTAACATTCACAGACAAAAGACGTAATATGAAAAAAAAAATCAGCAGGACAAGTATTCGGAAACTGAATAGAATGCTCTATTCAAAAGGAAATCTTTTATTGCCGTTTTGAATCTGGGCATGGTCAAATTCCTCAGATGTACAGGTAACTTATTGTATACTACGATGGAAGAGTACTTTGGGCATCTCTCTTAAAATGAAGATATGTGTCTGGGGATCGACATTACATTTGCATTCCTTGTGTAATACCTGCTATGATCACCCAACTTCTCGAATTCCTGGTTGTGCTTCTTGGCATACAATGCAGCTTTCAATATAAAGATACTCGGGAATGTGAGCAGTCTGTTCTCAATAAAGTACCCCCTACAGGAGTCTCTCGGCTGAATCCCAAAAAGCAACCTCACAAAAGTCTTCTGGGATACAAAAACTCTTCGCCATCCCACCGAGCAACCCCACAGGAGCACTCCAGAGGACAGTAAGCCAAACTGTAATATATACCAATCAGATCCACCAGGTTCAAAACAGATTTCATCTGCAAAATAGCAAAATATGCCTTACCTAGGCATCTACAAACATGTTGAAGCTGCGAATCCCACCGCAGTCGAGCGTCCGCAATGATATATTAATTACTTACTGAATTTTGAGGTTATTTACAGGATTTCTGCATGGCTCAAAACATATTTCGTTTCTCAATTTAAAGCAAATAAGTTCGGACA
The DNA here is from genome assembly GCA_030704885.1 of Cynegetis impunctata. NCBI lineage: Eukaryota > Metazoa > Arthropoda > Insecta > Coleoptera > Coccinellidae > Cynegetis > Cynegetis impunctata. Next base: position 185,619 of record JARQZK010002284.1, on the reverse strand, counting down.
TCACATGTATTTCGTTAGTATTTAAAATTATTTTAAATACTAACGAAATACATGTGATGTCCGAACTTATTTGCTTTAAATTGAGAAACGAATCCTATAAATAACCTCAAAATTCAGTAAGTAATTAATATAAAAAACTTTACTTTCTTAGATAATAACCATATGTTGTACTTCCAGAAGCCCTGAAAAAGAATTGAATTAAACTCGAAAGCTTGGCAAAGAATAATGAGGTTTACTTAAATTCATCCAACAAATTAGTCGTTTTACCCTTATGTTCAATTAGAAACTATACATACATATATAAATATATATATATATATATATATATATATATATATATATATATATATATATATATATATATATATATATATATATATATTTTTTTTTTTGCCGGTACATATTGACATATTTGGTACCTGGGATTGTTTCCATTGCGTAACTAAAGTACCAAAATTTGGGTAAATTTTCGCAACCTCCGCTATTTTTACGTAGATATTTTTAATTTCCACATAAATATCCTTCCCGGTAAATATTGACATCTCCAGCGGTTCGTATCACACCAAATGAGCTGAATTATTTTCATCGGGGATCGTTTTCATTGCAGAACGAAACAACCAAAATTCTGTAAAATTTTTCCAACCGCCGCCATTTTTACGTATATATATTTCATGTTTTTTCATGGTTTTTGAAAAATTGCCGAGCTCCACAGCTTCTGCAGATTGAGTTAGAGGGTACGTATATGGAGTTTATATTGACTTAAAATCCTTCTTGGGATTCAAATCTTTATCTCAACCGCGCTGCTGCATTACGTGGTGATTATTCCGTTCAAATTGCATCTCGATCTGTTTCGCTATCAGTGCGCGATGCACTTCGCGAATTTTTTTTAAAGATAGAGGTGTGAAATTTGCTATTTGGATTTAGTTGATGTTGAGGTGCGTTCCTGCAATGGTTTCAACTTTTTTGCTCGACCACGATGCACTTCGGGAACTTTTTTGTTTGGAAAATAAATTACTACTACTACTTTTTAATTCGGTTTGCTTTTTGAGCATGATTTTTCAAAATATGATTCAATTCACTAGAATCGCATCTCGACGCGATGCATTTCGCGAGAAAAATACGACTTTAGCGATGAAGCTCTTCTGCTCGCGAGTTTTTTTTTTCAAATTGAGGTGTACGCGCATGTTAAAAAAACATTTGTCGAGTTTACTTTATCCGCAGTTCTATAAAGCTGAGTAATTAATTTCACGTAACAGTCTATAAAAGTGATTGATTTTAATGGTTTGCGATTGTTGGAAGTTGATTTTTATTTACAACGACATTAGTTTATTGAACGTTTCATCACATCGTTATTTTTTTATTGCTATTACTCATTTCCTTTACCTGAATTCATGAATTTATTGCGTTTTATTCAATACATACATATAAAATACGTGATTTCTGTTATTTGGATACTAATATATGCAATGTGGTAATTTTGATACATGGGGCTCATCATAACATTCCACACTTCAAGACTGAATGAGAAATATTTTATATATTATGATAATAAATGTGTGAGTACTTCACCGTTTTCAAGCTTTGTGGATTAAGGACGTAATTGCAGGAAAAGTATTTTGGAAAACGGTTGCGAGAACGCGGCCCGCAAGGCCCATTCGGACGGCCGAATAACGAGAAAGAGCGTAGGCGACGTTCCGTTCTGATCTGCGAAGAAGATCGCGAGAATCGAGCGTTCGAAGTTTAACGTCATCGATTCACGAGAAATTTACTCGTTTGTGGCGTGTAAGAGTCACACTACTATCAAGCCACCTTCGGATATATATAATATATAAACGGCTTTGACGATTTCAACGCGATTTTGCACAAAAAATGACAATTTCATATAACGCCATCTACTAAATGTTTGTGGTACTTATATTACAATTCTTGATTGTTTAGTTCTGCCTCGAAAACAATCCCAGATACCGAATTTCAGGTTATTCGGTTTGATGGGAGCAGCTGGAGATGCTATTATGTATACAGTGTGTAACATCCCCAACATTTTTGGGGATATTGTTGGGATCATTTGCTACCTTCCCACCTTTGGACCCTGGGTTCTAAGACTCACGGTTAAGAAGATTTAATTTTTTTGAATTTTTTCCTCACACTACCCAAAATCTCGCCTTTAAACCCTCGTAAGTTTTTCACTAATGCCTGTACAAGCACAATTTTTTTCAAATATACATTCTGTAATGTATGCTTGTACAAATAATTGATAGTTTTCGTCACATCTGACAGTACTAAAGGCACATATAAAAATTCAAGCGATTTCAGAAAAAATCAACTCGGCGTTCATCCGTGTTGTGCATTCAAAAACGTGCGTTTTTTGTATCCAAATTAACGTTATTAGTTACACGTTTTTGGATGTATCCAGTTATCGACGCCCGTGTGTAGGGGCCTTAAGCTTTGACCTACTTAATATACTTATAGTAGTTCGGCCAGGCTTTATATTGGGGAGCTATAAGAAATATGTCAATTCACTGCGGTTCGAGTATGCTGCACTGAAGAGATCTATTAAGTTAGAAATAGTTGTGAGCTGATCTTGAGTCGAGGTGATTTGACATTTTCTATAATTCTGCATTGTGAATGCAGATTTCACATCGAGGAATACACATAACCAGCTCCATTGAAAGATTGTTTGATAATATTGAATTATTGAAGCATTTTCCTTGTTCACTTCATGTGACCTATGCATCTAGATCAGTGGTTCTTAACCGGTGTTCCGCGGGCCACTGGTGGTCCATGAAAGCACTCGAGATGGTCCGCGAAGCCATCCAAAATTTTGAATAAGTCATATAATTGAATAAGTCGCGTTCGGTCATTTCAGCCCCCTTCACTCTATGCAATGCAATGTGATGAATCTGACGACGTTTGACAATGCTGTCAATTACTTGTATTTGCTCGATTTCTGCATGACAACAAAGCATTAAAAGAAGAGTAACTGTTTTCCAAATAACTGGAAACGAGGCAAGGTGTTGATGAAATAAGTCTATATTTTGAGGAGTATTAACGTATTTTCATAATTTCTATTCAATATGTCTGCCATGTTATCGTCAATTTTCAGAGTTTCCTGTTGAGTAGTTGATCTCTTGCAGCAGTTTACGCAAGTTGATGGTTCTTTTTTTTCATTAGGTAGTCTCGTGCGTGATGGGTTTATGACCAATATTATTCAGTTGATTTTTTTGCTTAAATGAATAAATTGAACCTTCAACTCCAAGAGTCGGTAAATTTAAAGTTTTACGGCATTGACAATATATTAGCATATGAAGGTAAAATCAATGCGTTTATCGCAAACAGTGAGTTATGGATTAACAAGATCAACAGTGGCAATATTTCTGCGTTCGATAATTTGTATGAAATAATTGGGGAACACAATGCCAAGGGAAAAAAAGAAATAAAAAACAAACATGATACTCCATTTAACAAATTTGAAAAGTGAATTCAGTCGTTATTTTCCGAACTGCGAAGACAAAAAGAATTCGGAAACTGGTTGGCAATCCTTCCATTGTCAGAGTGTTTGAGTTCTTAAAGAAATTGAAGAAAAATTGATCGAAATGCAATACGACAAACAAATTGAAATATATATTCGAGGCAGGAAGAAATCTTGAAAATGTTTGTATTCAAAACGTAATTTCTTTCCCAAAGATTCAAGATATACCTCATTTGACTTTGTTTTCATCGACATATTTATGTGAGCTGGGGTTCTCGGTGCTTTTGATAATGAAAAACAAGCAACGAAATCTTGCCGACATGTGTTTGGCTTTCAGTAGCACTGAACCAAGGATTCGAAAGTTAGTTAAGATTATGCAGTCACAAAAAAACCGTTTATTTTCATCGACTTTTTGAAAGTAATATTACTTACAAAAAGTTGGTGGTCCCTGACAAGACAGAAATTTTGTAAAATGGCCCCTAACTATGAAAAGGTTAAGAACCACTGATCCAGATCAATACTTAGTTGCTCTGCATTGATGAACTTTTCCGTTCGCTAATCAATAACGATTATAGTCATAGTCTGCATCTCTGATGAAATATTCGTTTTCTTCTAAATATTTTTTATGAAGCATAAAGTGTAGTTTAACATTTCTTCTTATTTCAGGTATTGGAAGGGTTTAGCCGAATTGTGTGGAATAGAAACGTATTTAATAGCAAATCTGGAATTCCCCAAGGATTCAACGAAGGAAACTCTGAGACTGTGGACTGAGAAAGGAAATGATGCGACCATTCGACAGTTGATAAAGAATTTGGAAAGGTTAGATCGTTTCGATGTGGTGGACGATATCGGCGCCTTGATAGGTATGATTTATTGATTTTCGTGATGTTATGTAAAATAATAGTTAAATTTCGTTTATATATATATATATATATATATATATATATATATATATATATATATATATATATATATATATACGAGGTATGGCAATTTGAAACCCGGAATCGAGCTCCGAGGGGCAGCTAAATTAATTTTCGGCGAAATTTCGATCATAATCCTTCACAGTAGTCTCCTTGGAGTTCCACGCACCGCTTCCACCTCCGCTCCCACGCCTCGAAGCACCCACGGTAGTCGCCCTCAGCTCGGGGCTTCCGCGCCACCGTCGCCGCTACCTTCGCCTCCTGTACACCGCCGTGGTGGGTCCCCTTCAGGTACTGCTTCATCTTTGGGAATAGGAAGAAGTCGCAGGGAGCGAGGTCGGGGCTGTAGGGGGGTGCGGCAAACGTTGCGATGCTTTTTTTGGCTAAAAACTCGCGAATTTCGTATCGACGAATGTGCAGGTGCATTGTCATGATGCAAGAGCCAACCATTCTCCGCGAGTTCGGGGCCTCACGCGGAAAATACGGGCCCTCAGCCGCTCAAGGACACCTTGGTAGTACAGTCCGGTCACTGTTTGTTCCTCTTGGAACGTATTCCCGATGAATTACGCCTTTGATATCAAAGAAAATTACGAGCATGGACTTCATTTTCGATTTGGACATCCTGGCTTTTACAGGTTGTCCTAATTGCCATGGGCCACTATTGCTATCTCGGTAACTATAATAACCACAAGGTTGGTCAAATTAGATAAAATGTGCAGTTTTTGGAGGAAATCAACATGGTTGCGTTTTCCAATGGTGAAAAATTAGATTTATTCTTTTGTTATGCAAAAGCATCTCGAAGTGCTGAAAGAGCCCTTCAAATGTATCAAAATTAGTACCCCGAAAGGCGCTTACCGAAACGAATATTTTTACAAGGCTAGAGCGAAATTTGCTACTATACGGATCATTTAATAATCCTTCAGAACAGGGAACAACTGTAACGGCAGAGAATGGGGAAGATGAAACAAATGCATTAGGTATGTATCATACACTTTGAATTTAGGCAAAAGTAATTTCAAAAAATTAGGAAGTTTCAATGTTTATTACATAACTTCAATTTAATTAAATGGTAAAAAGTTAGAATGTTTGAAAACTTAATGAACAGTTTCTTTCATTACACGCTGCAACAGTCTGTTTATGTTATTAAAATATGCAATTGTTTTATTGGTAGTCTTAGCCACCTCTGATGTTCTGATTTTTATTAAAACTCAATACTACTTAAATTTTGTCTTTTCATCATTAAAACGCAAACAAATATGAACTTGTTGAATCATTAAATTCAGAAAAAAAGTGTTTTCAAGAAATGGAATAAAAAATACAGGTCCCTATTCAAAAACAATAAGTTGATGGTTATATCTCGATAACTAGACGAACCAAATTTCCTTAGAAAATAACAAATTGAAGAACGTCTAAAATGAATAAATTTTTTCCTTCATTAATTTTTTGTGAAAATTATATTTTTTGAGATATTCGATCAACTAGTTTTGAGCATTTTTTCGAAAAACCCCAGAGTTCGAGGTAGAATTTTTTTCAAATATGAAACTATATTTTCAATTTCCTCCAAAAACTGGACATTTTGTCTATTTGACCAACCTTGTAGTTCTTATAATTACCGAGATAGCAATAGTCCATGGAAATTAGGACACCCTGTATATATATATATATATATATACAGTTTGTCTCACTAAGTTGGAACCATATGGAAAACTTTTTTATTATTCATTTTAGGAAAAATTTATTCTTCATAACAAGTTCTACATGTTCTAAAATCTAAAATACAATCATCAGGTATCAAATTTTTTCAGTCGTATACGCGGTGTGTCGAAAAATATGAATTTTACTCAAGAGTAAAGTACCTTTATATTTGAAAATATCGAAAATTGTTAAAAAAAAAAAGTTGTTCAGAACTGAAAACTACGTTTAAATATGCAATTGCATCCACTTAAAAAAAATCATTTTTTCTTATTTTGTCAACAATAACAATGCAAATTTAACTGTAGTTACATGTAATCTAGTATGCACTGACAAAGAAAATGATTTGTCGATTTGTTAATAGGAAGATATGTTTGACAGTGAATGTCAAAAAATATAATAGTCGCTGCTTCCCTATGCGTCTTATATTTTTCTCCCACAATCAAAACAATTTCTATTTTTTCTTCACAAGATAATATCGCTACCATTTTTATGTGTCTTATTACTTCTAATGCGTTTTGACATTCACTGTCAAACATACCTTGCTATTAACAAATCAACAAATCATTTTCTTTGTCAGTGCATACTAGATTACATGTAACTACAGTTAAATTTGCATTGTTATTGTTGACAAAATAAGAAAAAATGATTTTTTTTTTGTAAGTGGATGCAATTGCATATTTATTGTTTTCAGTTCTGAACAACTTTTTTCTTTAACAATTTTCGAAATTTTCAAATATAAAGGTACTTTACTCTTGAGTAAAATTCATATTTTTCGACACACCGCGTATACGACTGAAAATTTTTTATATATGATGATTGTATTTTAGATTTTAGAACATGCGGAACTTTTTATGAAAATAACTTTTTCCCTAAAATGAATAATAAAAAAGTGTTCCATATGGTTCCAACTTAGTGATACAAACTGTATATATATATATATATATATATATATATATATATATATATATATATATATATATATATATATATATATATATATTATATATATATATATATATATATATATATATATATATATAAATTGAATCTTGCAAATACTTATTGATTAGACGAGTTTCCAACTTTAACATGTGGGTCCACGTTAATTTGTTCAAGTCTCGTGATCTAGTATTCTATAACGACAGGAAATTTAATCATGCGAAGTTGGATGATAAGTTTGATGAGAGCGGCATTATTTAATTGCATAAATTAAGCGGCCGAGTTCGTCCCGTTTCTGCTTGTTGGATGTTGTATGATGATTAGTACGTATTCGCACTGGTGTGTGTTTCCAACTACTTTTGAATCGATTATAATCAGCTAGGATTAATTGAGTCCTTGCAAATGGAATTAAAATTTCACTTTACTCCGAATCGTTCTTGCCGTCTATGTAGCGGAAAGAATGGTTATTGTATGGGATGAATTTCAAATTTATTCCAATGATTTTTATCAGAAATGTTGGAAATATTGCATTGTTATTGTAAAGTGTGAGAAGATAGACGACGTGCGCCGTGTCAACGAACATGGAAAGTGTTGCGGGTGTGCAAGGCAATGACACAAATTTGTATAAGAAAAACAAAAAAAAGGAAAAGATAAATAAGTACAAGAATAAAAATGAGGACTCGTATCATATGTTGAATAATTGAATTAATATACTTTTTCTTCAAACGTCATATAAGTGATAACTTTTGTGACGTTCCTCAATGACATTAAGTGTGATAAGTACTTATACTCCTAAGCGTATAAACACATTATAGTACTATGAATTTATTCACATTATTTATTATTTATTCGTAATATTTATAGTAAAAGTACAATTATGAAGATTTGCATCATTTAAGAATCCTCCACTTCTTGAAATATCAGTACTATTCATAACAACTTTTCCAGAATGAACGGCATTTACAAATCCATTACTTGTATCGGGTTCATTAAATGAAGATTGTTCGAGATTTTCCGCGGAGCTAGGTTGAAGAATTCTCTTAGCAATTTTGGTTTTACTTTGCACAGAGTCTTCGATGTACCCTTCGGCAACTGCATCAGATTTCCAACCCCCATGCCTTTTCAGCGTAGTGATATCCACCCCACTATCAAGAAGCATTGTTGCGGAAGTTCTTCTTAAGCAATGCCCTGTATATTCTTTTCAATTTGGAATCTTCAGATACAATGCCACGTCTTTTGCTACACTACCAATTTTATGGATACCCATAACAGCTTTATAACATTTCCCATTTTGATATTTCAAAAAAAAACGTCGTTCCCTAAAATCGGCAGGGCGCAAATTAACGTAATTTCTATATTTGCTCAGATATACATCACCCAGGACGTTGAAGGTTCTACTCTTATTAGTTTTAGTGTTGGGAATGTTTATTAGCAGCAAAGAACCCATATCTTCAAGATCATCAACTGTCATATTCACTAGTTCATCGCAACAAAATGTAATTTTATTACCTTCATCGCCAAATACTTTTCATCTGGGGCTTCAGACAAAAATTTGCTGAACTGTTCCCTTGACAAGACTCTCGGTTTCTTTGGCTTATAACCTTCTCCTTGCTTTTTTAAAAATGCACGCAAATTGTTGTATTTTTCAATGTTCACATTATGCTTCAAATTCAACACAGACCTTATCATTGAATAATGAGCCTACAAACTAGAACTCTTCATTTTCAGTGCCATTTCGGTAAAATATGCCAACAAAACGTTCTCAGAGTATTGCACTTTTTTTTTTCCATTGCACCATTTGTTGAACTTAACAAACGCAGCTTCATATACTGCAGCAGATTTCGTCGGCAGCAAGTTTTGTATAGCTATTCTAGCTGCCTCTGCCACCTCGGGAGGATCATTACACATTTCTAAACTCATTTTCTTCACCGAATTTGAAATATTTGTTTTAATGGATGTCAAACAAGTACGTATCCATGACAACGATACGAAAAAGGCAATATACAGTGAAATAAGTTAAAGATTCAATCTTGTTATCTTTATTAAAAAATTCGTTTCCTTTTATTGTTTTATTTCGAATGAAATTATGCACGTTTGAAGAAAAAATAGTATGTGATATTCGGAGAATAAGATACTTTATGTGCTTCGCATGGATTGTCTGACTCACTACGTTCGTCAGAAAAACTTTCCACGCTCGGCACATAAAGTATCACTTATTCTCCTAATATCATAATATACTATTACAGCTTATACGATGAATAATATTTCTTTAATGCAATGTCGGGATTATGGTATTTATTTTTTTTATTTAGATGCCATATATAGATGCAAACGTTTATCCGGTGATATAGCTTCGATTTTTCATAGATAATACGAAAACTTCGGTAATTGAGCTTGATCGAGATTTTCGAAAAAATCAGAGTTATCAATAATCTGTCTCGTGTGATATCTAAAAGCTGCCTAAGTGTGGATAGGTCGTTTCTAATGATGTACCACACTTGGTCTGACCATCCCTGCTGTAGTTTAGTCTTCCAAAAGGTCAATTTTTCAATGTCTCACGATCTATTCCATGTCTTGGACGAAATGCACCCGGATAAGGACATTTTATCATGTAGTGTTGTGTATCGTTACATCGAAGGCATGACCTCTAGATGCCCTTCGCTTAGCCGGCAGAAATGACTTGGGTCCTCCTCAAGTTCCAAAAGCCTACTTTTACGGGTACTTTTTAGTCAAATTTTGCGAGTACACAACCCGAAAAGTTAAAACTTGGTCATATACGTTTCTGATATGTTGCCCTTCTATCTCGCTCGTGAGTTATGTCCACCTAAAGTGGCGCCATCTCGGTCAAACGATTCGTTGGAAATTAGTCATTTTGGTGGAATTTCTTCTATACAAACAACGGTTTTTGAGAGATTAAGAAAGATTGTGAGTGAGTGAAATGGTATGAGGGGTGAGTTACTTCATCATTAATGTCAAGAGGCAGTTAACTACACAAAGGGGTGAGCAACTATGTTAAGGGGTTTGCTTGAATCATAGCTAGAGTTGAAAGTTTGTGAGAAGGTATTTTCGTATGTTATCTTGGATGATGATCTTGGATTGGTTTTGGTACGAATTGTTTCTATGAGGGATTGACCCCCGGGGGAGGAGATAAATCTTGTTTACATGATAGAAAGTGTAGTTTTGAAGCAATAGGGTTAAAAGTTGGTAGTTTCGTATGTTATCTTGGATGGGATTGGTTTTGGTACGCATTGGTTGGTTGGTTGACCCCCCCCGGAGGAGGACATAAATCTTGTTTACACGATAAACGGTGCAGTTTTGAAGCAATAGAGTTGATAGTTAGTAAGTAGGTAGTTTCGTATGATGTCTTAGATGGGTAAGCATTGGTTGGGAGGAAATAAATCTTGTTTTCCTGATAAAGAGCACAATTTTTAAGCAACAGGGTTCAAAGTTGCTAATCTAAATAGACGGAAGGCTGGTTCGAATTTGGTGAAACAATTGTTATTGAATAAGTAGATTTTTACAAACTGAATACTGTATGAAAATCTGCTTTTCTAATGCAGCTCTCTGCGATAGAGTTTTTGTTACTTTAAATATCTTCCAATTATACCTTTGAGAAAATGACTATTCTTGAGATGCATAACGCGTAAATTATATCGTACAATTTTTACTATTTTCACTAACGCATCAATCGCTCATCATTTCAGCCGAAGACATAAAATTCCACAAGCAACACCCGAACGGCTATAGAATTCAACCGAAGACTCCGAGTCCCGCACCGTACACCGACCCAGATAAGCGTGTCCTTACCACTGACGACTTGTCCAATCTGGAGAGTGGCGTGCCGCTTACCAATTACGACGCGTTCATACTCTTCGCCGAGGACGACATACAGTTCGCGACGAAGGTGATAGAGAGGATGGAGAAACAGTACAACCTGAAATTCTGCGCCAAAGAGAGGGATTTGGTGGTTGGGACGTTCGAACATGCGGCCATCATCAGGTTGATATCGGAACGGTGCGGTAAGCTGATCGTGATCCTGTCGCCTAGTTTCTTCAACAGTCCTATGAATAAGTTTTTTCTGAATTTTACTCAGGCAATTAGTTTAGGTAAGTAGAAGTCACGTGCTTGCAAGGTATGTTTCAAGTTTGCGTTTTCTATCGTGGTTTCCAAATTTCGACCTCATTCTTTGCTATTTGAAAATTAGCACTGCGATCGTATTGATTGCAGTTGGAAGCTGTTCGAAGCAATCATTTACATATCTTGCAACTTCACCCACAGGGATTTTATGGCAATCTTTACACCTTACATTGTTCGCCTCTTGGTAATTCCTGTAGTATTTTCCTCTTTGAATAATTAATAATTAATTTTCCCCAGCATATAACTATATAAAACCATGTTACACCTATCTTCGACAGGGAATGCGACTGTGGCTGTCTTCAATTGCTAATTAACTACGTTCCTGAAGAAGACCACCGTCGTATATATATATATATATATATATATATATATATATATATACATTAGCAACTTGGTTCTCGGGATGAAACGCGTAAAAGATTTGAAAAATCTCGAGGTTTCGGCTCCTTTTGTGAAGCCATGTTCAGCAGAATGTAAAGTGGAATCATACAGATACGTGGCCTCAATCTGCCTACTCCGCGAATCGAATTAGAAAGAATCGGAAACAATACGATTGCGTGGTCTCAACCTGCCTACACCAACCGTGCTGCTTTCTTTCAACTCTCAAGTCTCAACCTGCCTACTATTCTGAGTCTACTGACTGGTCGTTTTTCAGATTATCGAGGTGAAATCTTCGAAAGCGATACCGGTTGCTAACCCGGCCTGTTTGGGATTCAACTGCTGCAAATGCAACAGTCGCCTACCCACTAAAAACAACTCTGTTCTTTCGGTTTCTAGGCTTTAGTCTACTAGACCTCCAGTCTCGCACTAGATTAGAAATCTCGTGCTGCGGTCAGCACTGAAACCTGTTCCCTTCCTTGTGCCTATATTTCAAGACCCAAGTGTATATTTCTCTGCGTCGCGACGCTTATTTTGAAATCAAGTAAACATACCTGACGACTGCCCGTGGCATTCTCTGTCGACGGAAGGTATGTTCGCTTCATTCCAGGTCGATTCTCTGGTGAACAATGCTCATCACTGCGACATCGAGTTCCAATCAGTAATGGACTAACATCTCTGCCCATCCGAAATCCGTCTTCACTCGTCGTCTTCAAGGAGCATCGTTCGTCTTCGGCTCTAGGTGATCCTACTCTTTCCCACCGTGCCGATTCTTTGTTGGGCGCTGCTCCTTACTAGCGACCCGATGAAGAACGTGTCTAATGGACAAAAATCTAGGTCCGACTTCACTCCTCGTGGCGGTGATTGATAGGGGTTACTCACGCTCATCGGCGCGGGATGCACTCTGATTAGATGTGACATGGCGGCCACTGAGAAGTGTTTTCCATGCTGCTAGGTGTCTGTGACTGTTATCTCTGGTGTTCAAATAATTTGGACGTTTTTCTATTTCTAGAGCTTCTCGGAAAATTCGGGATTTGAAAGATCGGACAGGGGAAATGGTTTTGGGGAAATCAATAATGTGGCCTGTTTGGGTGTGATGCTGGGAAGGGCATTGGTGACATCTGAGTGTCTTACTGAAAGTGAATGTTCCTTGGCACGGACCTGAATTCGTCGGTTCGTTTGTCCTATATAAGAACGAGGACAATTGGAACAGGGAATTTCATAAACAAAACCGTGGTTTTCGTTAGGAATTTCATTCTTGGCGGATCTGACTAGATGGGAGAGCTTTTGTTGGGTGGTGAATATTGTTTTGAGGTTTGTGTTCTTGAGAGGTCTTGCGATCTTATATGTTACTCCTTTGATGTAAGGAAGGAATAATTTGGGTTAAGATTCTTGGTCAGTGGAATGGGAAGGTGGTAGAGGTGGGGCGATGCTCGTGGGGCCACGTATCTGAATTGGCATTCTCCTGAAGATGGCTTCACAAAGGGGGCCGAATCGTCGAGATTTTTCAGATCTTTCACGCAGTTCATCCCGAGAACCAAGTTTTTCACATACTTCCGAACGCGGAAATGTATCTGAACATTTTGTTGGAAATTGTGGGATTTAGGGCAAAATAAGTATAAACTGGATTTATTTAGTGTTCATATTCAGCAATGTTTCGTAAAAGTTTTCATCTGCACCTAAGTTTTCATCTGCAACCTATAAATGATATAATAGTATTCTGATAAAATATAAACACCTAAAGATTGAATTAATGATAAATAATAGATAGGATGATGTATACTTATGGTTATATTATTGTTGTCTCCTTATCGTGGTTGTTTATACTAAGTTAAACTGTCAGAAGAAAAAAAAATATGAAATAAAATAAAAAGAAGAATTAATTATTGTTTTAAATGTCATATTTTAGCATAGTGCATTTGTACAAATTTTAGTAATGAAAACCTTTTAAGGCCTGAAGAAGCAGACAAAAAATTTTGCGAAACGTTGCTGACTATAAACACTAAATAAATCGAGTTTATAATTATTTTCTCCTAACTCCCGCAATTTCCAGTGTAGATTGATTTTTCATGGAGGGCACTAATTCGAATGAAATATATGATCGGAAACAATTCTGATTCTTAGAGATATTTTAATGAACTGCCAGTTTGTACCTCTATTTGTAATTGCCACGAGTATCTTTTTTATATTGCATTAATAAACTTTTGCTATATTATATCAATATGAATACTTTGAATACAATTCACAAATTTATCTCACTGAAAATAATTAACTGGTAAATTTTATAAATATTTTCGCATGACACTTCACGTAATTCTTTGCAGAAGAAAGAAAAATAATACCGTGCCTTTATAAACCGTGCCCTAATATGCCACCCGAAATAAGATGCTATTTTATGTTGGATTATACGAAGTCGAGGATGCTATGTAATTTTTGGGATAAGCTGTACGAGTCTATAAAGAACCAAAAAGCCCCAACGAATATTAACAGCAGGTAATACTTCCATTTAATTGCATATTTGTTCAGAATTTCGCTTATAGTTAACCTTCAATTTGGTACGCAATTTGTACTGATATTTGTTCTCCTAGCCTTACGTAGTGTGCTAACATCTTGCATGTAATTTTTTAGGAATTATTGTTGACTTATAAGGACTTTTATTAATTGTTGTGTTTATGTTTTACGAATTATTCAACTATTTATCAATAATATAATGGTAGCTATTGTAATCAAATTCGCGTGCCTATAACAAATTTGATTACCTCAAACAGCTCTTGTTCTAATTTTAAAAAAATTATCATAAACGATCATCATGGTGAATGTCAGCATTCTGGCTTCAGGTATCCCTTGATGAAGGTTCTTGAAGTTCTATTGCTTAGCTTTTGAAAGAAATGAATCAGTTACGTACATTTGAGGCTACGGTTATGATGGATGCGTTTTCTGACGATCTACTGTTCGGACGTACACGTCAGGACTGTTGGTCAGATACAAGTCATCATCACGTAGCGCTACAACCCTGGGTGGGTCTTGGCTGACTGTACAACTTTTCTCCAATTTGTTCGGTCTTCCATCAACTTAGGGTCAAATGGAATGTTCATTTTCCGGAGATCTGCTTGGATGTTATCTCTCCATCGCATTCTGGGACGTCCGAGTGGTCTTTTGCCTCCCATACCAGTTTTATAGCAGCTCCAGGTCTGTACCAACTCTGGACATTCCAGGTTCCAATATTCATGGTCCTTTTACATTGCATTTGTCGTTTTTTGTGTTTATCTGTCCGGTTCCGAGGCAAAGTTGCAGTTTTCATAACTAGTTTCTTTTTTCCGAGGGTGGGTAGTTAACCCTCCGCTCAACCCTCCTCTTTTATCCGGGCTTGGGACCGGCTGCAGTAAGGTGATTTCCGAGCTACTCAATCCACTCGTTCCTCACCCTACCCCAGGCAGAGTTGGTCAGATACAAGTGGTTATAGTAAATGCGTATTTTGTTCTGTTTTCGCACATAGAGTGTCAAGCGTAACATAGCTGAAGATGAATATCAATAATAATAATTTTTGAAAATATTATCACTATGATAGAAAGTCCGTTATGAATAGGTCAGAAAATTGTTTGTATCAAGACAAATTAACCGAGAATGACACAAGTTTGTAGAATATTTTAGAATATCTCGACAAACCTTTCATTATATCCTTAATGAAATTTATGGTACAATATCTAAGAAATCAAATGTCTAGTTCATCCACACAAAAATCATTTTTCGAAAACTAATGTTTTAATTTTTCCAACATACGTCTTTCTGTTCGCACGAATTCGCATGAAAAATCAAATACGTTTGAACGACTTCGTTGTTCAGGCGACTTCGTACGACATCTGACGAACGATTCGAAAGCACCATAACCTCATTGATACATTATTACCCCGAGGCGGAGCTAAGGGGTTATAGTATCACGACAAAAAGTTAGTAGCTGGTCCGATTTGAAAAATTCCAACGGATATCGATAAAATACATATGATTTCATCAGAGAAGTTTTGTTCCCAATTTTTTCCCAACGAAGAATAAAAAATTATAGCGTTCTTTAGATAGGCATAACGACATGCGCATGCGCCAAGGTCGATATGTACGAACACCTACAAAACATGCGTCGAAGTGCTCCGTGTGCCACGGTAACCAAACGACGTTGATAGCTTCAGCTGATTCTGCGTCTGTGTCTGCTTCCCATCTTATCAATTTGATTCATAATTTGCAGCAGAATGAAAAAATTATAGCGTTTTTTAGATTTTTTTGTCCATAGACATGTGGTGCTATCTATAAATCTTAAACCTAAACTGATTTTTACAATAATGAAATAAAATGATAGCATTTAATGTGTAGTTTGTTAATTTATGTGATACATTCAAAAAATATTGACGTGGCGCCACCTAGAAATAAAAAAATTAGTAAAAATTATGAATTTCACTCAAATTTTCGATTTTATCTCAAATACTATACATTTCCCGATATAGTCACCATGAGGAAAAATGATCTGCGATAGACTTATCGGGCATTACGACATGCACGTGCGCCGAGGGGTTTTTATCATTCCTAGTGCTACGCAGTAGGGTGTCCGGATTTTTATGTATTTGATTCATTCGTGAGGGTTCTGACGCATCCAGTATAACAGTAGCCTTAATAGTCCAAGATCCCAAAGCTACCAGACGTTACTTATTTTCTCAGCAATAATTGTGGGATGAAGTAGTGCTCGTATGTACTTTCAGTGTATGGATACCTGCTACCTTGCGCCGACGGCCAATTTCCAGATATCAGGTGCTAAAGATGGAAAAAACTCAACTAACTTTTCTTATTTTCTCAATCTTGATTTTTATATATGATACTCAGGGAACTATTTCAATACCTTATGAAAGCAGCCAGACCGATCGTATGCGCCAAACATCCCGCCAGACACAAATAAAGTGCATTTTGCATAAAATTGTTAATAACAAAGACATAAATAATAAAGTCGAGTGAAAAACATATCACTATATCATGTGGAACTATTTTACACACAATGGCGGAGCTGGTTTTCTTCTAACACTTTTTGCACAAAATGCTCACTCTAAATCTCTGTAGCTTGGCCTATATGTCCTACTCAACACTATCCTCGGCGAAGTCCAGAACTGCTCTACTTAAGCGAGTACCAGTTACACAAAATAAAAATAAAAAATGTCTGCATATAAATTTGAACAAATTTTAAAATATAGGACGCAAATAAATAAATTGCACACAAGAAGAAACATCAACAATAAATCCATTATGAAGAATACAAAACCAAGCATCAAAGGACCATAAGATATTCCTTATAAGCTCTCTTAAATCCATTGGATGATTTTTTTTTGACGTTTAATGGTATAGAGTTGAGTATTTTTGGTGCAGAGTATGAAAATGATCTCCTGAACGCAGCAGTCGTATGCCGGGGTATTCCTATTTCTGGTGTTCACATCATGAACAACCGACCGATATGTCATCTTTCTTCTAATATAAGAAGGAGTTCCCTTATCTGAAACTTTATGGGCAAAATATGCACGGTGAAGGTTCCTTCTGTCCCGCATATTAAGCCATCCTAGTTCCTTCATATATAGTTTTATGTGATCTCTCATTCTCAAAGACCAAATGAAATGAACACATGACTTTTGAACTCTTTGGATTCTAGTTGAGGTTCGAATATCAATGCACGGTCCATAAATCAGGTCTTCATAGTTTGAGTGACTCAAAACTAAAGCTTCACATAACTGTTTCCTCAAATCCTCGTTTAGAATTGCCCTGCTACGGTAAAGATTTCTTAATGACAACTTTTCTGGACTATTTGTTTAATATGTGTTTTAAATCGTCAATAAATAGTCCCAAATTTTTTATTGTTCTACAGGGCTCAATAACTGCACCATTGATTACGACTTACTTCATCAGCTACATGCGCTCGGCTGCCCAGATATATCATGTGTGATTTGGAAAGATTCAATTTGAAACCATGTTTATCAGAGTATTTAAATATTTTATCGAGGGTATCATTAACTCCTGTAATGACTATATCAGCATAATCTTTATTGAAACTTGCATACACCTGAGTATCATCAGCAAATTGATGCATACTACAATCGCCAGAGAGTTCTTTCAAATCCATAGTGTAAAGTAAAAACAGGAGCGGGCCCAGTATCGAGCCCTGTATGACAGTATGAGCGAAGTGTCATGACAGTAAGTATAGAAGGGATAGATAATCACTATCGCGCTTAAATGAGCAAATCATGACATTTCGCTCATACTGTCATACTCATAGGGACATTTTATTTGTGCCTGGCGGGATGTTTGGCCCATACGATCGGTTTGGCTGCTCGCAGAAGGTATTGAAATAGTTCCCTGAGTATCATATATAAAAATCAAGACTGAGAAAATAAGAAAAGTGAGTTGACTTTTTTCCATCTTTAGCCCATACGATCGGTCTGGCTGCTTGCATAAGGTATTTCACAAAAATAATTGCTGAGAAAATAAGTAACGTCTGGCGGCTCTGGGATGTTGCTCTATAATAAACGTGTGATTTCATCCCCGCCATGAATTTTATACCTCACATAAGGTATTTATTAGTATATTCATTACAGAAATTACAAAGACTGCAAAACAAGTCAATAAAAACTATATTTGCTATAAATCACTATACACCCAGACCAAGCTAGTTAGTCGAGTATGTTAGGTACGCTGGCTAGTATTTGGGAGGTCTCGGGTTCAAACCCCGGGGCCGACTGGTCTGCCATGAGTTTTTCTCAGAGGTTTCCTCATGGTAATGTAAGTCACTGCTTGCAAACTTACAAGGCGAATGCTGGGCCAGTATTAATCCTCTGAACCCTACCCACACTTCCTATGTTCCATAAATATCCCGTCTCACCTATCCTTAATGCACTTGTACATACAAGTGTATCCTCTGATCTGGCTGAAGGAGTTAATCCCAAACTCAAGCTGCCCGCCTCCCTGACACATACTTCAGGGAGGAATGAAACACGTGTGTTTCCTTTTTTTACACCCAGTGAAAACCTATACAAACAATACCCATTTTTTAAAATTGAAGATTTAAAGACTTTGGAGCAGGCTAAATTAATATACAAAATCAAAAATAAACTAATAAAAACTAATGTTGAACAACTAAATAAGGACATTCATAACCATAACTTGAGAACCAGAAATAACTTGAGATCTAGATACTTAAGGGCAAAAAAAGCACAGGACTCTACTATATTCAGATGTATCCAAACTTATAACAGGCTGCCTGAAACATTATTTGTTGGTAAAGAAGAAGTTGTGAGTCATAACCTTAAAAGATATATAAAAAACATAGACTGAATCTTTAATATTATTTTATTATATTGTTACATAGAAATTTTCTTATGATTTTGTTATGTTTTATATAAATTTATTCTATGGCCTCGGTGCCAGTATTTATTGTATACTGATTAGAGGTCTGAAATAAAACTATTAAAAAATATATATATATATATATATATATATATATATATATATATATATATATATATATATATATATATATATATATATATATATCTGATTTATCGATCCACCGAATTTTCAGAAATGAGGACGAACCGTCGAAACAGATAATCATCAAAACTAACTCCCATCGAGATCCCAAGTCGAGACCCCGACCTCTCCATCACAAGGTAAAATTCAACAGCCTGAACGACCTCAGCCAGACCGACTCCGAACTGCTCGACTCGAACCTGAACCCGAGTACGAGCGCGAACAGCCTCGGAAGCACGACCTACTCGGAACCACCGACGAAGGGAAAGGTCAAGCCCAAAAAGAACTGGTTTAGAAAAATGATACAAAAGTACATAAATATCTACCGGAACTCCAATCAGCATATCTAAACGAACGACCGCCGAAAGTAGTAGGACTGTTCTGGAACACGCGCGTGTAGATCGATTTTTCCAGATCGGGCTGATGGATCGGGAAGTTTTTTATTTCCAAAAACCGAGACTCGTCATTTTTATTTATTTTCAAATAGAGATCAGTCGTGAATTCTGGGAGCGCTTTGCAAATGTAAGTGTCGATTGAAATATCCGATATAACCTCCAAACGTACTAACTATATCCGCCATTTTTTTTGAAAATTCAACGATATTCAGAAAAAAATTGTAACCATACTTTCATTCAAAAAAATTAAAATGCACTGACCCTTATAACTTTTTACATGTTTTTCTAAGACTTAACTAAATATTCAACGTAGGTATATAAAATATTGTTGAAATATTGAAAGAATGTTTCATTGTTCATTTTCAATATTTGTTTCAAATGATTAACTATATTGGCAATAAGTTTAATTCATCAGTTAACCTCAAAACTCGGCAGTATTTGAAATTAGAATGTTCAGGAATCTCATTTGTATTTGAATGTAATCTGATCACTTCACCAAAATTTGGAACATGTCCTAAATATGATTCGACAACAATATGTATCGTAATTAAAAATATAAGCTTAATTGAAACTTATTGATAAGTACGGTGGATATTTCTGCAAGTATCTTAACCTAAACCTTAATTTGGAATTTTTATTTAGAATTTATTTTCTTGTTGATACAGCCTAAATTTTAATTTGAATGTAGTCAGATACTCGTATCACTTTACCAATATTTGGAACATGTCCTAAATATAATTCTCCAAAAATATGTATCGTAATTAAAAATATAAGCATAATTAAAACTTATCGATAGGTAAGGTGAATATTTCTGCAAGAATCTTAACCTAAAAATTAATTTCGATTCCTTTTTTAGAATTGATTTTCTTGTTGATACATCCTAAATTTTAATTTGAATGTAGTCAGATACTCGTAACAGTTTACCAAAATTTGGAACATTTCGTAAATATGATTCGACAACAATATGTATCGTAATTAAAAATATAAGCATAATTGACACTTATCGATAGGTAAGGTGAATATTTCTGCAAGAATCTTAACCTAAAAATTAATTTCGATTCCGTTTTTAGAATTGATTTTCTTGTTGATACATCCTAAATTTCAATTTGAATGTAGTCAGATACTCGTATCACTTTACCAAAATTTGGAACATGTCCTGAATATGATTCGGTAAAAATATTTATAGTAATCAAAATATAAGCATAATTGAAACTTATTGATAGATAAGGTAAATATTTCTGCAAGAATCTTAACCTAAAAATTAATTTCGATTCCTTTTTTAGAATTGATTTTCTTGTTGATACATCCTAAATTTTAATTTGAATGTAGTCAGATACTCGTATCACTTTACCAAAATTTGGAACATTTCGTAAATATGATTCGACAACAATATGTATCGTAATTAAAAATATAAGCATAATTGAAACTTATCGACAGGTAAAGTGAATATTTCTGCAAGAATCTTAACCTAAAAATTAATTTCGATTCCTTTTTTAGAATTGATTTTCTTGTTGATACATCCTAAATTTTAATTTGAATGTAGTCAGATACTCGTATCAGTTCACCAAAATTTGGAACATTTCGTAAATATGATTCGACAAAAATATGTATCGTAATTAAAAACATAAGCACAATTGAAACTTATTGATAGGTAAAGTGAATATTTCTGCAAGAATCTTGACCTACAAAATAATTTCGAATTTTTATATGTAGTTGATTTTCTTGTTGAGACATCCTAAATTTTAATTTGAATCTAGTCAGATACTCGTATCACTTCACCAAAATTTGGAACATGTCCTAAATATAGTTCTTCAAAAAATTGTATCGTAATTAATAATATAAACATAATTGAAACTTATTGATAGGAAGGTGAATATTTCTGCAAGAATCTTAACCTAAAAATTAGCTTCGAATTTTTATTTAGAACTGATTTTCTTGTTGATACGGCCTAAATTTTAATTTGATTGTAGTCAGACACTCGTATCACTTTATCAAAATTTGGAACATGTCCTAAATATAATTCTCCAAAAATATGTATCGTAATTAAAAATATAAGCATAATTGAAACTTATCGATAAGTAAGGTGAATATTTCTGTAAGAATCTTGACCTAAAAAATAATTTCGAATTTTTATTCATAGCTGATTTTCTTGTTGGTGCAGGCTAAATTTCAATTTGAATGTAGTCAGATACTCGTAACAGTTTACCAAAATTTGGAACATGTCCTAAATATAATTCTCCAAAAATATTGATCGTAATTAAAAATATAAGCATAATTGAAACTTATCGATAAGTAAAGTGAATATTTCTGCAAGAATCTTAACCTAAAAATTAATTTCGATTCCTTTTTTAGAATTGATTTTCTTGTTGATACATCCTAAATTTTAATTTGAATGTAGTCAGATACTCGTATCAGTTCACCAAAATTTGGAACATGTCCTAAATATAATTCTCCAAAAATATGCATCGTAATTAAAAATATAAGCATGATTGACACTTATCGATAGGTAAGGTGAATATTTCTGCAAGAATCTTAACCTAAAAATTAGCTTCGAATTTTTATTTAGAACTGATTTTCTTGTTGATACAGCCTAAATTTTAATTTGATTGTAGTCAGATACTCGTATCACTTTATCAAAATTTGGAACATGTCCTAAATATAATTCTCCAAAAATATGTATCGTAATTAAAAATATAAGCATGATTGAAACTTATTGATAGCTAAAGTGAATATTTCTGCAAGAATCTTAACCTAAAAACATTATTTCGAATTTTTGTTCATAATTGATTTTCTTGTTTATACAGTCTAAAGTTTAATTTTGTAAAGTATCAAGGCAATCTGAAATTTGCAAACAGCTCGCAAAATTCATCTCTCAGACAATGTTTCTAAAAAATAGAGTATTCTTTTTGAAAGGAAAGAATTGAGCTACCTTATCAATTTGACTAGCTTATTTTTATGCCTGATAAACTTACGATCAAGTTAAGCGAAATAAAACGTTATATAAGTTAGCAAATGAAATTTAAATTAACAGGATATACTGTGAAGAAAAATCAGCTCTGACAGAATCCCAATCAAGAGATGATTTTTTCTTATAAATCTATAACTATCCCATTTTTGTTTATTCCTTATTGGACCATACACAGGTATATTAAGCAATCCCTAAGTAACTTATCATTTAAAAAAGTTTTCTCGGTCAGTGCATTTCAACATATCCGGACTGAGGTCTTGTATGTTTAATTTTAAAGAAGTTATAATTTATCTCACTAACATATAACATATTTTGTTCCTTTAATTCATGCTTTGGTTAACATCCTTTGTGCTCGGGGCATATGGATGACATTATACAACTTAATGTTAATTTATATATTTATTACATTACCAATTTTTCTATTCTGTTTACATTTTTCACAAGCCTAAAAATGGATATTTTAGTTGAAAAAGCTTCAAAGATAAAATTGGTAGAGTCTCACTCGTTCGCCTTCAAAATCATTGGATATAATTCTAGTGTGAATTGTTAATAAACGGTACAATGAGAATTTAAAAAAAAAAAAAAAAAAAACAATTAATAAGTTTGAAATATTTGTTTGGCTCTTTAAAAAAATAAGTAGATTCGACATACAAAAGTAACTACACAATTATCACAATTTCTTTTAGAAATAAATTTTTATTCGTAAAAGAAATTGTGATAATTATTTAGAATTAGAGATTGGATAGCTTTACTACAACAATTAATAATCGAAGCTCTTTTTCACAGAACTGATTTATATTTTAAGTTAATGACGACTTAAGCAGTATAGATACTCGAGTAGTGTTGTAAATAATAAAATACCATTTCATGTGCATGTGTCTATTTACACCAAATCAGTTTATTGTTATCTACCGCATCTTAACGTTTGGAGGTATGTAATATACGAATACAAGTTGCTTCTTTTCAGTTATAACTTAGTTTCATATAACTTAAAGGTGCATTAAACAAAAAAATGATGAGATATTCTCCCTTGCATAAACGTATAACGATAAACAATGACAACTTACAACTGTGCTCCTGGATGTTCTAAAATAGGTTATTTGCGAAATTGAAATTTATAAAAATTGCCCATGTGCGAAAGTCGTTTTAAGCGAGGTATTTTGTGATATATAATGATTATTTACTGTCTTTCATTTTTAGCAATCAATGGTTACATTCGAAAAGATCTGTCTTATTTTTCGTGCTTCATACTTAAACTTATAGGGGATGTTATATTTTCATTATTTATTGGGTCATTCGAAGTAGTCTTTTTCATCAACGACTCAAAAGTAATACCAATATGTCGATATTTTAAAAATGGGGAGAAAATGTTTTATAGAATGGAAAAAGCTTTTACGTCAATTTGAACTAAGAGTTCCTGAAATGCTTTTAAGGTCGGTATCCATAATGGAGGAAGTTAGGGACCAAACATATTTTCACATGGCATATCGGACTATGCTGAAAAAGAAAAACTTCCGAAAGTTATGTCGAATCATTGTAGGCTGCTCTGATATTATGTGCAGAAAAGTTTGAACGCAATGAAGCACCGTATCAATGCATTGTAATTTTTTATAGTATCTGTATAATTCAATTGCACTAGTTATTCGTAATTTATAATGATAATAGAGTTCATTGTTTTCGGAGAACATGTACGAAGATTGAAAAAGTTCAGGCGAGCTGGAAGAAAAATTGATATATACACATCTTCATTTGAATTTTCCTCATAAGTTAGTGAAAAAACTATTATTTACCATTTTCAGCCATCCAAAATGGTGTTTAATTTGAATATGAATTACCCAATAAAATATCGAATTGAAGAAAACATAACTTGTGCTATTTGCTTTAATTTATATATCGGTCTATTCAAATTTCAGCTTGATTCTAATTCATTGCAATTTTTTATAGTGTCTATGTGATTAAATTGCACTACTTATTCGTAATTCATTATGATAATACTGAGTTCATTGTTTTCGGAGAACATGTACGAAGATTGAAAAAGTTCAGGCGTGCTGGAAGAAACATTGATATATACATATCTTCATTTGAATTTTCCTCATAAGTTAGTGAAAAAACTGTTATTTACCATTTTCAGCCATCCAAAATGGTGTTTAATTTAAATATGAATTACCCAATAAAATATCGAATTGAAGAAAACATAACTTGTGCTATTCGCTTTAATTTATATTTCGGTCCATTCAAATTTCATCTTAATTCTTATTCATTTATACTGTCTGCTCTGATATATTGTACAGTTTGAAAGCAATTAAGCGCCTTATCAATTCATTGTAAATTTTTATAATATCTGTGTAATTAAATTGCTCTACTTATTCGTAATTCATTATGATAATACTGAGTACATTGTTTTCGGAGAACATGAACGAAGATTCAAAAATTTCAGGGGTCCTGGAAAAAAAATTACCTATCTTCATTTGAATTTTTCTCATAAGTTAGTGAAAAAACTATTATTTACCATGGTGTTGAATTCAAATATGAATTACCCAATAAAATATCAAATTTTGAACTTGAAGAAAACATAACTTGTGCTATTCGCTTTAATTTATATATCGGTCTATTCAAATTTCAGCTTGATTCTAATTCATTGCAATTTTTTATAGTGTCTATGTGATTAAATTGCACTACTTATTCGTAATTCATTATGATAATACTGAGTTCATTGTTTTTTTTTTTTTTGAAGAAACATTGATATATACATATCTTCAT
Source organism: Cynegetis impunctata (assembly GCA_030704885.1). Taxonomy (NCBI): domain Eukaryota; kingdom Metazoa; phylum Arthropoda; class Insecta; order Coleoptera; family Coccinellidae; genus Cynegetis; species Cynegetis impunctata. The sequence goes on along the minus strand of JARQZK010002284.1, from coordinate 160,407 downwards.
TTGAATTTTCCTCATAAGTTAATGAAAAAACTATTATTCACCATTTTCAGTCATCCAAAATGGTGTTTAATTTAAATATGAATTACCCAATAAAATATCGAATTGAAGAAAACATAACTTGTGCTATTCGCTTTAATTTATATTTCGGTCCATTCAAATTTCATCTCAATTCTTATTCATTTATATTGTCTGCTCTAATATATTGTGCAGAAAAGTTTGAAAGCAATTAATCGCCTTATCAATTCATTGTAAATTTTTATAGTATCTGTGTAATTACATTGCACTACTTATTCGTAATTCATTATGATAATACTGAGTACATTGTTTTCGGAGAACATGAACGAAGATTCAAAAAGTTCAGGCGTGGTGGAAAAAAATTGATAAATCCCTATCTTCATTTGAATTTTTCTCATAAGTTAGTGAAAAAACTATTATTTACCATTTTCAGTCGTCCAGTTGAATTTAAATACGAATTACCCAATAAAGTATCGAATTGAAGAAAACATAACTTGTGCTATTCGCTTTAATTTATATTTCGGTCCATTCAAATTTCATCTTAATTCTTATTCATTTATATTGTCTGCTCTGATATATTGTGCAGAAAAGTTTGAAAGCAATTAATCGCCTTATCAATTCATTGTAAATTTTTATAGTATCTGTGTAATTAAATTGCACTACTTATTCGTAATTCATTATGATAATACTGAGTACATTGTTTTCGGAGAACATGAACGAAGATTCAAAAAGTTCAGGCGTGGTGGAAAAAAAATTGATAAATCCCTATCTTCATTTGAATTTTTCTCATAAGTTAGTGAAAAAACTATTATTTACCATTTTCAGCCATCCAAATTGGTGTTGAATTTAAATATGAATTACCCAATAAAATATCGAATTGAAGAAAACATAACTTGTGCTATTCGCTTTAATTTATATTTCGGTTCATTCACATATCATCTTAATTATTATTCATTTATATTATTTTCGATTGTATTCATCGTGCTTACAATGGCTTATTTCATTCTCTATTGAAAATAACTCATTTTCGTTGTATCAGATGTTCTGAAAGAAATAATATGATATTGGATAAATTAGAGACAATGAATGTATTACACTCATATAGCCTTTAGTTGCCTTAAGTTCTGCTTTAAAATAAATAATGAACATACTGTTTTAAAAAGGTATCGGTATAGTAAACATTGTAAGGAACCAATCTTTCAGTTCTTACTTTTCATAATAATAGCAGCTATTTGAATCAAAATACATGAGAGATGTGATTTTTAGGCCTATTTTACATTATAACTTTTGTGAAGACCTTACCAATATTCGTCCCTATCAGTTTATATATTCAATAATGTTCACAAACGCGTCTGTGCTATTCTTCTTATCTATCTTCTTTTACCTCTTTTTTCTTTTCCTTCAGTTTGTTCTTTCATATACAGGGTCACTCACGGTGGATGGTAGGTTAGACGTTTACGGAGAACGCGACATGGGATTATTCCGAAATTTTGGTTTCATGGGTAATTGATTTTGCTCTATCGATCTAAAATAATGGTGGCGCTGCGGCGTTGCCGCTTATACTAAAAAGAAGCAGCAACTGTGAAATTTCAAATGAGACACCCTATATATTATTCCATTTTTTGCATCTCTACCATTTTCCAATTGTTTTTGTATGATACTTCCCTATACCTATCTCCAGAGGTTTTCGAGAAATTAAATGGTTTCCTTATTTTTTTGTGCAAAACATAGCTTCAATTAAATGTTCATTACTAAGGTATTTAAATTCGTAGGACGCTGAAATTTTAGGCGTAGTTTACCAAGTTCCGACGTATTAATAATTTTCAAAGAAATTTGTTCTCCATTATACAGGGTCCTTCAAAATTTGCGATTTTAACGATAAATACAAAAATGGTAAAAAGTGCATTTTTTCAAATGTAATACCCTGTATATTATTAAATATCTCGAATGAAAATTGAATTTTCTTTCAAATGATGTATCATGTTCCTATACCTAAAAAGTCAGGTTTCCGAAATAAAAGCAAGTTTCTCCAAAAATCGGATTATTTTGCCATATTTTGTATTAAGTAGCTATGAAATGTCAAGAAAGATGTCATTATGAAAATTTGACAATTAGTGCATCAACAATAAGACGTTCGCGCGTTCATTAACGAAAATTTGATTTGAAAACAATCAAAATGGAAGGCAATAACTATTCTCATGAAGTTTTGATGAAGTTATTTATTGTACATGGTCAATGTGACCAAATAATAGCAAGAACATGCAGAAGATTCAATGAAATATATACCTATTGACAACTAATAAACGAGAGAAAATTTGTACGTTTACAAAATAGTAATCTCACTTATGGGTCAAACGAAAGTAACAGGTTTTGGTAAATTTCGTTTCGCTTTCAGTATTGACCCATAAGTGATAAAATTATTTTTTAAACGTACAAATTTTCTCTCGTTTATTGGTTGTTAATAGGTATACAATTCATTGAATCTTCTGCATGTTCTTGCTATTATTTGGTCACATTGACCATGTACAATGAATAACTTCATCAAAACTTCATGAGAATAGTTATTGCCTTCCATTTTGATTGTTTTCAAATCAAATTTTCGTTGATGAACGCGCGAGCGTCTTATTGTTGATGCACGAATTGTCAAATTTTCATATTGACATCTTTCTTCATATTTCATAGCTACCTAATACAAAATATGGCAAAATAATCCGATTTTTGGAGAAACTTGCTTTTATTTCGGAAACCTGACTTTTTAGGTATAGGAACATGATACATCATTTGAAAGAAATTTCAATATTCTTTCGAGATATTCAATAATATACAGGGTATTACATTTGAAAAAATGCACTTTTCACCATTTTTGTATTTATCGTTAAAATCGCAAATTTTGAAGGACCCTGTATAATGGAGAACAAATTTCTTTGAATATTACTAATACGTCGGAACTTGGTAAACAACGCCTAAAATTTCAGCGTCCTACGAATCTAAATACCTTGGTAATGAACATTTAATTGAAGCTATGTTTTGCACAAAAAAATAAGGAAAACATTTAATTTCTCGAAAACCTCTGGATATAGGTATAGGGAAGTATCATACAAAAACAATTGGAAAATGGTAGAGATCCAAAAAATGGAATAATATATAGGGTGTCTCATTTTAAATTTCACAGTTGCTGCTACTTTTTAGTATAAGCCGCAACGCCGCAGCGCCACTATTATTTTAGATCGATAGAGCAAAATCAATTACCCATGAAACCAAATTTTCAGAATAATCCCATGTCCCGTTCTCCGTAAACGTCTAACCTACCATCCACCGTGAGTGACCCTGTATATATATATATTGGTTATAGATGAAAAATTTGGATGGTTTTCTAGTTGTTTTTAACAAATGAACTGAATGTATTTCTTTTATAAAAATTTAATTTTCCACACATTATGTAACCGTTGTAATTGACTCATAGATTTTCTTAATAAAAAAGAAAAAATATTGTTAAAACTTATTGTTAAATATTTAATTTAATTAATACGAAACTAACAACAGTCAAAGATATTTTTGCGAGGTACTGCATTGTTGAATGTAATATTCCGTACCATGTGTCGAAGTTCAGACAACTTTGTCACTCGAGTTCTTTTTGTTATTGCATATTATTAATCACATTCTCTGATCCACATACAGTTGAAACTATCATTTTTTATGGGTAATTTGAAAGTTTAACAATGTCCAGAATGTAGTTGCCAAGCAATCAAGGGTATACTTTTATCTCTTAATGAAAAATTAAATTATAAATTGAAAATGATTGATTTTTAGAACTGAAATTTCATAAAGCTTAAGGGATATACAATATATTTAATATATATATTGTTTATTTCTTAAGCGTTATCAAGTTTTATTTGTAAAAATTTATTTTCAATTTTCATTCATTAAACTTATTCTTCAGCATCAAGTTTTATACTACTTAGTTGAAATTTCATATTTTATATTGCAGGACGAAATCCAATTTTTTCATTTCTATCAAAATAGACGAAAAAAAATATTTGTCAATTATTTAAAATCGCCCGTGTTGAAGCAATATATTTATTTAATTCCTCAAAGTATTACTGAACTTTCTTAGTAAGTTAAATTCAAATAACCAACAAGAAGAATTCAACTATTTCTCAAATTGATGAAACAAAGCTTGATAATTAATTGGAAATTTTTCTAGTTCAATTCTAATCTGAAAATGTCTCATATCATTTACCTATAAGAAGGAAACGAAGAATGAGGAAACTACACTATTTCTTGCAGATTGTGGGTGCAATTTTCTCAGATTAGTAGTAGTCACCACTCAGCATGGAATATTAAGTGTGGGTTGTTTCTTAGGATTCTGTATTGTATCAGAATGTATTCTTCTTTAAATATATTTAAGTACAAAAATCTAGTGCACAAGTATTCTCTTTATCAATTTTGCTCTTCTCTGTCATATTTTATATTTTGTCTCAATATCAACGACAGGAAATTTTTTATAATAAAATTGTATAAATATGTATAAGATGTTTATTATTTTTCTTGATAGATCCTTACTCAATTCCTTTCAGGTATATTCTGGATATATTAAATTTGTATTTATTGTTTCATTGAGAGAATTTGGATACAAATTATAAGCATAAATTTAATCTATAAAACTGAAGTATATTTCTATATTAGTCTCAATTTGCTACTAGAATTATTGAAAGATATATACTTATTTCGTCTCTAAGTATGATTATTTATTGGTTGACAGGGATTCTTCATCAGCTAATGATAAGTTAGACAGTTTTACACTTGATAAACTCTAATGACTGATTATTCCAGAAATCTCTTAATTAGGACTGGGCCAATTTCTAATGATGGTGAGAACCAGTTGGAATATATATATATATATATATATATATATATATATATATATATATATATATATATATATATATATATATATATATATATATATATATATATATATATATATATATATAGGTCTTCATCGTCACTCAGCTCTCTGCGTCCACTGCTGGACATAAGCCTCCTCCATTTCTGCCCTTTCCTTCCTGTCTTGATCTCTTTGTATCCAGTTGCCTGCACATCTCTTTAGATCGTCCGTCCAACGTGTAGGAGGTCTTCCCTTACTTCTTTTGTCCAAGCGCGGTCTCCACTCGAGCAGCCTCTTCGTCCATCTCCCGTCCGTCATTCGTGCCGCATGTCCAGCCCACTTCCACTTGAGTTTGCGAATTTGGACAACTACATCTGTGACGCCGGTTCTTCTTCGTAGATCATCATTTCTTATATGATCCCGCAATGACACCCCGAGCATGGACCTTTCCATCTTGCGCTGTGTTACCATAAGTTTGTTAGCACTTGCTGTAGTTAGTGTTAAGGTTTCAGCTCCATAGGTCATGATCGGCAACACGCATTGATCAAACACCTTCCTCTTCAAACATTGTGGTATGTCGCTTTTAAAGACGTCCGCAAGCTTTTTATTTCGCACGTTTGGTTGTCTCTTGAGATTTGGACCTCATTATATATATAGGTAAATATATATTATTTTGAAAACCATTTAATTAAATGTTTTGCAGCTTTAGATGTCTTCAGTTACTAATTACTCGCGATTTAGTCTTAATATCAGCAGTCAGATCTACTTCTATTAGATGGTAATAGAAACCATGAAACCCTTTCCCACATAATGTTTAAAATAGGTTTGCAAATATTTGAATTAAGGAGGAAGCTTTTAAATACCGAAAGAAGAAAAATGTTTCATTAAATTTCTATATGCTGTCTTTAATTACTAATAAGTAATAGAGAACTAATTTTGTACTTAATGAGAGTAAGGATTTCTTACCTTACAATATTAGCAGACTTGACTGCTGATATTGGCACGCAATTAGCTGAAGATATTGACGCCCTCAGCCGCGTTACCATGGAAATCATAGCCTACCATACATTGTTCTTCCTTGAAATTGCCACTACGAGGCCATTTTTCAAAATAAATATTGGAAACTATATATTTTTGAAAAGCTCATAATAAGACCAACCCAACAGACTAAAAATATATAGGGTGTCCCATCTGAAAAAAGGGCTAGTTTGGTTTATATATCAAAATTGATGATATTTACAGAAAAACTCACTACGCCACTGGATTCTATGCAGAAAACTCCATCAATAGAAGTTTTTACCTTTCCGATAAGTAAGCGCATAACAAAATTACGAGGGGTTGTCAAAAAGCGGATATTTTCAAAATCATCCTGTAGCTAAAAAACTAAGAAAACTAGGACCAATTTGGCATTGGATTCCTGCGTTTCGTCGAAAAGTAGCCCAGAAATATAAAAACCGCAACTTTATATCTCTACTGATAACCTCTGTACTCCCCAAATACGACGAATTCTGGACACCCTGTACAGTGAAAATCCGAAGTCAAAAGATAAGTCCGTTCTACAGTTATAATTCCTGAAAATATGGTAATGTGAGCGATTTGTGGCGTAGTCAGATTTTTATTACAAAACGCTTCCACCACAAACCTAACCATATTTTCAGGATAATTTGTAAGATAAATCATATTATTTCATTTCCGAAGGATCAACACCTATCATAAATTTTGTGCTAAATATATATTAGGTGAAGAAATAACTTCTTTTCATCAACGATATTGTGGACTTGAAAATAAGCGGTAGAATTACTTTGTTTGCTGATGACACCAGTGTAACTTGGAGTAACTCTGATATACAAGCCTTACAGTCAATCATAAGTGATGATTTGATGGCTATTAAGGCCTGGTCTGATTCAAATGGATTTTGTTTCAACGCAGATAAAACTGTAGTAATGTCTTACAGAGGAACCCTACAACCTGTTACCCTAAACAATAAAACAATTCAAACAGTGAACTCAGCGAAGTTTTTAGGTCTTTATATTGATGAGTCGCTCAAATAGTCTACTCATATAGACATATTAACAAAAAAATTATCTTCTGCATGTTTCGCCATTAAAACGGTTTCTAGAGAGCTTTAAATTTCTGCTGCGTTGTCGACATACTTTTCTTCATTCGAATCACACCTTCGTTATGGTTTGCCATATTGGGGTTCATGCAGCCTCTTCCACTTTGAGTCTGTTTTCAGATTGCAAAAGAGAGCAGTTCGTTATATGTTTGATCTGAGCAGAAGGACACATTGCGAATTCTACTTTAAAAAATTCAAAATTCTAACTCTTCCTTCACTATTCATATTCGAATCCGTCTGTTTGGTTCGCAAACACATTCATAACTTTTCAGAAAGACCAAATCATAGATATCCCACAAGAAATTCAGATACCGATATTTATTTAATAACGCCCACCTCCGTCTTAACAAAAAACTCCTTTACCTAAAATGCCGGAAAGTTATACAATCATCTACCATTGGAGCTAAAATCCTTGAGTACGTACAAAAAGTTCCGAAGTTCAACTAAGGCTTTTCTTTTGGAGGGACCATTTTACTCAGTGGCAGAATTTTATTCTGTAACTGAATTTCACAATGTAACATAGACCCTTGTGATCCACATTTAGTAGCAACATATATTAATGTTTTGTTTTTTTTTTGTAATATACAAAATTTTATATCTGTATAATAAGTTTAGTTGACAAATATGTTGATTTTTAACATATGTTTATACATAATCGACTGATAAATGTTTTTCTATTTTGTTCTTCTATTTAATAGATTCTTCTTTTGTTCATTGAAAGTGTGTTTTGTTTAATAAGTTATCATTGTTAAATTTTATTTTCAATTTTTTATAGGTATGTGCTTTGTCGACAAAATTTTGTAATTTTATAGGACAATAAAGCTGTTTCTCTCTCTTCTCTCTCTCTAGCAACACTGTCAAAAAGACTCAAAAACCAAAATATTATCGTGTTCATTTGTCTGACTCATCTTCAAGCTTGGTGCTCCACATGCTCAGATACTTCTATGAACCAATAGATAGTTTTCTTATATGTACTTAATATGTTTATGTCGAGAAAATAAGTTAACGTTGTCTTTTTTTTTATTTTCGCATTTCGAGAATCATGTTTTTTTGTACACCGTTTTTGTAAGCGAATAATTTAGGTATTGGTTTTTGAAACTTAATTCTTTTTTTCTGAATTAATATTATAAATAAAGGTTAGTTTCATTGTTTTGATATGTTGTATTACTAAAAACTAAAAAAGTTTTTACCTTTCCGATAAGTAAGCGCATAACAAAATTACGAGGGGTTGTCAAAAAGCGGATATTTTCAAAATCATCCTGTAGCTAAAAAACTAAGAAAACTAGGACCAATTTGGCATTGGATTCCTGCGTTTCGTCGAAAAGTAGCCCAGAAATATAAAAACCGCAACTTTATATCTCTACTGATAACCTCTGTACTCCCCAAATACGACGAATTCTGGACACCCTGTACAGTGAAAATCCGAAGTCAAAAGATAAGTCCGTTCTACAGTTATAATTCCTGAAAATATGGTAATGTGAGCGATTTGTGGCGTAGTCAGATTTTTATTACAAAACGCTTCCACCACAAACCTAACCATATTTTCAGGATAATTTGTAAGATAAATCATATTATTTCATTTCCGAAGGATCAACACCTATCATAAATTTTGTGCTAAATATATATTAGGTGAAGAAATAATACACTTCAATCTCTAATTCAAAAGATTTTCCATCCTGTACCACAGTTTTTCAGTTCAGTAACATTGTTAGGTAGGTACCTATACCATGTGTCCCAAAATGAAGACACAAACATTGCTATCTCGGTTAATATTGGAGATAGAAAAAAAGGTAAGTGGGCAATGTTTTAGAGAATTCCTGGCTGATTTCATACCTCCTTGCAGATTTGATTAATTCTTTATGCGAGCAAAACGGTGCAATTACAGTTGCATAATGGTAGGCTATCACGTGATAACCAGTTGAATACTGTTGACGAGGAGACCCGATATTTGGGTTGTTTTCTTGACTCAGAATTGAGGTGGGAGACTCACACGAATCATGTTTGCAAAAGACTGATTAGCGGATATTTTGCTCTTTTTCAGCTGAGGTTCAGTATGGCACTTACAGATCTTGTAGGTGTGTATCATGCTATGGTTCACACGCACCTCACTTTCCACACATTATTATGGGGTATATCAACAGGTTGGAGGAGGGTATTCATTGCACAGAAGAGAGGAATTCGACGCTTGTTTGGCCTTGATCCTACTGAGTCATGTAGGAGGTATTTCGTTGGCCATGGAGTACGGTCTTAGATCGCAGCGCGACAGTACAGCAGCAAAGAAGGATTTATGCGCCTTCATACTCACAAAACGAAATGCGCATGCAGTGCTGCCGGACTTCCGTAACTTTCCTGAGCTAGTAAAATGTTCAAATATTTACATTCTTTAGGTTATGGTTATGATGTTTATGAAAAGGAAAACAACATATAGATTAGTCAGGAGGAAAAAATTATGTTTTCACAATTTGGATATTAGTATGAACACATATTCTGGTTCCGTGCTTCAGACTACTTGCTTTTACTCATTCTGTTCATTGTTTTTCACTAGCATTACTTGAAAGTTGTAAAGGTTATTATCTGTATTAGTAATTGGCTATGATTTTCCATGAATTAGAGTTTTATTTCCATACTAATATTTTTCACAGTTGTATCTTATTCAGTACAGCAATTTGCATATAGAAATCGTTGCTCGGACGTTTCCTTCTATTATTAAAATTATGAGAATCAATAATATTAACTAACTTTTGTCAAATCAAACATCTTTGTAAAATTCATATGCATCTCATTCAGTACGGCATTTATATTCATATTACAACGTGGCAACACCGACCTTGCTGCTGTACTGTCGTGTGGCGATGTAATCCGGCGCCCTTGGCCCATGGTATACTCACTCTGCCCTCGATATTCGTCCTCAAAGTAGCAATGTACGCTAGACAGAATTTTGCTTCTTTTGCGAGATTGGGTGCTTCATATAACACAAAAAATGATACGAAATTACTTTTTCCTAAGCATAAGAGTGCGTTTTATGAAAAGAGTCCCAAATATGTGTCTGTTACTGTTTATAATAAATAAATATATACATCTATATATATATATATATATATATATATATATATATATATATATATATATATATATATATATATATATATATATATATATTTTTTTTTTTTTTTTCTTCTAGTACATAGTGCATCCTAAAAAAATGAACTGAAATTTGGCGAATTTCACCAACCGCCGGCATTTTTACTTAGATATTTTGTGATTTTCGCAAATTTGAACAACAGTTTCTGCAGATAAAGTAAGAGGGTTGAAACTTCGTGAATTGTTGATTTTTTAATAACTTGAATTATTTTTATCAACTTTTGAAGACATAACAGGATTTTGATTCTCGCTTCTACAGTTCTTGAAGTAGAAATATCAACAGCGGTCGTAGTACAAGTATTCACTTAAATATATGCACACATCAAGTTATATATTAATACTAAATAAATAATTGGTTTACCATTTTGGACTTCCCAAAATGCAGGCGGCCGAAGGCCGCATTATGGCAAACTTATAAAGCCGAGATAAAGAGATCGGCCCCGAATCGCGGGGCCCGAAGGGCCCCGTCGATCGCCCGCGTCCTTTCCGTAGTGCTTAGGCTACGTCTCGCCTCGATCCGAGACGCCGATTTTCGATATCGAACGTTTAAAGTTTGACGTTTCTCCGAAATTCGCGAAAACGGCTGCATTCCCGACCCTTAAGAACTATTTTCGCTTCACATGGACTTCAATTCACGTGACCGCCTTTCGAGCCGACAGTTGGACGGGTCGAATTCTATCGACAAGTTTCGAAGTATAGTAGTATTCTACCGATTCTACCGATTCCGCACAAACTACGATTGACCGTGAGCAGATGGCGCGCCCGTTCGACAGAGGCAGGGACGGGCTCAGCACTTGACGCGTCGCGTACCGTTCGACAGAGGCAGGGACAGGCTTTGCACTCATCGTGGTTCGGGAAACTATATTTTCACTGATCTATAGTTTTCACGGATCTATTTAATAGGCGGGGGAGCCTCTCACTAGTACATTCACTAAATAATATATTCAGATCAGTTTGGTTAATATATATTTTCATTCACTATAAATCTTATAACTATTTTTCGATTCTTCATCCTTGATTTCAGCTTTCTTCTCATATATTGGAAAGATAAGCTTTTCGATCAGTATCATAGGAGATTCAAATAACATGGAAAACAATACCGATATACTTAGTGTAAGAAGAAACAATGAGAAAAACTGACATAATGTAACAAAATTACTAAAATGTGTTACAGTCCTGGAAGATGCTACTACTGTTAATATCACAATATAATGAACCAGATACATTGAATATGATAGTTTAGAGATCAACTGGAAGGCTGGATGGGACAAAAATGTGTTTATGCAACCTGAAACAAATAAATTCATTATTATTTCAGTAATATTCACTGTGCAATTATTTGATGATTGAAATCCAGGGCCAAACGCAAGATTATTTCGCGTCTAAAACATCTCGAGATGATTTAAACAAATAAGGAATTTTCGGAATTTTTTTTACGTCTGATCTATATATATATATATATATATATATATATATATATATATATATAATATATATATATATATATATATATAATTATATATATATATATATAAATATATATATATATATATATATATAATATATATATATATATATATATATATATATATATATATATATTTATATATATATATATATATATATATATATATATATATATATATATATATATATATATATATATATATATATATATATATATATATATATATATATATATATATATATATATACCGGGTGTCCACGGAAGGTGGCTCGCCCCTATAACTTTTTTGTTTACGGAGATAATGAAATGAAATTTAGAGGATCTGTTTAATGCATAAAACTGCATTTTTTGACAAGTAACTCAACTTTATGCAACTTCCAGTTTTACCGGAAGTGACATAAAATTTCGGTTTTTAAATGGGACACTTGGTATATTTTCAATTTTTTTGTCTTCATATGAAATTTAAAATGCAACCATGTATCATTTGTTACTTTTTGTAACCGTTGTTTCATTTGTTTTTTCGAAAGGAATAGGATTCTGTGGACGTGGCTTAGGAACTTAGTTTGTTTCAGTTGTGTTGGTCACAAGCTACTCGATGATTTCAAATGTTATTTTAATATCAATAAGATTCTTCATTTGAAGAAAGTTCTAAGGTTATGGGATTTCAGGTTTTTATTGAAAGTTTTCTTTCAGCCTAATACCTAGAGTGCGGTATCAAATTGATGGTAATGAAATTATCTTTTTTTTTAACCCGACGAGCCACCATGTTACCATTTGAAAAAAAATAGTAATAAAAGTTTCAAAATTAAACGTCACATAGCTGAACCATTTTGATCGAAAACAGTAAAGTTATATTTTAACAAACGTTTTAGGACCGAAATTAGTTATTTGAACGCATCCATAGCCCTTAAGAATAAAAATTTATTTCGAAAAAAAAATGAAGAAAAGGTTACAAAAAGTAACAAATGATACATGGTTGTATTCTAAATGTCATATGGAGACAAAAAAACTTAAAATATACCAAGTGTCCCATTTGAAAATCTAAAGTTTATGTCATTTCCGGTGAAACCGGAAGTTACATGAAGTTGAGTTACTTTCAATACATGCAGTTTTATGCATTGAACAGATCCTCTAAACTTCATTTCATTATCTCGAAATATATATATATATATATATATATATATATATATATATATATATATATATATATATATATATATATATGTATATATATATATGTATATATATATATAGATAGATAGATAGATAGATAGATAGATAGATAGATAGATAGATAGATAGATAGATAGATAGATAGATAGATAGATAGATAGATAGATCACATTACAAAAGAAAAGAAAAGAAAAGAAAAAAATAACAATCAAATATTGACGTTGAATTCCGTCAAGCTATATGGGGGGTTTTCTTGTAGGAATTCTCTCATCTTCTTTTTCATAAACTTCACCTCGAGCAGTCTCCATGCTAGGGGAAGCTTGTTGTAGAGCCTTAATCCAGTAGATTTTCTGTCAGTGGTTTTCAGTCTGGTTCCCTTTATGTTAAGGTCGTCTTTTGATCTTATATTGTATGTGTGGCAGTCTGATCTCTTCTCATATTCTCTCTTATTTTCAGCGACTTCGACAACTGATCTTATAATAAGTTCAGCTATCACAGTCAGGATCTTATATTTAGTGAAAATTGGTCTGCAGGAAGTCCTAACTGTCACACCTTCTATTGCTCTAATAGCTTTCTTTTGAGTGACAAGTACTTCTTGTACTTGATTTGAGTTACCCCATATCTGTAGTCCGTAAGTCATGCGAGAGTGAAATAATGCATAGTATACTTGAAGGGCTGTTTGATGGTTAATAATTTGCCTTACACGTCGTATAGCATATATGGCTGGCTGTAATTGTTGTTTCAGATGGGAACAATGATTTTTCCAAGTTAGTCTGGTATCAAAACTTATGCCCAAGAACGTTGCATAGCTTGCAGGTATCATAGTGGATGATGTAAAAGTCACTGTTTTGGTTTTTTCGTGGTTAAGACATAGTTTGTTAGATTTGAACCAACTGGCTGCTTGTTCGTTAATAGCCTCTGATCTAGAAGATATATTGTTTATATTGTGATCTTTTATAACTAGTGTAATATCATCTGCATATAGTACAGTGTGGCAGTCAATATTCTTTGGGAGGTCGTTAATATAAATTAGGAATAGAAGGGGCCCTAGGATCGATTCTTGAGGAATACCATGGGTGACAGTTGCCATGGAACTATTTTGTTGATTATGTGTGGTCATTTGCTTCCGGTTCTGCAAATATGATTCGAATAGCGATAGTGCTATCCCCCTTACACCATAATGTTCTAGCTTTTCCAGACATATCCCGTGTTCCATGAAATCAAATGCCTTAGATAGGTCACAGAATTGGGCTTGTGTTGTCTCGCATATATAGAAACCATCCAATATGCACGAGTACAAGTCCTTGATACCATAAATAGTTGATTTTCCCTGTCTGAATCCATATTGGGAGCTGGAAAGATAATTATATTTATCTAGATAGAAAATGAGTTGTTCGGCCATCACCATTTCCAAAATTTTCGAAAAAACAGGAAGGATGGATATAGGATGGTAATAATTAAGTAAAGTTAGGTCTCCCTTCTTCAGTATAGGACATACTTTGGCGAGTTTCATTTTATCAGGAAACATTCCTTCTTGAAGGCTCGAGTTGATTATATCAGTTAATGGAGCTACGATAGCATATCCTACTGACTTCACCAAGCTTGAACTAATTCCAAAAATATTCAACGTCGGTTTTGATGCCATCTTTTGCAGGTACCTATGTGTGTCTCTTTCTGTAATGGGTTTGAAGGGTGATCTTCACCTTTTGTAAATGGGTATGAGCTGGTGGTGCATCTGATTCAACACAGCTCGATATTGAAGGTCCTATGTTAGTGAAGTACTCATTGAAGCTTTCAGGTGATGGAGAATTTTGTACAGTCCCTTGTTTTGCTACTCTGGTTTCCGCTTTAATAATTTGCCATGTTGTTTTTTGTTTGTTTTTAGCCTTTGCTATTTTCATTTCATTCTTGTGTTTTCTTTCTAATTGTACGCTATCCAAGTAAAATTGTTTATATTTCTTATATTTTCCAAGATTTCCTATCCATATATATATATATATATATATATATCTATATATATATATATATATATATAAATATATATATGGTATTATGATCTTTTTGGGCATGTGGTACAAGATATATTTGATTCCAGAATCAATTTTTTTTGAGATTTTGGTTTTCCCGTCAATCATAACCACTAGTGGGGTACATTCGTCTACCGAGTGGGGACGATTCGGCCAATTCTTGATTTAAATAATATTATTTAATTTTAGTTGCTTTGTTTTCCTATAATGTTTTTCTATTCAAAAAACTTACACAGAATCTCAAATTCTTTATTATCTATAATGAGATAAGGTTGAGCAGATTACAAAACGAAATATAAACTTAAGTCATTGAAAATATACTCTGGTAGTAGTAACATAAAGTCAGTTTATTTTATATTCAGATTGGAGAAGTTCACATTAAATTTATAAACACCCGATGTCCTTGCGGTTCTTAAGGGAGGGGTTACAAACGGTAAGAGAGCTGCAATGTTTTCTCTGTCAATTATTGAAATGTCATCAACATCAGGAAATGAAAAAATATTTAAATTCTTCTTCCTGCGAAGAAATTTTATTTAGGCTACAAGTTGTTCCTCTTGAATTGTTGTAAATACTTGATGAGATGTATATTTACTTAAAAATGTAATCTGGTTTTCGCTCTCGTTTCCTGAATCGTCCATTTCGCGCAAAAGATCTTCTTTATTTTTTTTCTTCAAAAGAGTTTTAATTCGAGACTGTATTGTTTGACGTTTTAAGCAATATTCCTGAGCAGCTTTATATTCACTTAACCACTTTATTAGTACGGCCTTGATTACGTCTTTCATACGCAACTCAGTAATATCACTGCGATTGGTCTTTTTCAGGGATTTTCTAGGCATCTGTAATGGATTAAGTATTAGAAAATAACGTTGTGAAATATCCATTAACAAAATAATTCAAAAACTTCATACGGGGAACATTCAGCTGAATCTTAACTACACGGACTAGCCGAATGTTCCCAATATGATATCACATATAGTTTTTATGGTAAAATTTATGAATGCAAAAAGTTTAGGGTTATGTTATATCTTCAAGCAACGACATAAATAATACACGAATCCTTGCAAACTAACTTACATCCCTAGCAAAAAAACAATGGATGCTTTAAACTATATTACAAGAGCCCAATAACTTACCTTAAATGCAATAAAACAAACTCTGTTCACCAAAAAACAAAACAACTATTTAGAAGCAATCAATACAATTTGCCGGGATAAATCTCACTATTTCTGACAGCATATAACAAAACTGGAGCCTAATTCCAATGCAGTTAGAGTTCATAGGGGGTAGCCGAATGTTCCCAATAGCCGAATGAGTACCACTTTCCCCTATAGGTAGGTATATATGTTTCTCGCGAATCTGTTTTCGGTCATTCTGTAGACTCTACACCACTTATGTGACACCAATTCTCGAGTACGCTGGTCCAGCGTGGTACCCTAACTTGCCTCGCGATAGGGCTCTTCTGAAAAACGTCCAGAGGAGGGCTACTCGAATATCCTTTGGACTGAGAAGACCCTCTTACGAGGAAAGACTTTTTATGGCTCAATTAAACTTCTTCGAACTAGGCCGCCATCGTGGTGACCTGATTATTACCTTTAAAATATTAAAAATAATTTTGGAAATTTCGACGTGATGTATACCGTTAATCGCGACGAACGTCTCAGAGGTCATCAGTTCAAGCTCAAGAAGGATAACTTTTCTGTTAGGTCGAGACAGAACTTTCTACCAAATAGGATTTTCGACAGCTGGAATAATCTTAATGCAACCGTTGTATCTGCTTCATCTACAAACATATATAAAAAGGGACTGAAGAAATTTCTATTGGAGGAAATAGTGTATATTTTTCTCATTTTATAATATTTCATTTTCTTTTCATCTCTGTCTCCATTTTATTATTTCTTTCCATATGTACATGCTAGTGGATCAATTATTTTGTAATGTCTCTGTTTTTGAACATAATAGGGACCTGTCCCTCTGCCCTTATCAACATGTAATAATAATAATAATATATGATTCTCTTGAATACTTACCTCCATTATTAGTACAACATAGCAATATAATGAAAGATATTGTTAGGGACCAAATTTGTCTATTCAACCCCAAGTATAATCCATCGATCCATTCGTTACCACTTGCCTTTACGAACTTCATTCCGTCAAAGATACAAAAGAGAAGGCCAGCTACCAATAACGCCCATAGGAATAATAGAGTTCCCTACAAGAAAATATAAATTTATTGGAAATTCGAACAGTAACTATCGAAAAAAAATTGTGGTGTCAGTTTTTTTTATATCTTACAATATTTTATCAACTTCAATCACTTAATAATTTTGTTTATTGTGCACAAAAATTCAATACCATTACTTATAAATAAATAAAGTAAACTCTAAAATCAAAACACAAATTGAAGGTTAGGTTGCTGTTGTATGTGTTGTATCATATATACCTCTACATGCTTCAACTGCAGCCAATATAATAATAATAATATAAACATTCATTTCAAAAATTGAAGCAATGCTACAAAACTGAAACAAGTCAAATCAAATACATCATTCAGTTACAAAAATCAGAGAATTCTCTTATATTATAAGGTTCACAATCTATTAATAATTTGTGAATCCCTTTCTTAAAAACATTATATTCCTGAACTTTCTGTAATGTTTTCGGCAATACATTAAATATTTTTATAGCCATATAGAGAGGATGTTTCTCAAAACAAGTGAGAGAGTGGTTTGGTAATAAATAAGGAAAAATACGTCTTGTGTTATTGTTATTTTTGTGACTTCTGTAATAGTTGTTATGTTTGTAAAAAAACAACATTAATCTATAAATATATAACCCTGGTATTGTTAAAATTTTTTTTTTTGAAAATGGATCTACAAGATTCTCTATATTTCATACCAAATATTATCCTTATTGCCCACTTCTGCGTTATGAAAATACTGTTCATGACTGAAGAACTACCCCAGAAAATGATACCATATGAAGCTAAGGATTGAAAATTGGAGAAGTAAACAGTTTTTAATACATCATTGTCTAGTTGCTTTTGGAGAACATTGAGAGTGTAAACAACTGAGTTTAACCTTTTCTTGAGCTGGTTGACATGATTTTCCCACTTTAAATTTTCATTAATCAATATTCCTAAAAAAGATACAGAATTTTTTACCTGAATATCATACTCATCGCATTTCAAGACCTCAGGAAAAACCTGTGTGGACCTATCCGTACTGAAATATGCACACATAGTCTTTTGCATGTTCAAAAAAAGTTTATTTTCTCTACACCATCCACCTATATCACTAAGGACTGAACTGAACCCTTCAAGCGATGTTTGGATGCTGATACATTTTAATATGATGTTAGTGTCGCCAGCAAAGTTAATTAGATCACAATTTTCAGGCAGTATTAATCCCAGGTCGTTAATGTATACTAGAAATAGTAAGGGTCCCAGTATGCTACCTTGTGGTATGCCGATGGTTATATCTATGCCTAATATATGCGACGTAAACTACTAAAATAATAATAATAATAAATGAATTCATTCCCAACAGGTTTACACCCAATCACAGAGAAAAATAATAGTGATAATAGAAATATAAATACAAATATATGCATAATTGACTCTTATGCTAACATATAAGAAAATTACTAAAATTGTATCAAAACCATAAGCAAATAATATACAAGCCCATGTACACAACAGAAATAAATTTAAGAAAAAAAACATCGTTCGCTGTTCTAAATGGCATGTCAAAATCACTGATAGAGCATCAAAATATATATCACATCGATTACAACACCTATCATAAACATTACACATAAAATTGATAGGAGAACGTGCCATAACATTTAATCTGCTGTGATCAACATAAAAAGTATTACTCCGTCTCAGACCAGGCCTTGGTACGCGGATTTTTATCTTACTAAGAAGAAATGGTGAGTCAATTTTATTGTGCAGAATTTTGTACAGCAACGCTAGAGCAAAACACTCACGTCTCAACTGTAACACATCAATTCCAAGACTTACGGTTAGGACAGAGCTATCGAAGCCTCTCGGAGGGTATTGCCCATATAATCTGAAATACATATATTTCAAACACTTTCTCTGAACAGCCTCCAAGTCTACCACAGAATTATTGTACAGAGGAGACCAGATTACAGAGGCATATTCTAGCTTACTACGAATAAAAGAATAGTGTCATCTGTGCTGAGGTTAACAAAGTTGTTTCAGTTTCTGAAAAAATAACTCAGTGTTCTAGTTGCAGATGCCGTGATACGACTTATATGCTCTGAAAAGGACATCTTATAGTCAAAAACAACCCCTAGATCCTTGAATTCAACGCATCTGTCTAGAATCTGACCATCCAATGTATAGCCGTGGTGAATCGGAGTCAATCTACGAGAAAACGACAGAACTTTACATTTACTAACATTAAGTTTTAGTCCGTTGTTGGAACACCATAAATTGACCGTGTCCAAAGATACTTGTAATCTAGCACAATCATGACGATCATTAATAACAGCGAATATTTTCAAATCATCAGCAAAGAGCCGATGCATACAGTCAAGTTGTAGAGACAGATCGTTAATGTATATAAGAAACAATAAAGGTCCCAAATTGGACCCCTGAGGCACACCGGATGAGGCACGATAGAGTGCAGATTCACAACCTCCATGTTCAACATATTGATAACGATCTGAAAAATATGATTGCATCAATAATAATAACTGGGACGAAAACCCAATAGACTGAAGTTTAGACATCAATATGCTATGATCGATCTGATCAAAGGCCTTCTGAATATCTGTGTATAAAATAATAATAAGGGAGGTGGTTATACGTATTCCGCAACGCAAAATCTGTATTCACAATCGAACTGTGAATTATAGAAAACGTCGAGTCACCCCGACTTGAAATCTTCATGTAATGTATGAAATTGACTTTAGTCAACTTTTTCATGATTTGATTGTTGTATATTGCGTATTACGCTGCTAGCATCTACGGAGCGCTCTCGTGAGTATATCCAGAAATTTCAATTCGCTATGATAGTGTGCCTTGGAATCATATACGCCACTGTCGTAGAGTAGATATCTTGCTGTCAGGAGGTACGTGTTCTCCCGACGAATTTCTGCATTTTCAATCTAAGCGGTGAATTGATGGTTTCCAATAGCCTTGATGGGAGACGCCCTGGGTTATTGTACAGATAGTGTTTTCGACCTCGATTTGTATTGGGGAACAATTAGAATTTTTTTAATTCACTTCGAGTCGAATAGCCTGCACTGATGAGATCTTATAAGATCGAAACAGCTGTATGCAGATTTTAAGTCGAGGTGACTTGACGATTTCTATAATTCACCGTTGGATTGTGAATGCAGCTCCCTTGGAAAGTTGTTCGATAATTTCTAAATTATTGAAGAATTTTCCTTGTTCACTTTATTGTTTTTCATCATTTGATGATATATAATATGAAATATAAAATATGTGTGCAATTTAATCAAAGATACATACATTAATTAACACATTTATTTATTCAATGAATAATAACAATGATAGTAAAATAAACCGCATCCACGTATTTCTCATTGTCGATCTAATCCGTTTTTTTTATATATTTGTATATCTTTGAATATTTTATAAACATCAAACTGTTTATAATTTTGTATATATATATATATATATATATATATATATATATATATATATATATATATATATATACCTATATATATCATCATCATCATCATCATATGCAGCTATGGTCTACCGTTAAGTACGGTGCAGCTACCTCGCATATCCTTCCTTCATTCCTGCACATGTATTACGTTGTTGAGTAGCTTGATATCACTTTGTTTCTGCTTCTCTACTGATATCATAATTCCATCTTATATTGGGGCGCCTCTTTGGCCTTTTGACGCCTCTTGGGTACCACTGTGTTGTCCTTATGGTCCATCTATTGTCGGTCCTTCTCGCTAGGTGCCCTGCCCATTGCCATTTGAGGGATTTTATTCTGTGGATGACGTCTATTACCTGGGTCTTTCCTCTAATCCACTCTATTGTCTTACGGTCCCTCTTTGTTATGCCGAGCATACACCGCTCCATAGACCTTCGTGCAACCTGGAGTTTCCTTATGAACTCTTGCTTTAGTGCCCAGGTTTCACAGTCGTACGTCATGACTGGTATTATTAGCTGATCGAAGGCTCGCTTCTTTATGCGGAGTGGCATTCTTGATTTGAAGATGATTGAATTTTGTCCGAATGCTTTCCATGCCAATTTTATTCTTCTGTTGATTTCCGGAAGTAGTG
Organism: Cynegetis impunctata; assembly: GCA_030704885.1. NCBI lineage: Eukaryota > Metazoa > Arthropoda > Insecta > Coleoptera > Coccinellidae > Cynegetis > Cynegetis impunctata. The sequence goes on along the minus strand of JARQZK010002284.1, from coordinate 139,280 downwards.
AACAAGACTTATGTATTAATTGTCCCAGGTATATGTATTCGTCCACTACTTCAAGTATGGTATCGCTGACCGTGATATCGTGATTTTGTACCATTTCATTGTACATGACTTTCGTTTTGTTCAAGTTCATCTTTAGGCCTACTTCATTGCTCACTATGTTAAGCTCTTATGATCTGTTGTTGTAGTTCTTCATGGCTGTTCGCGATTAGGACAATGTCGTCAGCGAATCTTAGATGGTTCAGATATTCTCCATCTATCTTCAGACCTCTTCCGTTCCAGTCCAATTTTTGGAAGATGTTCTCCAAGGTGACCGTAAAGAGCTTCGGAGATATTGGATCTCCCTGTCGGACTCCTTTGCTTGTAGGGAATTCTGGGGTTCCGTCGTATATACTTACTCTAGCTCTAGCCTCTTTGTATATGTTGGCCAGAGTTTTTCTATCTACTGTCTGTCGACACCTAGATGTGTGAGTGATACAATCACTGCTTTGTGATATATCGAGTCTAATGCCTTCTCGAAGTCTATAAAGGATAGTGCTAATGGGTGCTCTTATTTTATTCTACTGATTAAAAATCTATGCGTGTGGATGTATATATATATATATATATATATATATATATATATATATATATATTATATATAATATATATATAATAAAAAAAGTTAAACTTTAAAATAAAAAACACTTGGCTTGTGTGTTTCACAAATATATTATATTGTGTGATGTGCGAGAATTCAATCTCAGATATATATATATATATATATATATATATATATATATATAATATATATAATATATATATATATAATATATATATATATATATATATATATATATTCGTATATTTATACTGATATGTTAATCTGATGACAATACTTATTATTGAAGTTGAATACGTTATAAGTTTGTGACTGTGACTGTTATTCTATCATATAGTATTAGTAATTCATTTTCTGAATCTCTCTTGGCAATAATAAGAATAAATATATTGTCTCAGGAATTGATATGCTTCATCCTGATGACTTGAAAATTTTTCACTTCAAATTTTACAGGATGCCTCAGCAGATTAAGGTAGTTGTAGGGTGACCATATGTACTCATTTTAATAGAACAGTACTTACTTTTTGCATGCTGTCCTATTGTACTTAAAAGGTTCATCAAGTACACCTAAATGTACTACTTTCTAGGACAGTAATTTAAAATCGACTCGAGTGGAACGTAACGTAGTTCTTAGCTATTTGTAAATTCGTCGCGTCGGTCATGATGCGAGGCGTGATGATGCAGTTGCAGGCCCATCCAGGGAAAATTAATTTATTTTCTTATATTTTATAATAATTAATTTTTGTATTTTGTTCCTTGATTAAAATGTAATAAAATGATTACGTTTATTTCATTCATATTTCTTTTTACCCTTTATTTGCGCTTAAACGACATGAATTTCTTACCTTTTTTATCAATTACAATTTTCGTACTTTTTTTCCTAAGAAAAATATGGTCACCCTAGGTAGTTGTCATATTAACACATTTCATCACACACTAATATTTATGATTGAAATATTAACTTATATTTTAGAAGTAGCAAGCAGTATGTACTGATTTCAACTTACCTTGCGAAAGGCTAGGGGCCTTCCTCTATTTTTTATATTATGAATATAATACCCAGATATCATTCCAATAACATACGGAGAAAATCTGGTATGCGTGTAGTAGTAGTAGTTCATAAAAGTTGAATCTTGCATCCTAAAATAAAAATAAATAACTCGAGTGAGGAATTTAGGAACAGAAATATGTTTGTCACTGTTAAATTTGATACAGTTCAATTACAGATTTTGGATTTTTGATTTGTAAACCAGTTCTTTAAAAATCTTGTCACAGTTCGAGACTTTCATTAGATATTATTTTTGAACCCGAAACTTTATGTATCTTCATTGTTAGTTTTATTGCGTGTTTAGTGCCAACCGTTTTCTATTTTTGCAATAGTCATAATTGTACAGTTTCTCTAAATTCACTCAGCATTTCTATATTTTTTCTTTCGCTACTGGTTTCACCTCAGTTGTATAAAGGGCACAAACTAAGTTCTGAATGAGAGTGCTTCTGAATTGTGCTACCTTCATTTCATTGTAATCTCATGAAATTTGATCTTTTTCCGTTAACGGTATTTTTCCGTACAAAATCTTTCATTAGATGATGTTGTTTTTAATTCTAAATATTAGTGGTATATAACTTCATGAACTATTCATTCTCACCTATTTCTATCTATATTTCTCAAGAATCTTCGAGTGCTTACATTCACAGAAGTGTACGCCCATCAAGATGGCTTTAATATAATTATGTCACAACAAAACCTAGTTTTGTTGCTTCAGCCATAAAAAAAGTACTATGTGAACTTATGATCAAGTGGGATTATCACATGAATTATCGGCAGGTAAGTGGAAATAACTGATTTTAAATTTATTGCTAATTAGTTGCTAACTTTCTGGATAGTTTTGATATTATAAATTAGCAATGAATTTTTAAATGCTCCAAATTTGATTCCGATGTTGGCAACGTCCTAATTTTTTATCGATAAGTTAAATATTTTGAATAAATTCATAGAGTAACTGAGTGCTAAAGCTGAGGTTATTATTTTGCAGATATACTTTATAATTATTATATTTTACTTACCCCACACCTACTCCAGTGAATTTGTTAGAGAATCCGATGTAGAATGAAATAATTATTCCAATAACCGCTATAACACTCATTAATTTTATGACTAGTTGAGGCCATCTTCTCAAAGGAATTAGCAAAAATGGAGTCAAAATAAACAGCTGAAAATCTACTGACAGATACCAAGTTTGAGCTATACACTGAAACAGAAAAGAAATATAGTATAGGAATTAAGTACATATTTTTCATGCGTAAAAAATGTGCATATTATCATATACAATGTCAATATATACATATGTATGTATGTATATATATATAGTATGTATATATATTAGTATATTATATATATATATATATTAGCATATAGTATATAATGATATATATATATTATATCAGTATATATAGTATATATAATAGTAAATATGTAGATATAGTATGATTTAGTAATAGTATATATATATAAAAAGTATATATATATATATATATAATAGTATATATATATCTAGTATATGTAATATAGATAAATAATTTATATATATTATATATATATATATATATATTTATATATTTTATATATATTAGTATATATATATATATATATATATATGTATAATATCATATATATATATATTATATATATATATATATAATATATATATTATATATAGTATATTATATATATATATATATTTTATATATATATATATTATATATATATATGTATATATATATATATATATATTAGTATATATAGATGTATATATATATATAGATATATATAGATGTATATTATATATATATATTTATATTACTTTACGAAATTTTCCTTAAAAATGAAGAACGATGCAAAAATACAACTTCTCAATGACTTACAGTGGACCACAGGGGTCAATTTAAAGACATGTCGAACTTTGTGTATCAAATTAAAACAAGCACTACATAAAAGAGTGAAGTGTTGGTTGGATACAATAATGGCTCTTTGATAATGAAAGACAAATACAAGCTTATACAAATAACCACGATATTAACATGAGGACATTAATAAAATACAGGAAAGATGAAAATCTGATGATCAAGCGCATTACACAATGCGACAATGGCACTAAAAGAACGACTAAACTAACTTGACGTTGACAAATGTCAGCTGGTAGATCAAATACACAAGTAAACAAAACATTTTATTTTGTGCTTGTTTTAATTTGACACACAAAGTTTGACATGTCTTGAAATTGACCCCTGTGGTCCACTGTAAGTCATTGAGAAGTTGTATTTTTGCATCGTTCTTCATTTTTAAATATATCTTTCACAGCTCTCTGTGCCTGAGGATGCGAAGAAAAATTTTGCGAAACCGGTAGCTATTAACAAATAAAAATTTAAAAACCATTAGAGTTGTGAGAGTTGTGTTTTTTCTTTTTTATCTTATTAAATATGAACTCACACAGAGATAATACTTATTTATATATATATATATATATATATATATATATATATATATATATATATATATATATATATATATATATAATCTCTTGATGATCAAAAAGTTTTGATAAAGCCACGAATGTCGTGGCGAAACGTCAACTTTTTAATAAAATCGAGTTTTTCAAGATTCAACAAGCCTGTTATTGCTAATAATTATCAAGAGATTAGAAATAGTGCACAGGCAACAATAATTCGAATAAATATATATATATATATATATATATATATATATATATATATATATATATAAATATATTTTTATATATATATATATATAAATGTAGATATATATATATATATATATATATATATATAATATTATATATATATATATATATATATATATATATAAATATATATATATATATATATATATATAGATATATATATATATATATATATATATATATATATATATATATATTACGTATGAATGAAATATCTGAATAACTAATAACTCACGAGGTTGGAGATATTCATATAATTTTGCATATATAATAAAGCCGTCCACCAGTTTTCGGCACAACTATCAACAGATTCATTCAGAATTGCCCACTTTGGTCCATCACTGAAGTATTTGATTAAACCAGATCCATAGACGAGAACCATTATGGCCAAAGCAGGAGTTAGCCTGAGACATTTTTAGAAAGTAATTGTCATGAAAGTCAATCTATTCTTGAAACATAACTTCATGAATTTAATCTTATGCATAAATTATTGTACCAAGGAAACATTCATTTAATTATGATTGTACGAGAATTCTCAGTTATTATTAGGTACCCCGAGGCGAAGCTAAAGGTGTTATAGTCTGACGACAAAAAGTTGGGATGTGGCCCGATTTTAAAAATTCCAACGGATATCGATAAAAAACATATGATTTCATTAGGGAATTTTAATTCCCAATTTTTCCCAACGAAGAATAAAAAAATATAGCGTTTTTACCCCGAGGCGAAGCTAAATTCTCACTACAAAAAGTTGGGATCTGGTCCGCTTTTAAAAATTCCAACGGATATCGATAAAATGCATATGATTTCATCAGAGAAGTTTTGTTCCCAATTTTTTCCCAACGAAGAATAAAAAATTATAGCGTTTTTTAGATAGGCATTACGACATGCGCATGCGCCAAGGTCGATATGTACGAAGTCCTACAAAACATGCGTCGAAGTGGTCTGTGTGCCACGGTAACCAAGCGACGTTGATAGCTTAAGCTTGATTCTGCGTCTGTGTCTGCTTCCCATCTTATCAATTTGATTCATAATTTGCAGAAAATGAGCCGGAATAGGATATTCAAATTCGACAGTCAAACAATGAATTTTTTTGCTAAATTTTCACGGATTTTATTCGAAACATCGACTTATTAATACATTTATTGCAATTTTCCTTCATTTCATTCGTAAAATCGACTTTCATTGTTATTCAATTTATATAATAGGTACATTCAAAAAATATTGACGACATGCACATGCGCCGAGGGGTTTTATCATTCCTAGTGCTACGCAGTAGGGTGTCCTTCATTTTTTATTTTTTATTAGGTCGTTCGAACCTGATACTTCTAAGATATGAAATTTGAAGTGATGCTATTTCATGGGAAGTAGTAAATCATATTTTGTCCAATATGCTATCATTTTAACCCAACATAATTGAATTTTTCTATGATTTGAGCCTTTATGAACAAATCAAATTTTTTTATACTAAGGGGAAAGGGTGCCAATGCCATATTTTAGGTTGATATGTGAAAAGACTTTTTGTTTTTGTCAAAGCTCACTCTGATAAAACCTAGTGTTGAAAGCAGTTTTGACGGCATGTCTTACTTGATTTAAACAAATGATACCTTTTTGTGTTACACACAATGTCAATGTGTACTATACAATGATTACCTACTATTAATCAAAACCTTGCGTGTGATACATCATTAGAAAGGAAATTTTATATCAATAAGAGAAGAATAAAATATGGCATATTCCATAAGAAAAATATCAAGTTTGGGTTATATCTGAAAATTTAAATTTTATTTGACGTGTTGGTTTTCAGTTGTGGTTTGGCCTTTACAAAAAAAAAAGAAGGTCTTTTCGAAAAATCGAAAATTTTGATAATAAAAGAGATATAGCCACGACTTGACTCATCAAAAAGCGGTTTTCCTATTTAAACTCCCCTCGAAAATCGCCCATGACATGTGTTTTAGTTTCTGGCTATTTATGCTAGAAGTTCTCTACACCCCCAAATACCATCGAAATTAGCCCACTCTGTACTTGTATATCTTCAACTTCAGGACGTTCAAGGAGTTTATTGTAAGGTAATACCTCTCGCAGTGAGTGTTTGAATTCAATCGTAAAATCATGCCATGATTTATTGGGAATATTGATCAATCTGTCTGGAACTATGAAAATAGGAAAATTGAATAGCAATTAAATTAAACGTTTTTTCCATTCAGAAAAAAAATATATATATATTAGAACAATGATTAATAATAATAATTCACACATTTATTAAATGAAATAACGCATGACGTTGAGTACATACTATACATTGGCGATTGACGTGGCGGAGTGGGATCAGAAGATCAGAGAATGGATGAGAGAACGGAAGGAAAAGGGAGAAAGAGAAAGGTATACAATATTCGCTTGTGTTAACTAAAAGCGTGACTTTCGTCAGTCAGCGTGAAGCGTCAGTCTACTTTCGTCACACTTTTAATCCCGCATATTTTTCAGTTTGATCCCGCAGCGAAATCTCTATCTCCTCCAAGCCTGCCGTAAGGAACTAAGATTCCAATAATATCAATCATCTATCAACGTTCAATGCAGACACAAGAAACAGAATTTTCAACATTGAAAATCATTTCACGGCTTACACCGTACTCGCATCTATCAACCTTCAAAATGTTAAAAACAAGACATTTCGCTTGGCCCTTTTTTACAGCTGGAAACACTGAAGGAGTACAAATGCATTTATCAGCCTTGATAGTTTTATACCATAATGAAAATTATCACAAGATTCTTCATTTACTAGTGCCCGTATAACAACAATATAATATGACGTTTCGGTGAAACTTCACCTTCTTCAGATGCTAAATGCAAACTAACTATATTTCTCTGTTTTATCGAAAACAAGAAATAAAGAGATGACAAATTGTGCAGAAAGGGTGAATAGAAGGATGGTTACAAATAATTAGAAAAATAGGAAAAACCAGTTCTGAACTGCTAGTCAGGTAGTTCGGTAATTTTGAAAAGATTGATAAGGGGGCTTGAAGTATGATCGATTTGGCTATTCAATAGGAGACCGGAATGCTTGTATTTATTTATCTGTAATGATTCTAAAAAATTAAGTTTAATTCCTTTACTTTCAGTATATAATATTTTAAAATCGAAATTGAATGTGTGATTTTCTTGGATTGAATGGTTTGCATAATGTGAATCCGACTTTTGATTAACAAAGCTATGTTTGTATTCTGAAATTCTAGTTTGAAAACTTCTGAAAGTTCTACCAATGTAAAACTTATCACAATCACCAAAATTGATTTTATAAACTCCTGATGTATTATCTTTATGGACTCTGGATTTATTATTTTTTATATGATTTCCTAAATTATTACCGGTACGATAAGCTATGTTAATGTTGTGCTTAGAGAGAGATTCAAGTTTTTAACTTGAATTTCCGATGAAAGTGAGGCTGTTATATTTCATATTATTTTTAGCAAGGGGGTACAGCTGGCTAATCGCAGTTCTGAACAACTTTTTATCTATCATATTGTCTATTATTATGGAATCATAACCATTATTTACGGCAATTTGCTTAATTATAATTTTCTCGATGTTAAAATTGGTGCTTGAAAGTGGAATATTTACTAAACGATGTACCATACTATTGAAAGCTGCCATTTTGTGTTGGAATGGATGTAGGGAAGTACTATATATGACGCTATCAGTGTGTGATGGTTTGCGAACTACCTGACTAGCAGTTCAGAATTGGTTTTTCCTATTCTTCTAATTATTGGTAACCATCCTTTTGTTTACCATTTCTACACAATTTGTCATCTCATTATTTCTTGTTTTCGATATAACAGAGAAACATAGTTAGTTTGCCATTAGCATCTGAAGAAGGTGAAGTTTCACCGAAACGTGCGTCATGCGTTATTTCATTTAATAAATGTGTAACCATTGTTTTAATATGTTTTTTTAATTTACACGATATATCGGCCCAATCAATCCAAAATTTGAAAATATATATCTTCAATGAATTAATTCATCAAACGAGTTGAACATATGTCAATCAGTAATGCAGAATGACACTTATATTCAAAAAAGTGAAACCCTCACCTTATATATCTATGCAGATATAACATCGGGATCATCTTAAAATTTTCCTTCAGTTGTTTCTCCTCTAATTTCATGAATACGTAGACAGTGAGAAGTCCCCCTATTGTGAAAAACGTGTCAACAGATACTGTAGCTGATAATATGAACATGCTCCTTGGGTCATCCAGCCACTGAAAATGCTTAATTTTTATATAAAGTGAACAAGGAAAATTCTTTGATAATTTAAAAAATTATCAAGCTTCATATTTTCGAATTTTGAAGTCAAAATTACTAAAAATTAACCACCTAAATATTTGTGCCAAAATTTTTGCCAATACCCCCCTGCACTACGCACTCCTGAAAATATTGCAATACTTACTTTGAGTACATTGAATAGAGCGTAAAAGGTTATGTAACTGTACCAAATTTTATCCAAATACTTTTACAGGTATCGAAAATATTCACACAAAACCACCATCAGGTCTTCATCTTTAACACCCTGTATCTTAAAAACGAAGAAGTTGTGGACCCTAGGTTGTATGAACTTTTATCTCTATTTTTGGAAGTAGAATATTTGGTTGAATATCAAATCAGAAATTGAAAAACCGATTTTATTGATGAGTTTTGCTTAACGAAGTTCGTGACTTTCTCAAAACATGTAAAAAAGTTTTGAGAAATTGAGAAAAGTTGTGATGAAATGTTATTCACATATCCGAAATAATAGAGAGAATTTTTATCAATATGAAGATGATTTCTACGATTGATCACAATATCTCGAATTATACTTAATAATTCATAGAATGTCCAAACATATTGTTATTTTGTAAAAAGGACTGCTACAGTTATGTTTCGTGATTGTAAAGGGAATATTTAATATTTGTATCATTTTCTGAATTTCTGAATCATTTATTTTGTGCAGAACAACCCATGTTCAAAAGTTGATGTGCAGATTTAAACCTTTTCTAATGAGAGGCCTCTGTAGACCAGCGGAAAGGTGTACCGCCTTGTACCGTTTGTACACCAAGGATTGTGGGTTCGAGTCCCTCTCGCTCTTGGGTGTTGTGTATGGCCGGAATTTAGTGGTTCTATATACAGGGTGATTCCGGAGGAGACCGTCAGATTTTAGGTGAAGTTTACACCAGTCAAGGCAGTTTCGAAACAATGTTTAGTTTATGGTTGGGGGCCTTTATTGCGAGTCTACAGGGTGATTTGTCCGATTCGACCGATTTTTCTTTTATTCATAACTTTGGTATGGCTTGATCAATCTTGATGAAATTTTCAGTGTAGAACAATATGATTGTCTCCTTTCAATAATTTCAACATTTTTTCAAAAATACAGGGTGTGAATTATGATAAGTTCAGATTAAATTTGCAGGTTGAAAAAACACCCTGTATATTCCGTTTCCAAAAATTCGCTACCTGCTTCAGATTCTAACATAAGTTCACATTACTGGAGCATTTTTATTTTTTTTGGCACACGTTTAGTTTTCCTAGAATTTTTTTTTTAAGATGAACAATATCGTAATTTCGCTCCAAGGCAGTGAGGATATTCAGAACTAGATAGTAAAGCTGTATCGTCCAATGATACAAAGCTCTTTCTGAGTCCTAAAGTATTTTTTTCAAATTCGAAATTCATTTTTGATCGCTCATATTCTGATGTATAAAATCATTCAATCCAGAAAATATCTTTACATGTACCTACTACAATCGGAACATATTATGAAAGGCAAAACTAAGGATTAACACAAAATGTACATAGAATGTTCGAAATGATTTCTTCTTTTTTGAATACATATTCGCGACATTTTTATTACATTTCCAATTTACCTTCTAATAAGATGAAAATTCTTTCAACTAGGTGTTCTCTACTTCTAATTTCAACCTTATAAACTTTTGTTTTCAGATCCCCCCACACAAAATAATCTAAAGGGTTCAAATCAGGCGATCTTTGTGGCCAAACAATAGGGTGTCCACGACCAATCCATCTGTTCGGATAATCTATATCCAGGTGATTTCTCTCATTCAATGCAAAGTGAGGTGGTGCTCCGTCATGCTGAAAGTACAAAGAGCGGATATTTACATTTTCCAATAGATTTGGTAAAATATTTTCCAAAAAGTTTAGGAAAATTTCACCATTTAATCTTTCCGCAAAAATGTGAGGGCCAACTGAATTTCCGTCTATTGTTCCAAGCCAAATATTGGCAGAAAATCTGTGTTGTGTATTATGACTTTTTTTCAAATGCGGGTTGTCTCTTGCCCATTCGTGGGAATTGTGGATATTAAAAATTCCATTCTTAGTTAACATAGCCTCGTCGCTGAATAGAATACGAAAAATAGTTCGTTGGTGACTAATAACCCAGCGACAAAAATTGTAATCGTTGGGGCAGATCTTGTGGCAATAGTTCTTGAACCTTTTGGTAGTGGTATGGGTGGAATTTTTCTTTCTTCAAAGTCTTGCACACTTTGCTTCTGCGAAATTCCTAATTCGGTACTAAAATTTGAGGAGTGTACTAATAGACGGTTCCTCCTAACACACCCGTTTCAACAATTGGAAATTTCAATTTTGAGTAGGCCTAATCAATGTGCTCTGCCTTACTAGGATATTGCCCATGTTCTTTAGAATAATGGAATAACTCCAAAAGTAACCTTTATTTGGTTGACATCGTAGGTTGGGGAAATTCGTCTTTCGTATTCCCTTCTTGGCTTCATTTCCCATTTTTCGTTTACAAAACCATAAACAAAAATCATATCTCCATATTCCGCATGAGTAAATAATTGTGGCATGTTGAAATACACTTCTTGTGGCAGATTATTTATTTAATTTTCTCATTCTGTGGTTCACTGTGATGGTAATCATGGATCTTAACGAACTTGATTTAAATTGAGATTTAAGTTTCATGGAAATTTTTCAATTTGATAAAAACTATTTTTCGTACATTCGTGATTAAATATTTTACCTACTTTTTTAAGACCATAAGTGAGTACATTTTGGAACGAAATTGCTTTATGTTTTAGGAATATTCTCTTTATAGAAAACAGGAAGTGTGCCGAAAAATACATGAATAATGACTCAATTTTGTGTTAATCCTTAGTTTTGCCTTTCATATGTTTCGAATGTTTATTCTGTATTAGTAGTAGTAGTAGAGTTTTTGGTTCACGTACGTATAAAGAAATTTTCTGAATTAAATGATTTTATACATCAGAATATGAGCGATCAAAAATGAATTTCGAATTCGAAAAACTACTTTAGGACTCAGGAAGAGCTTTGTATCATTGGACGATACAGCTTTACTATCTAGTTCAGAATATCCTCACTGCCTTGGAGCGAAATTACGATATTGTTCATCTTAAAAAAAATTCTAGGAAAACTGGACGTGTGCCAAAAAAAATAAAAATGCTCCAGTAATGTGAACTTATGTTAGAATCTGAAGATGGTAGCGAATTTTTGGAAACGGAATATACAGGGTGTTTTTTCAACCTGCAAATTTAATCTGAACTTATCATAATTCACACCTTGTATTTTTAAAAAAGTGTTAAAACTATTGAAAGTAGACAATCATATTGTTATATTGAAAATTTAATCAAGATTGATCCAGCCATACCAAAGTTATGAATAAAAGAAAAATCCGTCGAATCGGACAAATCACCCTGTAGACTCTCAATGAAGGCCCCCAACCATAAACCAAACATTGTTTCGAAACTATCTTGACTAGTGTAAACTTCACCTAAAATCTGACGGTCTCCTCCGGAATCACCCTGTATAAAATTAAAATGTTGGGTAATGTACATAGTTTACAAAAGTCCATTGGCCGTTCGGAACCCGCATTAAACTGTAGGTCCCTCGAGTTGAAAAATAAACCTTTTCCAACTCACTGAATCAAGGTAAGCCAAGTTATCGATTGAAGCAGTAAATATCATATTCAGATAAGTATGTCCTAGGATAACCCACATCATGCTTATAGCTTTGATTCCATGCAAACATCCCAATTGATCTGAATTAATCGATGATTTGAAGAGTTTCGATCCATTTGTATATAACGAGAAAGCTATGAGAATTTTATGCCTCGGACCTAAAAAAAATTTCTCAAATCAAATCAAATCGAATATGCTGTATTGTCTTAAAATTATACATTTTATTGACAAAGCGAAAAAATAGTAACTGAATAATGTAAAACATAAGAATAAACACACATCAATCAAAAAATATACAAACAAAACAGTGTAATACCTATAAATAAAAATAACACCACATTTCCATAAAAAATACATACAAACATCACAATAAATCCTCCTCAATCGAAGCTGAAGCCTGTGTTATTCAATTTGGTCATATCGATGAATCAATGCTCAGAATAGTAGTCCTCTATAGAGTAATAAGGTCTATCAAGAATATAAGATTTTGTTTGGAAGGAAGTTACACATTTTATCTACTCCAGTGAGTTAAGAAGCATTTTGAGTGAGCTAAGAGCTTCTTAACTCACGCATTTTCATAACCGCACTCTTTCTTTAGATGACTACCAAAATAAAAGAAAAAGTTTGTAAAACATTTACTTCTGCCTGTTTTTTTTTCTGGTAGCAATCCAGAAATGGCTCTCGATGCCTCTTCTTCAATATCAGAAGCAATACTTTCCGAATCGCTCATTTTAGATTACAATTTTTTAAACTTGACTTTAAAGTGACATCAATATTATTTAATATCAAATTGACATTGCCATGCATGGTGTTTCAGGTACTTATTTGAACAAAGGTATTAAGGTAAAATTAATTATAATAAAAATGAATCGTATAAAAATAAGTATCCCGGTTAGGAGTAGATAAAATATTGTACAGAGTGGTCCAAATTGGACACTTTTGATAGGAAACGCCAATTTCTAGAGGAGTTAGAGAAAAACTAGCCTACATGCTACGAGGTCGATTTTTGTGAGAAAATGAATGCCGAAAACCGCACATTGATATCTTGACTTGTTCGAAAGATACAAGGTGTTTTTCAATTTTGTGCATTTCTGACCCAACCCCGTAACTTGTTTATTTTTGTATATTTCTTATTTCTGTGAAAACATTCTTCAGGCACTTTTTTGAAAGGAATCCAATGGTGTTCCTAGTTTTCCATCAAAAAATATGGTTTGGAAGCTATGACATAAACTTGTATTTTTTCTAATGGACCACCCTGTATTTTTTTACATATTCGTGTTTGAAATGAAATTCTCGTTTCAAATATATATAATAGTTGCTACTTTTCTTTGAAAACATTCATTTTGTGGCTGTTTTCGAATTGTTAGATGAATTTTCAAAATCTGGGTAGCCATGCCTAAATACGAAACGAAATAGTTTTACATAACAACTGTTAAAAAGAATAATTAGTGCCTATTTTGTAATAACTCATTAATTTAATCAAAAGATAGAATAACAAGTACAACAATATTTTTAAACTATTTACAACATGTGTTCGAATTGAGCACCATTTAAATCAAAACATGACTTCGCTTCCTAACATTATTGACAGCATTAATCAATTCTGTCGCAGGTATTGAACGAAAGGCATGTCGCACTGCTGCTTCCAACGCTTCTCGGGAATCAGGATGGCGTTTATATGTGAAGTCCTTTATTCTTCCCCAGAGGTAAAAATCTGGAGGCGTAAGATCGGGGGATCTTGCTGCCCAATGAACAGGACCCCGGTTGCCAAGCCAATTATTGTCCCTAAATATTTCGTTTAAATACGCCGTTATGATGTGTGCGTTATGACACGGTGCCTTGTCTTGTTGGAAGTATTCTCCAATTTGTTGTAATGGCAAATCATCCATTATTGGTTCAACAAATTCCCGCAATATTTCCAAATATCCCGCTGCTGTAAGGTTACCCTCACATATAAAGGGACCGATAAACCTTCCTCTAAAACTACCGACCCAAACACTGAAACTGTATCGGCCTTGATTTTGTGTCTCCACTATAATATGTGGATTTTCCAAAGTCCTATTGTAGAAAGAGTTGCTAACGCATGCTTCATCAGTCCATATGATGTTACAAAGTTTTGATACGGTTTGAATTTATTTTTATTTAGAATTCGCATTGTTGTAGTCTTTGGAATACCTGTATTCAACTACATTTTGCGAAGTGAAATATTGGGTTGGTTTTGTATTTCCCCCAAAACCGTTATTTCTTCTAACTCTCTATCTCTATTACTTACTGGCTTCGTGAACTTTTGTCTTTGGTTTCGAAAAAGAACCGTAATTAACTAGATTTTGCTGCAATCTCGTGAACATAATATCCCGAAACGGTTGTCTCCTTTCAGGATATCGGTCAAAGTAAAGATTTATGGCAGCTTGAGCATCTTCATGTGATTACACTTTAACATATCATATTTTTCGTAATTTTCATACATTTTGAATTAACATGCAGATAAATATTCTAGTAAGTTCAAAACTCAGTTCACAGAAGCACACTAAACTTGTGAAGCAAACTGCATTTAATAATAATTGTTTGACAGTACGCATAGACTGTAGTTGCTAAGGTAATTTGTTTCATATTCAGGCATGGCAACCTAGATTTTGAAAATATATTTAAAATAATTCGAAAACTGCCACAAAATGAATGTTTTCAAAGAAAACTAGCAACTATTATATATATATTTGAAACGAGAATTTTATTTCAAACACGAATATGTAAAAAAAATACAGGGTGGTCCATAAGAAAAAATACAAGTTTATGTCATAGCTTGTAAACCATATTTTTTGATGAAAAACTAGGAACACCATTGGATTCCGTTCAAAAAAGTGCCTGAAGAATGTTTTCACAGAAATAAGAAATATACAAAAATAAACAAGTTACGGGGTTGGGTCAGAAATGCACAAAATTGAAAAACACCTTGTATCTTTCGAACAAGTCAAGATATCAATGTGCGGTTTTCGGCATTCATTTTCTCACGAAAATCGATCTCGTAGCATGCAGGCTAGTTTTTCTCTAACTCCTCTAGAAATTGGTGTTTCCTATCAAAAGTGTCCAATTTGGACCACTCTGTACAATACACGCGAGTTAACCCCATTAAGACACTTGTGTGGTTACACAACTCGTGCTACGCACTCGTTGTGCAACTTTCACACGCGTATCTTAATGATGCTGTTAACTCACTTGTATCGTAAATAACTATTAATTCCTCTGGAAGGTATTGTAAATTTTTTTAGCATCGTAAATGTTGGACTTTTTTTGTTAATTCGGAGGAAGGAATAGGGAGGTGAACATGATGTCCCGAAGATCTGGTGGTATACTCGTGCTGTGACACCAAGGGTACGGCATGAAAATATTTATGAATCAAGCACACAGATTTAAGTAAATACAAAGAAGAAAGCGTCAAAGTTCCATTTTTCTTGAAGTAAGGCAATGAGCCCTATTCTTCAGGACAAACGTGTAACGAATTGCTCTCTTCTGCAATTTGAGAATGGTGTCAAGTTGTGAAGAATTACATGAAACCCAGAAGGGAAGACCATAACGAAGATGAGATTCGAACAATGCAAAATAGGCAATTCTTGTATATGCCGTACCTAATTCACTAGAGATGGATTTAATGGCGAAACAGGCCGATGATAATTTTTTAGGTAAGACATGTATCTTATGTGCAAATTGGAGATTATTGTCGATAAAGAGGCCTAAAAATCTGACAGAATCAACTATTTTAATGGCATGGTTTTGCAGGAATATATCCTGGAAGTTATATCTATAAAACAAGGTGACGGTTTTATCTACGTTGAAGCAAAGTAAGTTTGCATCAGACCAGGACTTGATTAATCCAAGATCAATCGTCATTTTAGAGTGCAGCGTCGCAGAATTAGGACTGCTCCAAGTAATACTCGTATCATGCGCAAAAAGCGTAATTATTCCCCTGATCTTCAGATACGTAATATCATTTATAAATAACAAGAAGAGGACAGGACTTAAAACAGAACCTTGAGCGACACCATTAGTGATAGATTTACAAGCAGAATTGGAGTTATAAATATATAAAAAAAATATAACATAAATGAATATATATGAACGTTTTCGATATTACCTCTGGGCCACCGAGATTTGTTCGATATCTTTTTTTTCAAGTGTATTTTTTTTTTCTAGGCATTATGATGTGCACATATTAACAACAAACGAAGAACCAAGCGTATTCTCGGTCCAACAAAAACATCGAATATTTGAATAATGTCATATACCGCAATCTCACGAAATTTTAAGGTGACAGTTGATTATCCTCCAATAGTAATGATAAAGTTACCACAAAAAGTCAAGAGATGGCATTTTACATAATTGTCAAAACGAGAGCGGATAGGAGGATATCAAAAAACTTAAAAAACATTAACCTATCTAAATACAAAATTTCATTCAAATTAAATATATAGGACTATCAGGAACTGCATCGATCGATATCTTAGAAACTGAATGTAGGAAAAATTTTAAATTTTGAAAACTTGCTAGATGTCTTAGGGTCTACTTAGCTGAAATATTTTCATCTATTGGGCATTTCCGGTTATACCGGAAATAAACCATAAGCCGCTTTTTTCAAATAGGACACCCTATATTATTACATTTTTGAATTCTACCCAAGATTCTAGGCAGATTTTATGCATTATTTCCTATACTTAAGTCTAATCGTTTTTGACATATTTAAGTTATATATATATATATATATATATATATATATATATATATATATATATATATATATATATATATATATATCTATATTCACATTTTAAAATGTGAAATAGACAGAAAGTGGGACTTATGAGTGAGATAAATAGAAAGAAAATAGAATATAAAAATAAAGTCGATGTAAGACTGTGTGAATATATATAACATGCTAAAATTGTCTTGATATGATATATGAACAAAAAAAGAACATAGAAGTATAATCCATAGAGTGTGAGTGACAGCAATATTTAATTTCGATGATTACAAACCTAACCTCTATTAAATAACTCACCGTAATATATTGGATAAAATTTCTGATATTTGCCTTTAAAACCAACAAAACTAATAACACAAGTAACAAGATGAATGTTTTTTTTTCTTTCTTTAAATAAATTGAGTAATTGTATATTGAACAAATGCTGGTGGAACTTGACTCACCAAGGACTATTGGCAGTAAGATGTATTATGTTGTTGTGAATTTTCAGATTTTGTAATTGTTTTATTCTCTTATAGACCCTGAAGAAGATACAAATTAGTATCGAAATACATAGGTCATAGCCAGAAAGGTCTTTGAATATCCTGCCCTTGCCGCTACCCATTAAACCTCATAATATATCAAGATTCGGCAATTAAAAAACCAATATAACAATACAATATATATATATATATATATATATATATATATATATATATATATATAATACAATAATTCTTCATCATTCAAATATATAAGATAATCATTGAAACTAACTCACTATTAGCACGGATGTTACAAAACACGTCGTATAAAGTTGAACAGATGGCTATCATCATAAAACCAATGACGGTGAACCTGTAACATTACGTTCATATTATTTTGTAGACACAAAATACAAAATTTACTCGTACATTGCGATACTAGTCTTCATGTCCAATGTTCTGTTGGTGAACTTTGTGTAACATTCTTCTTCATCTAGTTGCCACGGAATTATTTTCTCTACATCTGCTTTAGTACATTTATCTGGCATACATATACCCCAATTTAAATATTTTGCAAGAGATGATATATAAGTAGCAGAATATATACTGAGCAATTTTGGATCAACAATGTTCTGTAGTTTCTGAAAGAGAATTATAATTGTGGGTTGATGGTGTAAATTAATAAACATATTAAAACAATGGTTAATAATAACAATTTAGGTGGAACTTCACCTTCTTCAGATGCTAATGGCAAACTAACTATGTTTCTCTGTTATATCGAAAACAAGAAATAAAGAGATGGTAAATTGTGTAGAAGGGGTAAATATAAGGATGGTTATAAATAATTATTATAAGAATAGGAAAAACCAATTCTGAACTGCTAGTCTGGTAACCTGACTGGTGATATTTAACCAGTAGCATAGTTATATGGATCACCGGACCATTTTCGGTTCGCTATAACACTGTTTTGAATCCAGTAAAAACCGCCATTTGTTGGAATCATCTTGAGACAGCAGTCAATGAGACGAATTGTTTCTTGTTGCCTGAAAACCACCACTGTTCAAAAACTCCTCCCTGTAATTGCCACCACACATTCGACGCGAGGTTGATGCCTATAATGAAATCAAAAAACACTGAAATGGCCCAAGACATCCTCTCTATGACCACCAACCACCAAATAACCGCCTCAGATCTAAAAAAGTTTCTTCTTTCGAAATGAGGCACTGTAGGGCTCGCCAGAGGATAACCGCGATGAGAGGTGGAGGAAGGAGTTGAACAACACAGAAAGTATAAATGAAGAACTTGCCACTGGAAGCCAATGCCCTTATCTTATATGGAGAACACTAAATCAAGTGATAGTTGGAGTTCCGAGATACAAAAAAAACATGACTAGATGGGGGATACTCCTGAGCAATGAGGACACGAGATGCGACTGTGGTGCAGGACTGGAACTGAACCACCAATTGATGTACTGCATGCTTGAGCAACCCTGTAGGATGGAGGACTTGTATCTGGGAAATGACAAGGCCATTTTGTTCGCTAATTATTGGAGGATAAGTGTATGCAGGGCCGGATTAACCATTAGGCAGAGTAGGGGCCCCGCATCGACTAGGGGCCCGTGCACGCACCAAGAAAAATAAATTCATCGAATTAAAATTTTATTTGAAAATTCGTATGAAATTCCTCAACAATATTATTGCTTTCTTTCGACGAATGTGCTCAATTGATGAAATACTTTATACATACAGAATCATCTAGTATCGAGTAGTAGAACTTATAAACTGTCATCGTCCCAGAACTGTTTGAATTCATTGTCAATAATGGCCATTGAAAATGATGTATTAGACAGGGTCAACTTCCGAGATGTTTTGAACGATTTTGTTTCTAAAAAGTTAGAAAAGTTCATATTCAAACTTACTGTACTGTACAAAAACAATAAATATCTTGGAAGTTGACTTTTTTCAATTTGTACTTCACAAAACTGTTTATTGTATTTTATTGCGTTTAACAAGAGTAAATTTAAAATAACCGCGTCCCGTCTCATTTCTCTTTCCTTGCCCATCATGCAACCTGGATCATCATTCATCACTTATCTATAACCTATTCATTAAGACCATTTCAATAAAGCTAAAGAGTCAGGAAAGGTGATACTGCAGCATCAAGTCAAAGTAACCATGTTGTTGCAATATCAAATAAAACTTTGAAGTAACAGGATACCTGGAGTCGATCATCTGGAAGTTACTTACATCCCTTTATCAACTTGAAAAATATAAGAGTAAGCATCTCGAGACGCTTGAGAAGTGTTATAAGCTTTTACTATAAGCGAAAGTTGCTCATCAAAAAATGTAAGAATTAATGAATAGCCATCAGTTATTAATGAAGATATTACCTCTTTGATTTTCTGTATCATCACCAAGGAATCATTGGCATGTACATTGTTCAGAAATTTGGCAACCTCATTTAATTTAATTGATACTAGGCAATATTTTCCATATATTTCTTGAGATTCATCAGAAATCGACAAACACTCATCATAAGCTCCGAGTTCGTTGAAATTTCCTTCCAGAATCCCTGTAGGTTTTATGCTTGGGTTAGAGTCGATCACTAAAAATAACACAAAGCCAGTTATTTTCTAAAAAAAAACTCTTTCAAATGTTCAATTGTTTATAGTGCCGAATGAAATTTTAACTTAATTCTCCTTATTATATTTCTTCTTCTTTCGAAAGGATGAAGGTAAATAAAAAATTTTGAAGACACACGACCAATCAACAAAAATACATTAGTTTGAAAATATAATTGAAATCATATTTCAGTAGTAGTAGGGGAGCCCAAGCGAGGATTTTGGGATATACTCAAGCGCGGCAGAATAACATATTGGGGGAAACCTTGGACACCGTTAAATATCCCCACCATACATGAACCCTTTATATGAGAGCGTTCGTCTAGGGCAGCCCATCAGATTAGTAAAAAAATTTGATCGTTCGAAAAACTCGAGCGCGTCAGATTAAGGCAAGGTGAGTTAATTACATGCAGAAGAGTATGCATTTCACTAATCTGACGATTTACACGTGGCATAAGGAAATAGGAGACTAAAAAAGTTGCAGAAAGAAAACGTCACCTTGACATTCTCGAGCACGGTTAAATTTTAATTTTAATTTTGAAGTAAATGTCATGATTTTTGTTGTGCATTTTTGATTATCAGATACGATGTGGGGTGTATAAACTATTAATATCAGACGCGCTCGAGTATATATATATATATATATATATATATATATATATATATATATATATATATATACCGATGTTTTTTTACTTTTTTAAGATCGGCTCACGTTTTTTTCCCCCCAGTGAAATGGCATACATCATATAACCTTTTTTTCGCTTTAGCATCCAATCTTCACAGTCCATAAGGTCCCAACGATGCCCGACTAAATCCCCATTTAGCATCCTGGGCTTCCCTACTATAGAGGTTGTGAAGCTGACATTTTATAACATTACAGTTATGATGTTCATTATAGGCAATCAATAGTTATTGTCAATAATGTCTTATTCAAGACATTCATTATTTCAGTGTTACCTATATTTTTTATTCATGAAAACTACACAACATTTGGATTAGCTTTTCAGACAACAGCCAGTTATGGGAACATACTCATACCCTTGGAGGGAGTGTGCTATGGGTTTTTATCCATATGGTAGTTTGGCGGAGATTATTGGGGAACAATAAGAAATATGTTATATATAGGAAAACCTATAACGAGCTTCCTTGAAAAGTTTTTGAAAATCTTAGATTATCGAAGAATTTTCCTTGTTCACTTTATCTGATTATGGAGCGTGCTCTCGTGAGTATGTCTTGAGTTTTTCGACACTAAGTTAGTGTGCTGTGAAATCCCATTAGTGATTGTCGTAAAGTAGATATTTTCACGTCAGGAAGTATTTGTTTTCTCGACGGAATTTTGCATTTTATCTCTGAATAGTGGATTATTGGTTTGTAATATCTTTGGCGGAGGACACAATGGAATATTGTTATCCATATTGTAGTTCTGCCGCGATTATTATCGGGAAACAATAAGAAATATGCCAATTCATTCCGGGACAAGTATGCAGCACTGAAGAGAACTAAAGAGATCGAAATAGCTGTATGCAAATCTTAAGACTTGTGAATGTAGATTTCTCGTCTCGAAATACATATACCCAGCCCGCTTCGAGGATTGTTTGATAATTTTAAATTATTGTGCAATTTCTCTAGTTTACTTCAAGTGATATTGCGTTTATGTTTTGAAATTCTGGTTTTGAAAGTTCTACCAATATAAAGCGTATCGTAACGTACACATTTAATTTTATGCACTCTTGATTTTTTTTTGTTAACTTTTGATTTATTATTCTTTATGTTTTCCTAAGTACGCAATGTTGATAAAAGTGATTTGGGATTTTACTGGAATTTTGGATGTTATATTTGATATTATCTCTGATAAGGGGAAACACCTGGAAAATCCCTTTTTTTAAATTCCTCTTATCTATTGTATTGTTCGGAAGGATTACGGATTGATAAGCAAAGTTGGTTTCCAATTTTCGATATTTTTAGATCCAAATAATTGAATGAATTATTTTTTACATTTCTGAAGATAAGTTTATTATAAGATATACCAGTGATACAGCAATAGATATTTATTTTATTAGAAGTATGAGGTATAAATTATGTGACCGAGTAGGGATGTTTAAACATTAAATCCCTGCGAGTCACATAATGTACCTTATACTCCGAATAAAATACAATGTTTTATTTTCAAACGATTTGCATTTGAAAATCGGAAAAATCGTGGATATTAAAAGTGTATATAATCTAATTATACCTACTGTATATGGTTATTAACGTAACAAGGCCGATATGTAGCAAATAACGGATGAGGTTGGATATTGTAATCCGAGGCGCGGCCGAGGATTATAACTAACCGAACCCATTATTTGCGTATCGGCCGTGTGTCGTTAAAAATTTTTCGTAATCCCGTTGAAAGATTATATTTTGATTCCGAAGAAAGAAAAAAACCCGTACCTCGCAATTCTAAAGAAAAATCCCAACGTCGTGCACTCTGTTGTCATGGAACAGTTTGACAGTTTTATAAACAACGTCAGTTTTTTGTGTTCTCAAGTTCGCTTTAACGACGACCATGGATGAAATTGATGAAATTGAGGAACAAAATCAAATTCCTTTAGAAATATTGGGAGAATCATGTGCAGTGCAGCGAGTGTTGATTAACTGCCGAAAATAACTCAAAAGCGATATCAAAAAGAATATGAAAATTTCGAAATGTGGCTTAAAAGCAAGAATGTAAAGGTGGTTAATGAAGATGTATTATCAGCCTATGCGAAATGAAAATCAGAGGTTTATTCTCCCAACTCGCTGTGGACCAAGATTTCAATGGTGTTATTGTAAGCAGAATGATGTTTTGAAATAAATATTTGAACAAGTGATTTCTTAACGGCCGGCGGCCGTTAACACTGACTTTTCAATTGTCATCTGAATACCGTTAAATCAAAATAACAGTATGGGATTACGAAAACAAATTAACGATGGACAAATAATTTGGCTTGAATCCATGGCAACCGTAAATAATGTCAGTGAATTAAATTAAATGACATCGATAATTTCATTTCTTGAAAAATAGAGAGCCGTATTCAATTGTGCTAAGATACTGTAGTATGGCTGATGGATCTAGTACACCATCCACTCCACCAAGAGTTGCAGCTGCAGCAAAATTAGCAGTGCAGCAGCTATTACCAACAAAATCCGCCGTTTACGAAGCGTCGTATGAAAGATTTCTGAATTATTGCCAGCGAGAAAATATGAAGAAGTATCTTCATAAAATGAAGAGTTCTTCACTATGTAGTCACTATTCAATGATCAGGTCCTTGCTACATATCAGGGAAAAGATTGATATTTCGAAATTCCTCGACCTCCAGGCGTTTTTGAAAAAGTATCAGAGGGAGAACTACCATGTGAAAAAGCTAGCAGTTCTAACAAAAGACCAGTTTGTTAGACAACAATACAAGTTCAGAATCCGATAGAAGTGAGATTTTACGTAGGGCCATTTTACATAACTGTACAGTAAATTTTAACTTTAAATAAAGTAATGTTCGTAAAAAAAGGGTAACTTTATGTTTTATTTTAGATATATAAATATGATAAAAAAGATATGTGACATTATATAAGATACCTGCATTAAATTAAAGTTGAGCGGCCTATAAGTGTTATATTCCACGAGAGTATAACACTTATACGCCGCTTGAGCTAAAAGTCATAAAAGTGACACTTATACCTGTTCCAAACAATCAGCCAAATGACCATTATCTGACGTTTGAAAATAAATAAATATATATATATATATATATATATATATATATATATATATATGTGTGTGCGGAAAAAGTAACCCCGTACGTGATAAACCAAAAACAATAATGATAAGAGGATTCAACGGGTTGAAAAAACGGGCCAGTTCAAATGTACTTCATTTATTCATAGTCAACGTTTCGGCTTTACATTCGAGCCTTCATCAAGACACGGATAACGAGATTGAGAACGAAAATCAACATCTTAGAAAAACAGAAAAATATCTACCATATCGCATTATCTAGTTTAACATTCACACTAAACATATTTAAATTCACATTTAACAATAAGATGAGAGGCATTTCAAAAGCCGAAAATTAGAAAACAAAATACTGAAAAATATATGTATACATCATGTGAGAGAATGAATTGTTAGGTTATTATTATAATTTTTTTTTTTTTAAATGCCTCTCATCTTATTGTTAAATGTGAATTTAAATATGTTAAGTGTGAATGTTAAACTAGATAATACGATATGGTAGATATTTTTCTGTTTTTCTAAGATGTTGATTTTCGTTCTCAATCTCGTTATCCGTGTCCTGATGAAGGCTCGAATGTAAAGCCGAAACTATGAATAAATGAAGTACATTTGAACTGGCCCGTTGTTTCAATCCCTTGAATCCTCTTATCATTATTGTTTTTGGTATATATATATATATATATATATATATATATATATATATATATATATATATATATATATATATATATATATATATATATATATATATATATATATATATATATATATATATATATATATAAGAGAGGGGAAGTCTTTGCTGACCAGTTAGGATAAAGCTAAGAAAAACTCGTTGGGTACGCAGCATGCAGGAAGTATACTCTTATAACACTTTTTCCAATATTTCGACAATGTTTATTGTCATCATCAGGGAATGCTACAAAATTATTACGAAGTGAAACCAGGACAATTTGTGGAAAAAAGAACAAATAACTTACAGTGTCCATGAGATTGTATGCATAGATCTTAAATTAAATTTAATCTTGACGTTCATAAAAAAGTGCACACATTCAGAACAAAGTCAGTGAGAGTAAAATTAAAATTGCCATTGTCACCAAATTAGAACCATTAAAGGCAGAAACAAAACAGTCACAAATTAAAATTCAAAATATTGTAAAATTATTATTAACCACTCCATCATACCGGAAATCACATCGGCATGGGAAGTGAAATGAAATTAAAAAAATATAACCAAAAAGTGAGGCTAAAGCGAGAACATAGAATAGGTGAAAAACACGCCAAGGACCGAGAACTCTTACTCTTAGAGCAACAGAGCACAGAAATCTCATGGACAATGTAAGTTATTTGTTCTTTTTTCCACAAATTGTCCTGGTTTCACTTTGTAATAATTTTGTAGCATTCCCTGATGATGACAATAAACATTGTCGAAATATTGGAAAAAGTGTTATAAGAGTATACTTCCTGCATGCTGCGTACCCAACGAGTTTTTTCTTAGCTTTATATATATATATATATATATATATATATATATATATATATATATATATATAAAGTTGAATATAAAAATATCGTTATTGCGGTCTGTGTAATACTTTATTTCCTTACAAGCTCAATATTTCGTCACTACTTTGTGACTTCTTCAGGAGCATACTAAAAATAAGATGAGGTACATTATTCATCAGATTATAAAACAATAAAATCTTTTTAAAACTTACAGATCTAAAAGTAACAAAACATTAAAATGCACACACAATTAACCTCATCTTATTTCAAGTACGCTCCTGAAGAAGTCACAAAGTAGTGACGAAATATTGAGCTTGTAAGGGTACAGCACGCTTATATGGAAGCAGCCGTTGACACGTGTTTCGGACTCTTTGGTCCTCATCAGAACGGCGTAGCCAAGCATTGGGTTGAAAATTTGGAGATGAAAATATTACAACAAACGAAATCCTCTGCTACGGAAGACACGTGTCAACGGCTGCTTCCATATAAGCGTGCTGTACCGATAATTCTACTCTACTTTTTTAGGGTGTTCCCATGACTGTTTTCTTTGTTGTTAGATGAATAGTACCTTATTATTAATATTTTCGAACATTACGTAGGTAAAGGTTTCTGTGGTTTCCCTTTCCATCTAATAATAACAATTTTGAATGTTAATATTAGACTGAATAGCACGTAATAAATAACAAAGAACAACCACATCCGGAAAAAAATTTTAACGAGACAAAGCAGTCTTTGTCTATTCAAATTTTTTCAAATCAATAAATGTCAAAGAAATTTCAATTTTTTTTCAAAAGTTTTGATAAACTACGAATGTAGTGAAACGTCAACTCTTTAATAAAATCGAGTTTTTTAAGATTCATTCAGCCTGTTATTGCTAATAATTATCAAGAGATTAAAAATAGATCACAGGCAACAACATTTCGAATAAATAATTATATATATATATATATATATAAAATTCGAAAATCGGGGTCTAGAAGTCCTAAAGCGGATTAAAAAAACTACTCCCTGACTTGACGTTGCATACGCTGCAATAAGCTATCATTTTCTGGGAAAATAAGACAAGAAATCTTTCCAGTCTAAAACAGATTTAATAATCATTCCGGCATCTTACTGCGATAGAGCGCAATTTTCGAGGAATATACTACTAAAAATAAGAATTAGATATTTGCAACTCACTCTTCGCCAACAAGAAACGGTCCATGAGTTTGAATTGTTGATAACACTCCCCAGTCGCATTTTGCTCTATTTCTTGAATTGCGAAGGATTTCAAATCGAAATCTCCGTAAGAAACCTGAAATGATATTATTAGGAAGATGATTGTTCCCAACATTTCTGTAAATGAATCTATTTGCCGTGTGTAGAAGTAAAACTGATTGATAATAGATAAATAGTTTCATTCAGTTAATAATTATCCATATCTCCAAGTTTATCACTGCTCAATCTGTGATTATTGGACTGAATAAACAATTAGCATTATAACTTATTTACAACTAACTTTTGTCGCAATTTTGAAATTTTCCATCACTATGAATCGTATGTATTTAGAATAGA
The DNA here is from genome assembly GCA_030704885.1 of Cynegetis impunctata. Classification (NCBI taxonomy): domain Eukaryota; kingdom Metazoa; phylum Arthropoda; class Insecta; order Coleoptera; family Coccinellidae; genus Cynegetis; species Cynegetis impunctata. The sequence continues at coordinate 112,296 of JARQZK010002284.1, read as the reverse complement.
ATAGAATAAAATATATTTCCCTTTAAAAGTTATAAGGTAAGTCAACAGGAAAATTAAAGAATAAATATAATACATAAATGTGTAAAAGACTAACATAAGACATTTAGACAAACTTGGCAACTGCGCAAAAGAGTATTGCTTCAAAGTTCACAATTTAAAAATTCATCGGTGTTATAGAATGCCCCTGCAACCAGCATTTTCTTCAAATTCTTCTGGAAAGACTTTTCCGGCATATTTTTGAAAGAGTCTGAGAGTTTATTATAAAACTTTATGCCTAGGTACATAAAGCTGCTTTGTGTGGCCCTCAGTCTACACTGTGGTAAACATAAATCTTCACAACCGCGTGTGTTGTACCGGTGGGCATCATTTTGTTTTCTTAAATTGTTTTTTTGACGATGGACCCATGAGAGGGAAGCAAGTATAAAGCACGAAGGCACGGTAAGTATTCCATATTTTTTGAAATAATCTCTGCAGCTGGTCCTCTGGGAGATTCCAGCTATTGCCCTAATGCATTTTTTTTTCAGAAGCACTTCATCAGCATGGCAGGATGCTCCCCACAAAATTATACCATAGGTGGCAATAGTGTGGAAATGTGCATGGTAAGTGATTAGTGCTTCTTTTTCTCCTATGGTCTGTTTAATTCTGCGTACTGTGAATATAGCCGAGGATAGCCTTTTACAGATTTTAACGACGTGATGTCTCCACGAAAGAGAGCTGTCTAGTTATATACCCAGTAATGGGATGGATTCTACCTCACAGGGCTTAGTTGAAACGATTAAATTTTGCGTTTCTCCATTATTCATAATCATGTCATTGGCTTGAAATGGTATGTATTCAAATAGTTGATGAAATCCGTGGTTAATACTTGATAATGTAACATGATGAACAAAAAAAGCCTTGAATTTACTACGTTTATTACCACAAAAATACTTTGAAAAATATAAAACTGCGATTGCAGTTTCGGTCACTAGACCACATTGGACAGATTGAGTTAAGAACTGAATACATATGTGATTATAGGTTTGACGCTTACGGGTGGAAAAGAATTATTACTGGTACCTAAATAGACAAGAGGAACATATAAAATCCAGGATTTTTATTCGATGGCAAAGATATCACATCAAAAAGTTCAGGAGTTTATAAGTTGATTTGTTCTGTATGTAAAGGAGTGTATATAGGTCAGACTGGTCGATCGTTCAAGACAAGATTTAAAGAACACCAACAATGTTTTTTGAGAAATAAAACGGATTCGACGTTTTCAAATCATTGAATAACTACATCCACTATTCGTCACCCCATGTCGACTATTGGAACGGAGTGTGGTTTTTGGTGTGGATCACACTCCGTTCCAATAGTCGACATGGGGTGACGAATATTGGATCTAGTTATCGTACAGTAAAGTTACATATACATATTTGTATCAAATGAGCTGAACGTTCATACCACACTGAGTAATTATCTTATAAAAATGTTCCTTTTCTCGACACCCCTGTCTACTATAATAACATGGCACTTTTCGTGTACCAGTACTCGACACATTCAATATGTCAAAAACTTTAAAAATCACAAAATACTTACCTGGGCTACAGCTTCGAAGGTTTCTCAGTTAATAGAACACAAAAAACATTTTTAGTTAAAAAATACTACTAAACGACAACACAACAAAATTAGCTTTTCTTAACCTACACCTTAACAAACACTGGTTATTGGCGGGAAAAGTCGAGGTTGCTGGAAAAACTTCAATTGTATTCTTGTATGTTAGTGACTTTCCATGGCATAACTATGGCAATGTGGACTAAAAAGTCGGAGCTATCATTGGTTATTTCGGGAAGCCGATGTTTGCTATGGTTACGTTATTTTTTCCAATAATTACAATGGGTGTCGACTACAGTGTCGACAGCTGATGCCTTCACCTTATATATATATATATATATATATATATATATATATATATATATATATATATATATATATATATATATATATATATATAGAAAATCAGCATTCACGGATATATGTATTCCGTCGGATTCAAATCATCCTCTCTCCCATAAACATTCAGCTTTTAACTCAACAGAGCATTTTCAATTGCATTATCCGTACCGAATACAGCAAAAGAAATTTCTACTATAAAAATAATTGCTTCAAATAATTGTTTTTATACAAGTTTGATAGATAAAATGATAAACAAAAAACGTAGTCAACTAGCGTACAACAGCATATATCCTCAATCGAAAGTAGAAAAATCGGAAAAATTCACATCTTTAACATATTTTGGTCCTCTAACAAAAAGAGTTGCTAATGTCAAACCTAAATGTAATACTAAAATTGATTTCAAACATAAGACAAAACTCTCAGGATATTTATTCAATGCCAAAGATATCACTTCAAAATTTGAAAGTTCAGGAGTTTATAAGTTGATTTGTCCTGTATGTAAAGGAGTATATATAGGTCAGACTGATCGATCGTTCGAGACGAGATTTAAAAAAAACAAGTGTGAGACTGGAGGTTTAGTAGGCTTATGCCCGGAAACCGAAAGAACAGAGGTATTTTTGGTGGGTAGGCAATGTTGATATATATTTAAATACATCAACTATTGAATCTCACACAGGCCGAGTTCGCAACCGGTATCGCTTTTGAAGCTTTCACCTCCATTAAAAAAAAAAAAGCTCACGCTTTGGCTAGGATTTGTTATTTCAACATGGCGAATGTCAGAGCTTCTTTTTAGGCTTAGGTAGGCAAAAGCACGATAGTTCACGCAAATACCGTGCTTTGACATTTCTCTACAAATATATTAATTATCGACAACAAAAGTTAGGTTAGCTTACGCTTAGTGTTAAGCGTTTGTGAGCGCGAGTCGACCACAGAAAACGAAGCTTATGAGCGCTTAAAGCGTGTAAACGCCCAACGCGAATGCATCCAATATGGGTGCATAACTGATTGTATATTAATATTCTTGATGACTTTTTTATTAAAGCATAATATGAATTAAGAACTACAAATAAAAATCTTTATTTACATTCGATTAACATTGTGAGTAGTTTTAATAAAAAAGATACTAAAAAAAAGTTTATATTTTATCACAAAAATATAGGTAGGTATTTCGATTTCATTTTGCTGTTTCTGTTTTTCGTCCTCTAGGTTTACCAAACATCATTTTCCATATTATCGCAGTAGGATACTCGAATACGAGGCAATAAAGCACCGACAGTAAAATTGTTATTGCGGAGTAGGCAAAAAATTGAAAAACTGCGTTCAGGTCGCTGAAGGTGGTTGCATCTCTTGAGGTCAAATTTCCTACGCTGATTACGATGTAGTGGATCAAATATATCGAATAAGACAGTTTGGTGATCAACTGAAAAATGGGAAGTGACAGGAACCAGTTTATTGGACCTAGAATAAATGAAAGTATATTAAACAACAATTTTTTAAAACGACTCTTTGCGTACGAGCGAGGCGAATTGATGGACAGAGCCGAAAGTGAAGTCCACAAATCGAGCGAGTGTGTAAATAGGTTTTCAAAAGAGATTTATATATATATATATATATATATATATATATATATATATATATATATATATATATATATATATCTAATATATTAAATTCTCGTGTCACGGTGTTAGAAGTTAAACTCCTCCGAAAAAGCTTGACCGATTCTCATGAAATTTTGTGTGCATAGGTAGGTCTGAGAATCGGCCAACATCTATTTTTCATCCCTCTGAATGTTAAGGGTGTTCCACCCCTTAATTTAACTTTTTTATTGTTCAGACAAAATTTTCTGTTCTATTTTTTTATGATACACCATTCAAAAAAAACATACAACCCTGAATTTTCAACCCTCTACGATCAACCCCTATGTTCATTTGATAAATAAAATCTTTAATTTTTTTGGCAATATTTTTATTTTTATTTTGTCATCATAGAATAAAAAAAATCATATTACTCTCAATTTTTTATCCGTCTACAATCAACCCCTATTTTTCCATCGCGATTTTCATTTTTTTTATTTCATCCACAGATCCACAATAGGGTTGCAAGAGGGCAATTGAAAATAACAATAGTCGGTCTGAGAATAAGTCGTAATATAGGGTGGACCACCCCAAACATTTTTATAAATTTGTTGACAAAATTTTTTATTTTTTTATGATGTTGCATTAGAAAATACATACATACAATACATACAACTCTAAATTTTCACCCTTCTATCAACAACCCATATTTTTTAATAGCCATTTTAATAATTCAAACAACGTTTGCCGGCTCAATCAAAACATTGATAGATAGATATAATGATAGATAGATTATTAGATAGATAGAAAGATAGATAACTAAATAGATAGATAGATAGATAGTAAGTTATATTGATAAAGAAACAGATAGATGAATAGATAGAAATATAGATAGATAAAAATAATTTATATGGCAGAACAACGTTTGCCGAGTCAGATAGATTGATAGATATGTAGATAGATAGATAGAATGATAGATAGATAGAAAGATAGATAAGTATCTAGATAGTTAGATAGATAGAGATACATCGGCAGATAGTTGAATAGATGGAAAGATAGATAGATAAAAATAATTTATATGGCAGAACAACGTTTGCTGGGTCAGCTAGTATATATATATATATATATATATATATATATATATATATATATATATATATATATATATATATATATATAGTTAAAAAGTTTCTTAAACCTTTTTATTGAAATATGCTTAGATGAAGTGTTAGTGGGTATAAGGGTTTATTGATGTTCACTTAGAAATTATTAAAAATTTACTTCCAATTTTGTTTACGTTTCGGCTAGTTTCCAAGCCTTTTTCAAAACATTAATTCAAACACGAACAAAAACATTTCTCTTCACAACATACAATATGTATGTAACAAAAAATTACATATATTATTTGTTACTTTTTCCTTTTTTCAGTTATCTTTTAAGAGGCATAATGAGCTACCGAGACGGATCTTATAAAGGTCGACCAAAAAGGATGACGAAATTAATAAAGATTTCACCTAGTTATGTATTTTCTGGTAATGCTATTGATTCAATCGATTCATATTATTTTCAAATTCCAATTTTAATTTCAGGTTTCTTACCTCCTTTTCCGAAGACGCACAGTATTATCAGTAATCCTACTGCACTAGACCAAATGTGCCGATTGAGACAGAAGAAGAAACCGTCAGCAATTGCATTATCCGTTTTTTTCAAAATCATGAATCCACCAAATATCGTAGACAGAAGAGCCATGGAGATCACTACCCATAATAATGATAGTGACCACTGGAAAAAAAGGAAATTATTTTTCGTTCTTATAAATAAATATGTCAAACCAAACTTCATTAATAAAAATTGTATATAATAATTTTTCCACAAATTTTCGAATCAACTGAACAAAAATATTTTTAAAATTTCGATTATAGCAATGGAAATATTTCTTATATTTCCCCAATAAAAATCGGGCCAAACTAGTAAAGAGGCCCTGCACCAAGATATTAGGAACCAAGAGTTATTTATTTAGAACGAAAATGCAGCACCCTGGTGTTAACAAATTATTGGATTTTTCGATACTATAAATTTCGAGAGCTTCTAATAAATTGAGTTTATATTCTTTCTTTTCTATATGTAATATTTCAAATTCACTATTGAAAATATTATTTTGTTCTAGGATGTGATGCTTAAGTAGAATCTAATTTTTTCTTGTCGTAACTTCTTTTATGTTCTGATATTCGAACTCCAAAGTTCCTGTCAGTTTGGCCAACATATACTTTAGGACATGAGTTAGCTTATAGATCCCTGGTTTATTTTGTTGTGTTGTTCTATCTTTTGAATTTTTAATATGTTTTCCAATAGGCCAAGCTACAGAGATTTGTAGGGAGCATTTTGTGTGAAAAATGTTAGAAGAAAACCAGCTGCGCCATTGTTTCTAAAATAGTTCCATATGATATAGTGATATGTTTTTCACTCGACTTTATTATTTATAACTTTGTTATTAATAATTTAATGAAAATAAATACATTAATTGTAGAAAATGAAATGACGAAGAAAATGAGAAGTAGGACGACTCGATCAGACCCTTAGTTTAAGAGAAAATCGGAAAAAACCGTCCAAAATGCTTTTCAAAAATTTTTAACTCTGTTATTTTTTGAGTTGTACCGTAGATCCTCCGGCCAGTATTAGTTATTGATATAAACTTCATTTGTGCGAAGATCAGGAACTGTCCATTTGATTATGTTACTATGCAATTTTCCAGCAGACCTGAATGCGACAGGTGTGGTCCGATTTCAATTTACTAAAAAGATTTTGAAAGTAGAATTCTCATAGTTCAAAACGTTCATCTTGGTTTTTCATAAAAACGCTGAGAAATATGTTTAAAATAAAGCTGAACATGACGAAAAACGGCCGAGCGCGTGAGAGTACTTGACGAGTGGGGGTAGAGCAGCAGGCAAGGAGAAGACATTCGAAAGCGTCGGCATTTTGAACATGACAGTAATTTCTAAACGTTGTCAGATAATAATTGTAAACCCCCACTCTTCAACTACTCTCACGCGCTCGGCCGTTTTTTGTCATGTTCAGCTTTATTTTTAACATATTTTCTCAGTGTTTTTATGAAAAACCAAGATGAACGTTTTGAACTATGAGAATTCTACTTTCAAAATCTTTTTAGTAAATTGAAATCGGACCATAGCTGTCGCATTCAGGTCTGCTGGAAAATTGCATAGTAACATAATCAAATGGCCGCAGATCAAAAACTATGCATCGGACAGTTCCTGATCTTCGCACAAATGAAGTTTATATCAATAGCTAATACTGGCCCGAAGATCTACGCTACAACTCAAAAAATAAACGAGTTAAGAAATTTTGAAAAAACTGCATTTTGGCCGGTTTTTTCCGATTTCCTCTCAAACTAAGGGTCTGATCGAGTCGTCCCACTTCTCATTTTCTTCGTCTTTTCATTTCATTTTCTACAATTAGTCTATTAACACCATCACGTTTACTCAGATAGTTTCATTTTTATAAGCAAAAAACTAAAAAAAATGCAATTTTTTGCATACAATTGTTAATAACAAAGTTATAAATGATAAAGTCGAGTGAAAAACATATTACTATATCATATGGAACTATTTTACAAACAATGGCGCAGCTGGTTTTTTTGTAACACGTTTTACATGAAAAAATCTCTGTAGCTTGGCCTACAATGGTATTCTGAGTTTTGAATGCTATTTTTAAATTTCGATTTGACAAAAAAGTTGAAATTTTTAGTGTTGAGTCACCTGTATAAGTTAATAATTTGAAGTTTTTATCATTATCTACCACGTTCGGATAAACTTGAAAATTGGCTTCCTTATACAATCTTCTTGATGAAATATTATCTATTATTTTTGGAGGATATCTATTATTTTGCGCTATTTGTTTTATGATTTGTATTTCCTCATTGTAATTTTCTTGTGATAACGGTATATTAATGAGTATATTCATCATGCTATTAACTCTCATTGATATACCGTTATCACAAGAAAATTACACAAAGGAATTACAAATCATAAAACAAATACCTAGCGCAAAATAATGGATATCCTCCAAAAATAATAGATAATATTTAATCAAGAAGATTGTATAAGGCATCCATTTTTCAAGTGTATCCGAACGTCATAGATGATGATAAAAACTTTAAATTATTAACTTATATAGGTGACCCAACACTCCAAATTTCAACCTTTTGGTTAAATCGAAATTTGAAAATAGCATTCAAAACTCAGAATACCATTGGAAAACATATTAAAAATTCAAAAGACAAAACTACACAACAAAATAAATAAGGGATCTATAAGCTAACTTGTGGTTCATGTCCTTAAGTATATGTTGGCCAAACTGGCAGGAACTTTGGAGTTCGAATATCAGAACATAAAATTCTACTTGGGTATGCATCACATCTCCTAGAACAAAATCATATTTTTAATAATGAATTTGAAATATTACATACCTATAGAAAAGAAAGGCTATAAACTTAATTTATTAGAAGCTCTTGAAATTAATAGTATGAAACAATCCAATAATTTGTTAAATGGCCGATTAGTAATGAATAGTTTACCGTTGTTAAATCTCTTCTAGATGTAATATTGAATATTTGTGCCTATTGTGCTTTTCACAAGTCATTAACAGTTGGTACTTTCTAACTGCTAAGTGATTACGTTTAGGTTTTTCCCATTCTTATTGTATATTCCATTCATCTTTCAATATTCTCGTTGTAAAAGTTAGTATGTATTATACATCTGAGGAAGCCATTGTGTATTGGCGAAACAATTGTCATGTTAACAAAATATAATGAAACTCAAAAATTTTTATTTACAATATTATAATGCATTTTCATCAAGTATCGGCCCAAACAATTAGCCATAAAAAAAATATATCTATATATATATATATATATATATATATATATATATATATATATATATATATATATATATATATATATATATATATATATATATATATATAATCTTTTGATAATTATTAGCAATAACAGGCTTGTTGAATCTCAAAAAACTCGATTTTATTAAAAAGTTGACGTTTCGCCACGACATTCGTGGCTTTATCAAAACTTTTGAAAAAATTGAAATTTCTTTGACATTTATTGATTTGAAAAAATTTGAATAGAAAAAGACTACTATGTCTCACTAAAATTTTTTTCGGCTGTGGCCGTTCTTTGTTATTTATTACGTGCTATTCAGTCCAATATTAACATTCAAATCTGTTATTATTAGATGGTAAGGGAAACCACAGAAACCTTTACCCACGTAATGTTCGAAATAGGTTCAAATTATTTTGAATTTGAAAAGTCAAAGAATAGAGTACTATTTATCTTGTTTTCAAAAATTTCTCATTGCGGCTGTGGCCGTCTTCAGTTATTAATTACGTGCTATTTAGTCCAATATCAACAGACAGGTCCGTTGATATTTGATGGGAAGGGAACCACAGAAACCTTCACCCACGTAATGTACAAAATAGGTTTAAAATATTTGATTGTTGTCTTAAAAAGACATTACTTGTAATTTTGGAGATCACATGTTCTAAACTGTACTTCCTTTTTAGAAAAATTGAAAATTCTAGATGTTTAGATTTTGTTTAGATGAGTTGTTATGGTTAGAGTTTGTTTGTTTTGATTTAAGTTGTTTCTTCGAAAAAATTGAAGAATTAAATCTGCGTATATTGAACTCAAATGTTTGATATCTGTTCTATCATTTACGACTTTATTTAAATTTTTTTGAATATGTAACATTTCTAAAATTTCTCTGCGTTTTTGATCTTTTTCTGAATTTTGAAAAGTTTGTCCTATATATGATTTATTACAATTATTACAGAGTATACTATAAACAACATGAGATTTTTGCATGTTGTTTATAGTATACCCTGTAATAATTGTAATAGATCATATATAGGACAAACTTTTCAAAATTTAGAAGAAAGACTAAAAGCACACAAATATACCAGAACACAAACCACAGCACTAATAAAACATAAAAACAATGAGAATCATACATTTAACTTTAATAGCACGAAAATTTTAGAAATAGAAAAATATCAAAAAGAACAGATATCAAACATTTGAGTTCAATATACGCAGATTTAATTCTTTAATTTTTTCGAAGAAACAACATAAATCAAAACAAACAAACTCTAACCATAACAACTCATCTAAACAAAATCTAACATCTAGAATTTTCAATTTTTCTAAAAAGAAAGTACAGCTTAGAACATGTGATCTCCAAAATTACAAGTAATGTCTTTTTAAAGACAACAATCAAATATTTTAAACCCGTTTTGTACATTACGTGGGTGAAGGTTTCTGTGGTTCCCTTCCCATCTAATATCAACAGACCTGTCTGTTGATATTGGACTAAATAGCACGTAATTAATAGCTGAAGACGGCCACAGCCGCAATGAGAAATTTTTGAAAACAAGATAAATAGTACTCTATTCTTTGACTTTTCAAAATCAAAATAATTTGAACCTATTTCGAACATTACGTGGGTAAAGGTTTCTGTGGTTTCCCTTACCATCTAATAATAACAGATTTGAATGTTAATATTGGACTGAATAGCACGTAATAAATAACAAAGAACGGCCACAGCCGAAAAAATTTTTAGTGAGACATAGTAGTCTTTTTCTATTCAAATTTTTTCAAATCAATAAATGTCAAAGAAATTTCAATTTTTTCAAAAGTTTTGATAAAGCCACGAATGTCGTGGCGAAACGTCAACTTTTTAATAAAATCGAGTTTTTTGAGATTCAACAAGCCTGTTATTGCTAATAATTATCAAAAGATTAGAAATAGTTCACAGGCAACAACAATTCGAATGAATAATTATATATATATATATATATATATATATATACAGGGTGTCCCAGAATTTTTTTGACAGGCTATAACTCTAAAACGGTTGAAGATAACTTCATAAAATTTGGTATGCAGAAATTGGACGGATTTTACAATATTGCGAATCCCTCATGACGTCAGCGAAATCATCACCGTAGCTATGACGTCATGTCATTATAAAATATCAAATGTAAAGGTGGTCGTGTGACTGCTCATATTGAAGGACTTTTTATTCTGAATTCAACCATGTTATACACTTAGTATGTTAAAATTTATTAGTTGTGTATTTTCGATCAAAATGAGTTTAACAAAATAAATAAAAAAGTTTAATAAACAAATTTAATCACATGAAAATCAGGTTTGAGGCTTGTATTGAAATCAATTGTAGAATAATGGTATTATTGCCCTGATTTTCATGTGATTAAATTTGTTTATTAAACTTTTTTATTTATTTTGTTAAACTCCTTTTGATCCAAAAAACACGACTAATAAATTTCAACATACTAAGTGTATTACATGGTTGAATTCAGAATAAAAAGACCTTCAATATGAGCTGTCACACGACCACCTTTACATTTGATATTTTATAATGACATGACGTCATAGCTACGGTGGTGATTTCGCTGACGTCATGAGGGATTCGCAATATTGTAAAATCCGTCCAATTGCTGCATAACAAATTTTATGAAGTTATCTTCAGCCGTTTCAAAGTTATAGCCTGTCAAAAAAATTCTGGGACACCCTATATATATATATATATATATATATATATATATATATATATATATAATATATATATATATATATATATATATATATATATATATATATATATATATATATATATATAATATATAATCATTTAGGAATTAGATAAATTCACTGCACTAAGGTTATATAAAAATAGCAAACCTAAGAAATGCTAGGATAGTTATTATTTATTCTCATTGTATTTTGTATCATGAAAAAAATAAAGGTGTATTTGTGGAAATTATAAAGTGAAACTTACTGTGCTCAATTTGAGTGGTTTTTTTCTATTTTTCATCTCGTAAATATAATATCCCATAAGCATACCTATCACGTAAGGTCCGAATCTCACATGGGTCATATAATAATAATCAGAAGTATTTATTGGTAATATCGACCTGAATAAAAAATAGATACGTAAGAAATAATTACAACAATAAATGGAGTATTTATAAATTCTAAGGATATCATTTTCGAATTAGGAATTATATCTATCACAAAACTTTCATTGTGTCGCATTATTTATGTTTAAAAATGTTTTCAACGATTGGGCCTGAATTTGTTCAAGTCCGCATCTTGAATATGCCATCCAAGTGTGTTTTTTCCATTTCCCCCCTCCATAAGCAAGAAAGTGTATGAAACCTTTTTTGAAGAAAATTTTATGTCGATTAATTTAGTACATGAATATTTTTTCGCTAGAGATTGTAGTTTTCGAGTTATTAACGAAAAACTGAAAAACGGGACCTTTAGTACTGTTAGTATGTTGCTAAGAACACCTTCCCCTACAACTATGCCAAAATTTGCTTCTACGTGAATTATATCCTCTATTTTTTCTTCGTTGCCTGGACTATGAAAAGATCTAAAAAGATCGAAACACCTGTATGCAGATCCTGATTCGGGGAGACTTAACATTTTCTATAATTCACTATTGTACTGTGAATGCAGATTTCTCGTGTCGGAATACATAGAACCAGCACCCTTGGAAGAATGTTTGATAATTTCAAACTATTGAAGAATTTTCCTCGTTCACTTTATGTGATATATGACCATGGCCATCTAGTATATTATACATGAATTGATTGTTGAATTGACTTACCCTTTACCTAGTCCAGTGATTTCATTCGTATAACCTACAATAAACATAATAATGTTCGCCAGAAGAACTAAAAAGACCAATACGGATATTCCCCATTTAGGCCTCTGCCGCAGGACAATCAAAAGCACGTGTGCTATAACGAAGAGCTGCATGTCCACAGAGAGATACCAAGACTGAGAAACACACTGCAAGAAATAATTCATGAAAAATTGTTTTATTCACAAAATATTTTACTCAGGAGAGTAATTCACAATAATATTCATAAATATTAACTATTATTTTTGGAGGGTTCAGAAGCCAATCAGTGTAAGTCATTAACTAACTTAAATTATAACAGATTGACTTACACTGATTGGCACCCGAACAAACTCATTAATTTATTTCAAGGCCAGTATAGGTGCTGACATCTGTGGTTAGATGATTGAAATTATGACTTACTTGTATTGTCAGTAAACAAATTTAGGAATGAGGAACAGGCTACAATACGTAAGTCATTTTGAAAAAATTTTGACTTACACTGAATGGCTTCTGAACCCTCCAATATGAGACAGTTTTTCTCAAACCGATAGCCTTACGTAGCTATAATGAATTTTCCAGGCAACTGCGAATCCGTTGTGAAAAAAATCTCATTGAAGAAGAAAATGGTGGGAAGTTTATGTCATATGTTATGCATCGTTAATTTAACAAGTTATAAATAAACAAGAAGATGTACATTTCGACTGTAAATGGTGATGAATCGTATACGCAAAAATGTCTCAAAATTGAGAACAAGCATTCAAAGCACTAAAATTTACAAATACACAACAAGTTTCATAAAAGTGATCATATACATCTTAGAGATAAAATGAAATTAAAATTATCAGAAGACACGAATCTCATGAAGTAGTAATATATGAAATTTCTTCGCACAAGATTGAAAACACATTACATCAACTAACAGTTGACAATCAAAAAAACCTTTCTCACCAGATTATCAACTCCATCGTAATTCTGTATATATAATAAAGTTGCCCACCAATTTTTTTCGCAAGAATCCAAAAGGGTGCCATGAATAGTACCCCATCTAGGACCATCACTTATATATGTGACCAAACCAGTGGCATAAAGTAATACCATTATTGCCAAAGCAGGAGTTAATCTGCAATACAAATAAAAATTCACTTAATGCTCAGAATTACAATCTCAGTTGTCAATATTCAGAATTTGAACCAATTTGAACCAATTAACAATTTTTTTCGAATACTGAATATCATTTTGATATTGAAATTGATTATATATACATATATATATATATATATATATATATATATATATATATATATATATATATATATATATATATATATATATATAAATATATATATATATATATATATATATATATATATATATAGACATATATATATATATATATATATATATATATATAATTATTTATGTGAATTGTTGTTGCCTGTGAACTATTTTAACTTTTTGATAATTATTTCCAAAATTACAAGTAATGTCTTTTTAAAGACAAAAATCAAATATTTTAAACCTATTTTGTACATTACGTGGGTGAAGGTTTCTGTGGTTTCCTTCCAATCTAATATCAACAGACCTGTCTGTTGATATTCGACTAAATAGCACGTAATTAATAACTGAAGACGGCCACAGCCGTAATAAAAAATTTTTGAAAAAAAGATAAATAGTACCCTATTCTTTGACTTTTCAAAATCAAAATAACTTGAACCTATTTCGAACACTACGTGGGTAGAGGTTTCTGTGGTTTCCCTTACCATCTAATAATAACATATTTGAATGTTAATATTGGACTGAATAGCACGTAATAAATAACAGAGAACGGCCACAGCCGAAAAATTTTGATGAAACATTGTAGTCTTTTTTAACTATTCAAATTTTTCAAATCAATAAATGTCAAAGCCAATGTCGTGGCGAAACGTCAACTTTTTAATGAAAATAGTATATATATATATATATATATATATATATATATATATATATATATATATATATATATATACATAAATATAAAATATGTACAAAAACTAGAGACAAATTATCGGTCTAGCCCTTATATTGGAACAGCCGTTGCTACGTGTTTCGGGCTCATTGTTTCTCATCAGAACGGCGTAGCGAAGAATAAAAACGACATATAAATTAGATTATAAAGCACTATATACGTTTCGTTTTTTCAATAATTTTCTCATATATTTTATTCTACTATCTTTGTGTTGTTCTTTACTGTATAGATCATTATTAAATTCGTCTTTTCTTTTATATATCGATATATTATACTATAACATTAAATGATATGAAAAATAATATAAAAAGGGGGTCATGATAGAGCGTTCCTGGAGCTCGTAAAAGCCCTGCATGGCTTTGGGCTTTACTCACCTTATATATCGGTTAAGGTAGGTCAAGGGCAGCTCTTTGATACTCGGAGTAAGTTCCATTTTCGGTGCTTTCATAGAAGTGTATACAAGTAAGAGACCTCCGATAACGAAAAATGTGTCGACTGACAGTGCAGCACTCATTACAATCATATTAGCTGGATTATCTATCCACTAAAAAAGAATTTCAAGGTTTATAAAACAAAAGGTATTTTTCCAGGCATCAATTTTAGCAGAAAAAAAATTCACAAAAAGTTTTCAAAATATAACCGAATTTCCATGTTTGAAATACTTAAGTAATAAAGTGATGTGATCGAAATGAACAGTGTAACAATATATCATATTTCATATCCCAATTACAATAAAAGTCACGTCTTATACAGGGTATCCAAATATTGAAACCTATCTATTAAGAACTTCAGTTTTGATAGAAATAACCGCAAATCTGCTCCTTTTTTTGTTAAATTGTTGGTAACGATACTAAAACTTTTTTCGACAAGATATGATGAGGGAAACGCTATCAAAAGCTTTTTTGCAATTCCCTACAGTGCAGGATATTTTTCGGGTATTTCATGCCAAAATGTTTGATACCATTTTTTGAATTTCACCTTCAGCACTGTTAGTGCTAAGCTAGAGTTGTAATATCACATTCTCCACTTCCGTTTCATTAAATGGATTTATGATGCATGGTGGTATTTGCATCTTCAGAATATCTTCAAAACTAATTTTGATGTCATCATGCAGGGCAAATAAATTTTGAACGTATGTCTGAATATTCTCATCAACGCATTCTACCTGTGACAACGTATTCACTTTTTTCGACACTGGCAAACACTATCATCGCTTCACTTTATTTTTCTTCTCGAAATTGAGGAAACAAATGAGTAACGTTTATCCTTGGCATTCGTATTTAGGGTAAGTCTGGGAGAGATGGCCCCCTGTTTTTGAAACAGCCCTTAAATTGAAACTACGTGAGATTCTGATTTTTGTGTACAAGCTACATATATATATATATATATATATATATATATATATATATATATATATATATATATATATATATATATATATATATATATATATATATATATATATATATATGAATAGAATAAATGTAAAAATTCATCAAAAAATAGAGAGATTTTTCCAGAAAAAAATAAAATAGAATTTTTCAAAATGGGCCATCTCACCCAAAGTATGTGGGTGAGTTGGCCCAAGCGTTATGGGTGAGTTGACCCGAGCAGATATGAATTTACTAATGTTTTTTTTTAGATAAAACTTTGCCGCAAAGATCACATAGGTTCACATATTTCGAACAGTTTTCATGAAACCATTTCTGGCAGTGCACACAATGGATCCAGTCATCTTTTTTCGATGAATGTGCATACTGATCTCCACACCCGATGCATTCGGTATCGTCTTCGGATTCTTGCAGTTCGAAGTCAGTTGCATCTTCATCTGTAGTAGACTCATTTGATATTTTCTTTCTTTTTGGCCTCATATTTTTGGCTGCGACTATATTCTTCACTCTTTCCTTTCCCTTCTTTATATTTTGAGTTTGTTTCTTTGCTCTCTTACATTTTTGTTTTTCGATATGCTCTGGCGATGTAAGAATGGCGGCAACTTGCTTAGCACGTTTTCTTACTTTTTCGGTGTTCGCAGCTGAAGTGCTAGGTACTGGATTCAGTCTGTCCAGCATCGTACCTGGAGTAACATTGATTGTGACTTCGTTAGTGCTGGAGCACTCAGTTAGTTAGTTCAGAAGTTGGTGTCTCTTCTCGATCATTTGAAGCTTCAGCTTCATCTACTGCTATATTGACATTATCTTCAGGATCCAGAAAAGCATAATCCGGTCAAACACGTTTTCAGCTTCACCTTTCGCTAACTCATCACATCATAGAATAGATGGCCCACGAGCCATCAATCCCAATGTCCAGCTGAGCCATCTCTCCCGACCATAAGGGAGAGATGGCTCATCTAAGTTTTTTTAGAAACATCGCTAACATATCGACAATAACCGCCTAACCTAACATTGTATAACCTATAAATTTACTGTTACTTGGAAAATAGGCTTAAAAATGCATTGTTATTCAAAAATTTCAACACGATGTCAACGTCTCAGAATTTTTCAAATCTTCAAAATATCATTGTTTGCAGTAACTCACCTATTTTTCAAATTTCTTAGGAACAAACTACCACACACTTGTTCTAACCGAATTCGTTATTAATGGCTACCGGCACGCTTACGATCATTGTTTTATGCGCACAGATATTACGATGGGTCATCTCACCCGGTGTACCATCTCTCCCGGAATTACCCTATATTGGTAAAAAATCAAACAAGTTTATGCAAGATTGCAAGCACACACACCACAAGTCGTATTTCGTTCCTTTACAAGTCTGAACAAGGAGTTGCGGACGACGGACAGTGGTGCTTTGCAATTCTCGACACGTTGTTCTGAATATGGAATATGCTGGTTTGGACAAGTAACAGTCGATGAACTTCTTAAAATATTATCTGCCTACATTGATAGATGAAGTCAAGCCACCATTTTATTTCTTCAATATCGAAACCAAATAAATTTTCGTGGACCCCCGCTTATTGTGAACCCCCATATTTTTGTCATGCCAACGTAGACCCCCCTCGTGTCTCCCGTGGACCCCCGGGGGTCCACCTGGACCACTTTGGGAATCAATGCACTAGATGGACAACGAGTTAATTTTTTGTTTTTCTTTTTCGAATCAGTTATCACCCTCGATATGTTATTTGAAATAATAAGGTAACGCTGACTAGGAAAAATGAATTGGATTTAAGTTAACCATTATATGGACCTAAAATTAACAGTGAATAATAATATATCTGAAATCTCATAAAGTTACATACATCAAATACATATGCAAAGTTGGTCATAGCGACAGAAATGGAAAAGTTGTAGTACACGTGCCCCAGAATCACCCACATCATAGTAATTGCTTTGATTCCATTGATGCACAGTAATTGATTTGGATTTTTGGAAATTTTAAAAAGAATTTTTCCATTTGTGTACATGGAGAATGCGACGAGACCCATATGTTTTTGACCTGAAAGAATATATCGTATACAAATTTTGTCACAACTGAAATTAAATTTATATAATTAATTCAAACTAGCTAACTACATCAGAAAGCAACTATAAATCTTGAAAATAATGAGTCGGACGCCTTAGAAATCAAACGTGGAGTCCGACAGGGCTGCATTTTGTTCAATCTCTACTCGGAGAACTATGTTCACATAAATGAAACACTTTTTCTGCTGCCGAGGTCTCAGCATGACGCTCAAAAAGAGAATGATAAGATGCTATATTTTCTCAGTATTGTTGTATGGTGTCAAGGCTTGGACTTTGTCCGAAGCGACAAAAAAAAATCTAGAGTTTTGAACTATGGATCTATCGAAAACTCGAATTTCCTGGGGTTTACCGTGTCATCAACGAAGAGGTCCTTCGAAGAATGAACTGCTAACTTACCCACATGAATACCATAAAACAACGCAAACTTGAGTATTTGGGCCATGTCATGAGAAACCTTGTCAAGTATACTTCCTGTTCCTGCAAGGTAAAGTGGAAGGAAGAAGGGAACCAGGTAGAAGGAGAATCTGCTGGCTCGCAAACTTCCGGAAGTGGTTTGGCGTGACTTCCATCGAACTGTTGCGCTGCAGCCAACAAAGCGCGCATTGCCATGATGATAACCAACATCCGGAACGGATAAGGCCGACGAAGAAGAAGAACTACATCAAATTACAAATCCAAAAACCCGAAAAAAAAATTTAAGATTTTCATCTTGGCTAGATCTAAAAAAAAATTATGTTTTGTCCGCTTTAGATTTTGTTTTCGACTGCATAAGACATTAATGCTCCTTTCACACGGGGAGCCACACGTCTCTCGCTCCCGAGAGAACACCAACATGCATTGAGTCAAGTGGGCGGAGAGCAGGTGCTGCCACGTCTCGCGAGGAAGAGCTCTCACTTCTTCTATTGAAAATGCAAAAGAAAGAGTGGAGGCTTTCACACGAGGAGCTAAAATGGCTCTTGCCCTCGTCCCCAGTGGACAGTCACTCATCATCATAGCAGATTACGATGTTAAATTATTAATTTGTACTGTTCGAAACCGAGCCGCTCTTTGGGTCTTGGTTTTTGTAATATTTCAAAAAACGAAGCCAACTTTGTGAAATATGTCATAAATTTTGAAATATAAAATTTTTTTTTCAACTAGCTTTCGATTTATTCAAGAACAACTTGAGCTCTTTTATTGAATGCAAAATAACATACCCATATCCTTATATTCGTAAACCAAGTCGTATATTGTTGATATAATAGCTATAACCAGTATAGAGACTATGATCGTTCTGGAAAAACAATTATTTGTTTATCAATTGATTATTTATATTATATATTAAGGTATGAAGAGTATTATTAGGATAATAACGCTTGAAATCGATGGTGTGTTTCCCGAGGGCCTCAAAAACGTTATCCTTATAGTACTCATGGTACCTTCAATGTCCGACTAAATATTTTTCTAAATATTTTTAATTTGAGATAAATCTAATTCAAAACAAATCAGGTTGGTACTATCATTTACCTGAGGAAATAGTAATAAGGTAATGATGGTAACTATGGTTGTAAGTATTTATTTGTCAATATGACAGCACATCAAAACAAATTTGCGATTCACGCATAACAATGTCCGAAGTAAAAGGAAATACTAATTTCGCCCGACACATTTTAGTGAAAGCTGCGGAAGCTGTTGATGCACTTGTGCCAGAAAAAACTAGGCGGATTTACGAGAAAGAATATCTCTATTATGAGATAGTCCAAATTCCTTTTGGACAAAGTTCTCAATGGTAACGAGAAAGTAAATTCATTGACCAAAGCTGCTACTGACTCACCATTAGTAGGGGAGCCCGAGATGCTGAATGGGGATTTACTCGAGCGTCGTGGGGACCATTAAGATTGTGAAGATTAGATGCTAAAGCCCCCTCACTGGGGGACAAAACGCATGCAGCTTTTCAAAAATGTGAAAAAAAAAATCGTTATATAGAAATACTCGACCGCGTCAGATATTAATAGTTTATACAACCTCACGTGTCTCTGATAACGAAGGAAAGTTAATCTGCCGGTTTGCATGGTGGGGGTGACCGTACGAGACCAAAACGAATCGCAGATATTCAAAAATGCAAGAGCAATCGTGATATATCCTACAAAATTAAAATTAAGATTTTTCGTAATCCCATACTGTTATTTTGATTTAACGGTATTCAGATGACAATTGAAAAATCAGTGTTAACGGCCGCCGACCGTTAAGAAATCACTCGTTCAAATATTTATTTCCACACATCATTCTGCTAACAATTACAACATTGAAATCTTGGTCCACAGCGAGTTGGAAGAACCTCTGATATTCATTTCGCATAGGCTAATAATACATCTTCATTAAATACCTTTACATTCTTGCTTTTACGCCACATTTCAAAATTTTCATATTCTTTTTGATATCGCCCTTGAGTTATTTTCGGCAGTTAAACAACACTCGCTGCACTGCACATGATTCTCCCAATATTTCTGAAGGAATTTGATTTTGTTCCTCAATTTCATCAATTTCATCCATGGTCGTCGTTAAAGCGAACTTGAGAACACAAAAAACTGACGTTGTTTATAAAACTGTCAAACTGTTCCATGACAACAGAGTGCACGACGTTGGGATTTTTCTTTAGAATTGCGAGGTACGGGGTTTTTTTTTCGGAATCAAAATATAATCTTTCAACGGGATTTTTATCAACACACGGCCGATACGCAAATAACGGATTCGGTTAGTTATAATCATCGGCTGAGCCTCGGACTACAATATCCAACCTCATCCTTTATTTGCTACATATCGGCCTTGTTACGTTAATAACTATTTGAGCTTCCACTTAATTATCTTGGGGGAGATTGGTATTTCCTTTTACTTCAAACATTTTTATGCGTGAATCGCAAAACTATTTTATGTGCTGTATAAGTTTAAATAAAATTAATTTCCTATGTCCTAGGGCATAATTTTTCTAACTTCGACATAATTTCATTATTTGTCAAATAATATACTAGACATTAATATATTTTGAAATCTTACAAAGCAATTACAGCTTCAGTGGGTATTTTAGATTTCTCAGCTCTTGTATAGCAGAGTTCTTCATTGAAACTATAAGTTGGATATTTTTGGGCTAAATACTGAACTGAACATTTGTTAGGTACACATAATCCAGCGTGTAATCCACTAATCGACGGATTGTCTGATTGGAGTATATCCATTTTTTTTAATTTCTGAAACATTATATAATCGATTTAGTAGAAAATTTTACCTATAGGAAATTTTATATGACTATTCAAATAGGTATGTATATATATATATATATATATATATATATATATATATATACAGGGTGTAATTTAAGGAGTGTCCTATATTTACAGGACGATTCCTTTAATTGTGTGGAATTGTCTCCGCGAAGTGCAGCACGGTTGATGATGAAAAGAGTTGAAACCAAATTTCAATTTTTTACTAAATTTGTTTTTGATATTCTGTTACCCAATCAGCTTTTTGTTGGCATGTGATATCACATTCAAAATGATTAATGGGACAACCTGTATATTTTGGCATTTTTATGTTCCTTTCAAGAAAACGATTCCAACATACTATCTAAAAAAATTAATTTAAGAAGTATAGGTACTTCACTTTCCTTTATGCCACGAAGGTTATGAAACGAGCAATTGCCAAATTATTGAAGTTTAGGGTCACCTGTATACATAGTTGGACAATCCTATATTCTTTGCTAGCAGTGAAACAAAATTAAAATAATCGGTAGTAATACTATAAATACTTCAAAATAATCAGGTTATACATCGATAACTTGATGCATACTTACAAAGAGTGTCAGTTTGACAGATTATTCGGTCAAACTGACACGATTTGTAATTATGCAGAAAGTTTGAGATGTATAACCGTATTTATTTTGAAGTACGCATTGTATTTGATACGATTATTTATTGGGTAAATTAAGTAAAAAATCTTCGAATCGTTTTCTCGAAAGGAACATACAAATGCCAAAATATATAGGTTTTCCATTAATAATTTTGAATGTGATGTCACGTGGCAACAAAAAGTTCAGTGGGTAACATAATATCAAAAACACCTCAACCAGTTGCTTTAATTTACAACGCCAAAATTACAATTCTATACTACACTCGGCTTCCAAGATATTCCCTGTCTTAATAGTAGGGGGACACCCTATATATATATATATATATATATATATATATATATATATATATATATATATATATATATATATATATATATATATATATATATATATATATATATATATATATATATATATATATATATATATATATATTATATATATATATATATATATATGTTTATATATATATATATATATATATATATATATATAATAATAAGTTAGGAATCAAAAAACACAACTCTCACAACTCCAAAGGTTTTTAAATGCTTATTTTGTTAATAGCTACCGATTTCGCGAAATTTTCTTCGCATCCTCAGGCACAGATGGCTGTAAGAGAAATATTCTAAAATGAAGAGCAATGTAAAAATACAACCTATCATGACTTACAGTTGACCACAGGGGTCAAATTCAAGACATGACAAACTTTGTGTGTCAAAAATTAAAAATAAGCACAATATAAAATGGAAGTTTTGGATGGATACAATAATGGGTCGTTTAAATATAAAACAAATATAAGCATATAAAAAATACAAATAACAATGACATTCTTGACATTCACATGTGGACATTAGTAAAAAAAAATTTTTTTTTCCTGTTCTGCAATATACGTTTGACGCACTTTTCGTAGTTTTGGAATAGGTACGTATCCGTGAACACAACACACCAAGTTTCGCAGCCCCCTATCTACAGGATTCTCTCAGTTTTCTCAACATTTACTTGATGAGGGACATATATTCGATCTGCAGACTGGCTTTAAGGCCTTGCACATCTTGAGAAGGGACCATTGCTTCCACACATGGAGCAACTGGAAATAATAAGGGTTCAAAAATGTGCCGATGATGCTGTGTTAAATTCTCAATTAACAACTGATATACCACCAATTTGTTCGGTGTTGTTTGAAATTCCAGAATAATTCATTTAGTTGCGGTGTGAGGTTGACGTTTGTTGCGTGTTTGTGTTGTGTACCTACTTTCTCTACTACATGATTCGATCTACCAGATGTCAATTGTCAACGTCAAGTTAGTTTTGTTGTTCGGTTAGCGTCGTATTCGCATTGTCCAGTGCGCTTGAGCATCAGATTTCCATCAATTCTAAAATTTTACTAATATCCGCATGTGAATGTCATTGTTATTTGTATTTTGTATATGCTTATATTTGTTTTATATTTAAACGACCCATTATTGTATCCATCCAAAACTTCCATTTTAAATTGTGCTTTGTTTTATATTTAAACGACCCATTATTGTATCCATCCAAAACTTCCATTTTAAATTGTGCTTATTTTTTATTTTGGACACGCAAACTTTGACATGTCTTGAATTTGACCCCTGTGGTCCACTGTAAGTCATGATAGGTTGTATTTTTACATTGCTCTTCATTTTTGAATATTTCTCTTACAGCCATCTGTGCCTGAGGATGCGAAGAAAATTTCGCGAAACCGGTAGCTATTAACAAAATAAGCATTTAAAAACCTTTGGAGTTGTGAGAGTTGTGTTTTTTGATTCCTAACTTATTAAATATGAACTCACATAGGGATTTTACCACTTCATATATATATATATATATATATATATATATAAATATATATATATATATATATATATATATATATATATATATATATATATATATATATTATATATATATATATATATATATATATATATATATATATATATATATATATATATATATATATATATATATATATATATATATATATATATATATATATATATATATATATATATATATATATATATTTTATATATATATATATATATATATATATATATATATATATATATATATATATATATATATATATATATATATATATATATATATATATATATATATATATATATATATATATATATATATATATCTATATATATATATATATATATATATATATATATCAATATATTATATATATATATATATATATATATATATCTATATATATATATATATATATATATATATATATATATATATATATATATATATATATATATATATGCATATATATATATATAAAATCAATGATTGATGTTCATTGTAGACCTCTATAGTTAGTGATTGATAAAATGAGTTAATGAATATTGAAAACTTCGTTTTAATGGAATTGAACCAAGTGTTTTAAGGGCGATCCAGACGCTACGTTTTCCACATCCTTCTGTCATCGTGTAGATAGGAAAAGTGCGCAGTCGGCTGATGTAGGCAGTAGCTCAGATTAATTTTGTTCCTCAGTTTCGTTGTATGTTTGTTAAACTTTGAGCGACAATGGCTAAAGTCTAATCCAGGCGCTACGTTTTTCATAATCTCTTGTCTGCACGGAATGAACGTTGCAATTTTTAGAGCGTCTACACGATGCAGACATAGGTATCTGTATATTTCGCACATGCACAGCCATGGACGAGGTACTACTCTGGTCAATGTTGGCATGCTGTCTTAAGAAAAATAAAAGATTGGAACTCTCAAGAGCGTTGCCAAAAGTTAGCCATTGTTTCTCGAAGTTAACAAACATACAAACCAACTGAGGAACAAAAGTACTGGAAAAATGAGCTTCTGTCTACATGCGAGAATATCTATGCTTTCTAGGTCAGTTTCAAAACTGCGCACTTTTCCTAAAAGGGAAAAAAGGAAACAAACGTGTTTAATAATTCCTCTCTGAAGTATATGTCAGGGAGGCGGGCAGCTTGTGTTTGGGATTGACCCCTTCAGCCAGATCAGAGGAGACACTCGTATGTACAAGTGCGTTGAGGATAGGTGAGACGGGATATTTATGGAACATAGGAAGTGTGGTTAGGGTTCAGAGGACTAATACTGCCCCAGCATTCGCCTTGTAAGTTTGCAAGCAGTGACTTATATTACCAAGAGGAAACCTCTGAAAAAAAATCATGGCAGACCGGTCGGCCCCGGAGTTTGAACCCAAGACCTTCGAAATACTAGCCAGCAAACCTAAGTACTTGACTAATTAGCTTGATGGAACTGTTTCTATCTACTCGCAACGTTTCATTCGCAATGTGTTGAACTGCGCAGACAGAAGGTTGTGCAAAATGTAGCGTCTGGATCAGCCTTCACTTCAGCTAATTTACAATTTAGAACAAAGGGTTTTGCGAGTAGTTGAAATTATTATCTTTATAATTAACTATTGTACACGAATGCGTAGTTCACTATGATAAAACGCGTAGATATCAACTGGGTAGGTTATTAATGATATATAATAATTTGCGGACATCATGCTATGCAGTATGAAGTTCTTTACCTTTTTCGTTGAGCGAACTAACTCTAAAATATTGTGAATATCGGAATTCTCCTTTGCAGTTGACTGTTCAAATGATGAATATCCCAAACAGTATTTTCCAAACGTTTCCTTCTCCCTATTCTGAATAGATAAACACTCATCGTAAGATCCAAGGTCCCAGAAATTCCCATAGAGTAATCCACTAAATTTGAAGTCGGAACTTGCATCTGTCACTGTAAAAAGAATAATTTGACATAATCTGAAACACGGAAACTTCGTGAATAAAAATTTGAAATTTTTTTTTATTTGATACCTACTTAAGATTTGTCATATCACAAAATTCAAGAACAATAGGGAGTTGTTTCGATCTTATCAGATATGTATGAGTATTTTTGTATAGAGTGATTTGTCTAAAGTCTCCTTGATTTCTGCCATTAAATCACTGCTTCATATTTATTAAAAATATAATACCATGATACATGAACTCATAAATATTATAATACATAAAGTGAACAAGGTAAATTCTTCCATAATTTTAATTTTTCTCTTTTCTATCCTAACTAGTCAGCAAAGACTACCCTTCTTATATATTTATATATATATATATATATATATATATATATATATATATATATATATATATATATATATATATATATATATACATATATATATATATAATTATTTATTCGAATTGTTGTTGCCTGTGATCTATTTTTAATCTCTTGATAATTATTAGCAATAACAGGCTGGTTGAATCTTAAAAAACTCGATTTTATTAAAAAGTTGACGTTTCACTACGACATTCGTAGTTTTTCAAAACTTTTGAAATAATTGAAATTTCTTTGACATTTATTGATTTGAAAAAATTTGATTAGACAAAGACTACTTCGTCTTGCTAAAATTTTTTTCGGATGTGGCTGTTCTTTGTTATTTATTATATGCTATTCAGTCTAATATTAACATTCAAAATTGTTATCATTAGATGGTAGGGGAAACCACAGAAACCTTTACCTACGTAATGTTTGAAAATAATAATAATAGGGTACTATTTATCTAACAACAAAGAAATTAGTCATGGGAAAACATTAAAGAAGTGGAGCAGAATTATCGGTATAGCACGCTCATATGGAAGCAGCCGTTGACACGTGTTTCGGACTCTTTGGTCCTCATCAGAACGGCGTAGCCAAGCATTGGATTGAAAATTTGAAGATGAAAATAGAACAACAAACAAAATCCTCTGATACGGAGGACAATCACACATTTGTGGCTCATTGTTTGAACTCTCCGGTATGGGAGATTTGGTCAAACTTTGCACTTTGGATAGCATTAATCGCCTCCGTGGCAAAGTTTGACCAAATCTCCCATACCGGAGAGTTCAAACAATAAGCCACAAATGTGTGATTGTCTTCCGTATCAGAGGATTATGTTTGTTGTACTATTTTCATCTTCAAATTTTCAATCCAATGCTTGGCTACGCCGTTCTGATGAGGACCAAAGAGTCCGAAACACGTGTCAACGGCTGCTTCCATATAAGCGTGCTATACCGATAATTCTGCTCCACTTCTTTAATGTTTTCCCATGACCAATTTCTTTGTTGTTAGATAAATAGTACCCTATTATTATTATTTTCAAACATTACGTAGGTAAAGGTTTCTGTGGTTTTCCTTACCATCTAATGATAACAATTTTGAATGTTAATATTAGACTGAATAGCATATAATAAATAACAAAGAACAGCCACATCCGAAAAAAATTTTAGCAAGACGAAGTAGTCTTTGTCTATTCAAAATTTTTCAAATCAATAAATGTCAAAGAAATTTCAATTTTTTCAAAAGTTTTGAAAAACTACGAATGTCGTAGTGAAACGTCAACTTTTTAATAAAATCGAGTTTTTTTAGATTCAACCAGCCTGTTATTGCTAATAATTATCAAGAGATTATATATATATATATATATATATATATATATATATATATATATATATATATATATATATATATATATATATATATTTATATTAAAAATTAAATAATAAGAAAACAACTTGTCTAAAAACCACAAAATGAAAATAACTTTTTATTCGACTAGTTTCGCCTGTTACAGCATTATCAAGACTGAATACATAATTAATTAACAATTATGTATTCAGTCCTGATAATGCTGTAACAGGCGAAACTAGTCGAATAAGAAGTTATTTTCATTTTGTGGCTTTTAGACAAGTTGTTTTCTTATTATTTAATTTTTTATATAAATCAATTATGTATTCAGTCTTGATAATGCTGTAACAGGCTAAACTAGTCGAATAAAAAGTTATTTATTTTTCACTTGTATACGGTTGCTATAAATACACTCATTATGCCCTAGGCCATTACGCCCGCATTTGCGGGCATAATGGATTCAAAACGCCCGCTTATTGTACTAGGAGAAATGAAGCAAATTTCATTGATTATATACTTCATAATCCTTATCGTATCCGACTCTGAATTTCTCCGGCAATTAATTATTCGCAGCTTTGGCTGCATTTTCTATGATATTCTTGGGTAAATTAATTTTCATTTCCATTATTTCTATAAGACTACACAAAGAAAGCAGCATGACATTCACTGAATATGATGACAAAAATATTCACAAACGTCAAACTATCAACAAATGACATGCCTACTATGAGAAGGAAAATGGATAGGAGCAATGAAACGATTTTAAAATCGCTTTTTCATCATAATGTAATAATTTTTTCGTGAAAAATAAAATCTTGTATGCACCGCGTGCGTTACTAGATCCTTATGCCCATCGGGCAACATTCATCCCTCGGGCCAGAGGCCCTCGGGCCGAATGTTTCCCTCAGGGCATAAGGATCTATATAACGCACTTGGTACATAAATAACTATTTCATTTTGTGGTTTTTAGACAAGTTGTTTTCTTATTATTTAATTTTTAATATAAATATGAACTACCACAGAGTTGATTCATCGTCCATCGAATTTATATATATATTTATTTATATAATAATAATAATAATATATTTTATTTCCAGAATCATCATCATACATTAAAATACAATAATGAAATGAAAATAGGTCGAAGAAACATCATAGATTGAAATTAAGATATTGTTCTCAATGTGTACTACAATAGTCCATGAATTCTTTGAAAGAATATGGCTCACACATTAATATGAACGAAAATACAGCCTTTCGAGATGAATTATATATAGATAACCGTCTAATACTCATTGGGATAAAATTAAACATTTTTATTGCCATATATAACGTGCTATGCTCGGTATTCGAATATTTATGGATCGGAAAAAAATATTCATGAATTCTCCTAATCGAGTTATTATTTTATATTCAGCAAAATAATAAGGATGCTTACGAAAAAAAAGTAATATTCTATAAATACATAGACCTGGAAGAGTTAGAATATTACAAGCTTTGAAACAACTTCTACAGGATGATCTGAAATTCATATTTAGCATTGTTCTTATAGCTTGTTTCTGAATTATAAATATATGCTCAGCATGTTTACTAGGGGCCCAAAAAATAATACCGTAAGATAAGAGGGACTGGAAGTTAGCAAAATAGATGGTATTCAATGTACTAACATCCACTTGATTCCTTATAGCTCTTATAGTATAAATCACAGAATGCAGTTTTGATGTTAATTTATCACAGTGTTGATCCCTGTCATCGAATTTGTACCAGTAGTCTAAGGACAAGCCAAAGAGCCATAAAGAAGGCAATGCTGGGGATCAGTCTCAGAGACAGAGTGCCCAACGTAGAGATCCGAAGGCGCACTAAGATCATAGATGTAGTGGCGCGGATTGCTGGTCTGAAGTGGCGATGGGCAGGACACGTCGCAAGACAGGACGGCACGAGGTGGCCGAAAAAGATCGTCCAGTGGAGACCCAGGACAACAAGTCGGAGTGTAGGAAGACCGCAACGGAGGTGGATGGATAACATCAAGAAGATTGGGGGGAAAAATTGGCTACAAGTAGCGTCAAACAGAGCGACATGGAAAGATCTGAAAGAGGCCTACATCCCGGAGTGGATGGAGACGGGCTGAGAATGATGAATGAATGATGTTAATCCCAACTATCATACCCAGGAGCTTTGTACTTAAGCTAACTGCTATACTATTGTCTTTTAGGTTTATGGACTTGGAATGAATCATATTTGACCTTATATATCTTATATATACAGTGTATTCACGGATTGGGTGCCCAAAAGGAAAAATTTTCAATTTTCAGTTTTAGTGAAAAATGTTACTGTTGATAAAAAATTTTGCAAAACCTGCTTCATTTTATATAAAATTTTATGTAAAACTTCATGAATTCATGCACTATGTTCGGAAATGTATTAATTTATCTAGTGAGTGACTTTTGCGATTTCCTAGGTAACTGTCAACATCGGTGAATAATTTCATAGTTGTCAATATTTTTCAAAAATACTTACTCTTCAACAAAGAATTTATCTTGTGAAGTGCTTTGGCATTGGGACTGTTTCGTATAAATACGCAATTCATTTATCTAATAAAAAATACCCGAATGTACCAGTTACGAGAAATGGATTGAAAAAATTTACTGTATATTTACTCACATTTTTCTATATTATTAGTTTTGTTAATTATTATAGTCCAATTACTGAATGAATGCTGAAAAGGAATGACAGTTATAAAATTATTCACCGATGTTGACAATCACCTAATAAATCGCATAAGTCACTCAGTAGATAATTATTACATTTTGGAACATAAATTCATGAGGTTTTACATGAAATTGTTTATAAAATGAAGCAGGTTTTGCAAAACCTGAATTTTATTTCATTTTAAGGGGTTTTTGAACAAGCAAAACTTTGTATCAAGAATAACATTTTTCTCTAAAACTGAAAATAAAGAAGTTTTTTGCACCCCATCCGTGGACACACTGTATATTATTTTCGTTAGTGTCATATTTCGAAATTGTTTGACTACATAATAATGTGGATAGAAACTAAGAATGAGATCTTTATAGTTATTAGCGGTAACAAGGCCGATATGTAGCAAATAACGGATGAGGTTGGATATTGTAATCCGAGGCGCAGTCGAGGATTATAACTAACCGAATCCGTTATTTGCGTATCGGCCGTGTGTCGTTAAAAAATTTTCGTAATCCCGTTGAAAGATTATATTTTGATTCCGAAGAAAGAAAAACCCCGTACCTCGCAATTCTAAAGAAAAATTCCAACGTCGTGTACTCTGTTGTCATGGAACAGTTTGACAGTTTTATAAACAACGTAAGTTTTTTTGTGTTCTCAAGTTCGCTTTAACGACGACCATGGATGAAATTGATGAAATTAAGGAACAAAATCAAATTCCTTTAGAAATATTGGGAGAATCATGTACAGTGCAGCGAGTGTTGATTAACTGCCGAAAATAACTCAAGAGCTATATCAAAAAGAATATGAACATTTTGAAATGTGGCGTAAAAGCAAGAATGTAAAGGTGGTTAATGAAGATGTATTATTAGCCTGTGCGAAATGAAAATCAGAGGTTTATTCTCCCAACTCGCTGTGGACCAAGATTTCAATGTTGTTATTGTAAGCAGAATGATGTTATGAAATAAATATTTGAACAAGTGATTTCTTAACGGCCGGCGGCCGTTAAAACTGACTTTTCAATTGTCATCTGAATACCGTTAAATCAAAATAACAGTATGGGATTACGAGAAATTAATATCTTATTGGGGTAACTCACTCTTTTGATTCGTTATTTCATCTAACGCCTTGTACTGTTGACAGCATTCATCACAATCCACTACTAATCTAGGTCTTCCTACATAAGAAATATTTAATTGACCAGTCGCAAACCCTATGGGAAGTAGCAAAAAAACTGAAAAGTATAGACTGATCATATCAGAAATTGATACGTAAGTAATCGATTATAAATCACAAAATAAATACTTAATATGTTTATTCGATTAGTTTTTATACCTCTAGATGATACTTAGAATATCTGCTAACTTTATCTTACTTGATTATAATTTTCAAAATCATACATCGATTTCGTTATATATAATATCTTTCATTGGTTCATTCGGTAAAATTAGTTAGTATTCATTAAAATTAGGATTGAGAGTATGTACCTACGTACATTGAATATTTCAAAAGTTTTCATTCACGAATGTCGTGGCGAAACGTAAACTTTTTAATAAAATCGAGTGTTTTTGAGATTCACCAAGCCTGTTATTGCTAATAATTATCAAAAAGTTAAAACTAGTTCAGAGGCAAAAACAGTTCAAATAAAAAAAAATTTTAAAAATATAGGTACTTATATATATACCGGGTGTAAATGAGTGATGGGCCACCCCTATAACTTTTTAATGGATTCTTCGATTTTATTGAAATTTGGGTGGTTTATCTCAGACATAATTTCGAGTTTTTTTACATACAAAATCAATATGGCTGACTTCCGGTTTCACAGAAAACGATATAAAAATTAAAAATTCAAATGGAACACCCTGTATATTTTTACATATTTTATTTCTGAGGCTTCAAATACATACATTCCATCTGTCAAATTTTTTTTTCATATTTCGTAAACAGGGTCGGTCTCAGGAGCAAAGGGAACTAATAAGA
This sequence comes from Cynegetis impunctata, assembly GCA_030704885.1. NCBI lineage: Eukaryota > Metazoa > Arthropoda > Insecta > Coleoptera > Coccinellidae > Cynegetis > Cynegetis impunctata. Next base: position 80,523 of record JARQZK010002284.1, on the reverse strand, counting down.
ATAAGATTTTTAATAATTACTTCGTTATTTAGAAATTGAGAAAACTGATGTGTGAATCATGTTGAAGGAATTTGAAGGAGCTTTTCGATATACAGGGTGGCCCATGTATGTTTCTATTCAAAAAACTGAGTTTTGGTTCGAAAAAGAATTTAATCGTTAACAAACTTCACGAAAATGAATTTTTTGAAAAATTATTACTTTGGGCGATATTTTAAATCAATTATCTATGATTTAGAAGACGTCGCAGCCATCTACGATAAAAAAAACAAAATGAAAAACAAAATTGAAACGGTGCTAGAAATGACATTCGACAGATGAAATTTATGTATTTGAAGCTTCAGAATTAAAATATGTAAAAAAATATAGGGTGTTTCATTTAAATTTTTAATTTTTATATCGTTTTCTGTGAAATCGGAAGTCAGCCATGTTGATTCTGTATGTGAAAAAGTTCAAAATTATGTCTGAGATAAACCACCCAAATTTAAATAAAATATAAGAATCCATTAAAAAGTTATAGGGGTGGCCCATCACTCATTTACACCCGGTATATATATATATATATATATATATATATATATATATATATATATATATATATATATATATATATATATATATATATATATATATAGAAAACAGAATTCTTCGTGTTAACGACACACGTTCGTGGCAATAAAATGAAGTGAACTAGGACATTTATTTGAAACTAATCAAACAAACCTCGATTATTATACGAGTTCATGAAACATCGAAATGCCTCCATATACCTTAGGATGGTGTATGTTAGAAACATTAAGTTGTTCATCACAATCAATGGAAATGATAGACAGTCTGTTTCGCCCTTATTTGGGGCTCATCAGTATCATCTATCCATCGAAAGTGATAACCAACCAAATATTTCCAACGACGTTATATTTTCCTTCCAGTGACTATATGGCATATAAATATGACACAGCGCCACCAGTCGGAAACAAATGAACCACATCCCACAGATAGAAGAAAACATTTCGGCAACGGGAACTCGCACGTCCTGACACCCGAAGGTGGTTACTATAATCGCTAAGCAAGAGTGAAGTTGATACATCCATTCGATGTAATTCAAACTTCACACGCCGCAAGTAACAAGCGCTCCAAATTTTATCCCTTTTACAGGTATCAAATGAATAGAAAACAGAATTCTTCGTGTTAACGACACATGTTCGTGGCAATAAAATGAAGTGAACTAGGACATTCATTTGAAACTAATCAAACAAACCTCCTAGAGGAGCTGGTTATACGAGTTCACGAAACATCGAAATGCCTTCTTCTATCTGTGGGATGTGGTTCATTTGTTTCCGACTGGTGGCGCTGTGTCATATTTATATGCCATATAGTCACTGGAAGGAAAATATAACGTCGTTCGAAATATTTGGTTGGTTATCACTTTCGATGGATAGATGATACTGATGAGCCCCAAATAAGGGCGAAACAGACTGTCTACCATTTCCATTGATTGTGATGAACAACTTAATGTTTCTAACATACACCATCCTAAGGTATATGGAGGCATTTCGATGTTTCGTGAACTCGTATAACCAGCTCCGCTAGGAGGTTTGTTTGATTACTTTCAAATAAATGTCCTAGTTCACTTCATTTTATATATATATATATATATATATATATATATATATATATATATATATATATATATATATATATATATATATATATATATACATGTATATCAGACATGATTCTTTTTCGAAAACCGTGGTCTAGGAGGTCTGAAACGGATAGGAAAACTTCTCCTGCACCTGACTGATTTTCTTCGATACATTGCAATAGTACGTATTTTATAGGATAAAATACTACTAAAAACTAGACGATATTGGTTTTCCTTTATAAATCAAGTATAGTTGATTTGTTAGGGTAGTTCTTGATTATTAATCTGTTTATGGCGGAATTGATGCACTAGCGTCTTTTGTTTCTCAAATTTCAAACGCAACTCTTGTTTTTCATATCACAGCCATCTTTGATTTTCACAAATTCTGGAAGCCATCTGTTCCATTTACAGACTGAAGGAACAAGCTGAATTTATTTGAACTAAGAATGTCTTTCAAATTCAAAAATGAAGGGTTAAAATGAATTGTTCTGATAATTTCCGATCAAGGCGGTCAAGGCGCTTTCCTTTGTTACCTGAATGTAACAATTGGGTTTTGTTGAAATCCAGGAAATGATTAAATTTTATACAATGTTCGGAGAAGCCAGTGGTATTTTTATTTTGTAAAATTGACTTTTTATGTTCTTCAACACGAATGTTTATATTCCTTCCTGTTTGTCCAATATAGAAAGCAGGACATTCGTCGCAAACTATTTTGTAAACACCACTGTTTTTTCCGATGTCAGATTTTTCTTTATTATTTACCAAGAATGACTTAAAGTTTCTTTTATTTGTACAAATTGTTCTAACGTTATTTTTCGATAGTCTGTTACAAATTTTGCTACTCAAATTCGGCACACAATTTATATATATATATATAGATATATATATATATATATATATATATATATATATATATATATATATATATATATATTAGCTCCCACTGGGTTTTTTTAAATTTAACCCTTTAATCTCAAAATGTAAGCATGAAACCTTATCTCTCATGTCAAGCTGCTTTCAACTCAAAACTAATCAATGAACTTCGTTCGGCATCGCCTGATGCTTTAGATTACCTAAAAGTCCTCGAATTGATACAAATGAGATGTTTTCCACTCGACTTCTTTATTTGTATCTTTGTTATTATGCAAAAATATTTATGATTATAAAATAAGAACTGGTAATCGTGATTTCGTCAACAAAATACTGTAGAGAATGTTAAAACGAGGAAAATTAGAGGTCGAACGTCCCATTCGGACAGTTAGTTTAAGAAAATCGGGAAAACCAGCAAAAAGGCCATTATTTCAAAAATTCATAACTCGGTTATTTTCTGAGTTGTAGCATTTATCCTTCGGCCGATAATAGTTTTTTTCCTCAAACGTCAAAAAATGACGACTTTGTTAACCTCAGTTCTTAATGTTGAAGTTTGATTTCACAGATATTATTTTGTTTTTACTTTTTTGTCCGGTCGTGAGCGTACAAAAAAGTACATTTTTTGTACGCTCACAGCAATTTCAGGAACGTTGGGCGGCGTACAGTTGAGTTCCGAATCCGACATAATGTAATCTGTAAGAAAAATTTTATATATTTTAACACAACAAGGTATTTCTAAATACTTGGGTACTTACCACAGTCCTATAATGCGTAGGCAAGTGACTTTAAATGTTTCTGACAATTATTTTGTTAAATTGTCAAATTTGTATTGCCTTGACACCTACAGAACCAGTAAGCAAAGCAATCTAGTTTCACGTTTTTTCACATCTAATCCTTTTTAAAAATATTATCTTAATTATATCGTTTGAACAATAGCATGTTTTTTTTTAACCAAAATTAAATTTTAAACCTTTGGGTCTCAGGGACATAGACATATAATCAACTTCCTACCCTCCCGTAATCTTACTATTTTCGCCTACCTCTATCCAAAGTACCTACACAAAGTGCCTTGTCCTCCCTTGAATGATTACTGCCCTCCGCTTGGACTTCATTCTCGGGAGGAAAAATAGCACTTTTCTCTTTATTATAAAAATATCTATTAATGCAAACTTTATATGTGCAAAAAGAAGGCACTGTCCAATAAACAGTTTTCGATCTGTGGCGATTTGAATTTTTTACTATGCAATTTTCCAGCAGACCTGAATGCGACAGGTATAGTCCGATTTCAATTCACAAAAACAATTTCGAAAGTATCATTTTCACACTTCCAAACGTTGCATTAAAACGCTGGGAAATATGTTATAAATGAAGCTGAACATCATGAGAAACGGCCAAGCACGAGAGAATAGTTAACTAAGAGAATAGGGAAGAGCAACAGACAAAGAGAAGCATGTATATAGTTTTTTGAGCAATTTTTAAATAAAATTGTTAGTGACAAATTTATAAATAATAAAGTAGAGTGAAAAACATATCACTATATCACATGAAACTATTCTCTAAACAATGACGCAGCTGGTTTTCTTATAACACTTTTTACATAAAATGCAAACTCCAAATATCTATAGCTTGGCCTAATAAATAAGGATACATTTTCGAAATATTTTGTTGGTATATGTATATTTCCTAAGTTTTCAAAAAATATTTTTATTAAAATACAAAGTAGTCTATTATATATCGAATTAAAACAATTATAGGCAAGGTCAAGTTGTATTATAAATTCGATAACAATATATCAATCAGATCATCAAAATCTAATTAAATTGCACTATTGTTCAATCAAGTATTCTATTATCAATAAATAGAACATGACGGACTCATTTCAAAGGTACATTTCAATTGAAAAATATTTGGATTGAGAAAGCCCATACTGGTGGAAGTTGATAAAAATCTTAATGAATAAAATATTTAGTATTTTTACAATTGAAATAAATATGATGCGTTTCGGTAGATAATGCAATCTTCAGATACAAATAGTAAGAAAAAGCTAAAATTAGATGTTGATTGCTCTTTGTAAATTATGCTTTGTTTGTATCTGAATATACCTTAGTGGCGAAATTGTTTCAATTTAAGATTTTTGAAAATTTATTTTAAATTTTATTCATCAGGAAATTAACCCTTTCGCACACGTATTTTAGTTTTTCAAGATAAAAATCTGAAATTAGGAAGACTTACTCTTTTCTTACAATTTTTTGTTTACCTACTCGAAAAAATTCTATGTCATCCATTTTAGGGGGTGATATGTACAATATACTGTACATTGTGAGTAAACGGTATATATGTCGTGTACAATATATTGCACATTTTGAATAAGTGGTAGTTTTTTTGTTTTTTTTTTTGTTTATTTCCCTGCTTCGACCACAGAGGGTCATTAGCAGATAACACAAATCACTTTACATTTTGTTGTACAATTGAATGGATTTTAAGTAGTTTATTGTATGTTCGGTGTTATGGCCTAAAATTTTTTCTAGAGTATGTTCCAGTTTATTGTCCTCTCGTTGTTTTCGATATTGCGGGCACTCTATCAGAATGTGTTTTATAGTTAGCCGGGTTTGACAAGTATCGCATTGTGGTGGTTCTTCATTCTTGAACAGGTAATCATGGGTTAAACTAGTATGTCCTGTTCTTAGTCTGTTTATTCTGATTTGATCTGTTCTGCAGTGTAATGGAGGGAATGTCTTGTAGGATATCGGTTGTATTTCTTTCAATTGAGTTCTCTGGTTTGTCCACTCATTATTCCAGGCATGTTTTATTTTGTTGTTTATTTGAGATATGCAATCATCTATCAATGTTATTGGTATTTCTTTGGTGAATCGGGTGGCTAATAAGTGGTAGTGTATTTGCGATTTTTTAAAATGAAATGCAATTGAAAAAAAACAACATAAAGTTACAACTGATCATTTATTCGTGTGATATATCAACAAGAATGGTTGTTTTGAAATCCGTAAATGTATATTGATATTCAGGGAATTTGCGTCTGGAAGAACAATTAAAATTTATTTTTATTTACATAATAAAATTAATAAAAATATAAACTCGAAATAACATTTCTTATTGTATAAATTTGTAAAATTGGTTATCAATCTCTGGGTTGAACATATGTTAAGATTTAGTTACAATTATATTTGAGAAATATTTTGCGGAAAACTTATGTTTTAATGTATATATATATATATATATATATATATATATATATATATATATATATATATATATATAAAATATATATATATATATAATATATATATTATATATATATATATATATATATATATATATATATATATATATATATATATATATATATGAGCCCGATTAATATTGAATTTGGAATTGAAGAAAATACTACGATCGACGAAAACAATTAGGAATAAATTAATGTACGATGAAACATAAAAAAAGTAAGTACCATCCTGATAAAAAAGCGCTGATGTATACGGTTCCCGCAGTGAAGCGATGGCGATTTCAAAACATCGTTCAAAAGATATGGGAAGAAAAAATTACATTCAATAGGCAACCCAAATTACGCAGAGCATATTGTATTCAGTAGGTCCCCGCAGTAAATGTAGTAAAATGCCCTGCGTATTTATACGGTTCTCGCCTTACGGACTCGAAATTATTTTACGTAGATATCCGGTTCCGGAAGTGAAAGGGTTAATTAAAATTTTTTTTAATTGTTCCCCAATACAAATCGCAGTCGGATTGTCATCTGGATAACCACCCGCAGCGTCTTTCACCAAAGATATTGGAAACCAACAATTCACCACCGTTTAGATCGAAAATGCAGAATCCCGTCGCGAGAATACATATATCCTGACATGAAATGTCTACTCTGCAACTGTGACGTATGTGATTCCAAAGCACGCTAACAAAACGTTTTCAAAAACTCTGGACGTAGGTACTCGCGCTATTTGCAATATTCAAAATCAAATCGTGAAAAATATATAAGTTGACCATGGCAGCGACGAGAATTCTACATTCACAATGGAACAATGAATTATTTTATTTTTAAATTATTGAAGAATATTCCTTATTCACTTTATGTTGTATATCAAATTGACCATGGTCAACCTGTATATTTTTCATAATTTGATTTTTTTAATTGATATATTCAAACAGAAATGTATTCCCAGAATATTTTAATTGTCGATTTGGAAAATCCATTTTTATATCCAGCCCTTTATATATGTTGTTCAGAGGCCATTAAATTTAATAACTCTATCAGAATTTCTTCACCCCCTGGTGAGAATACTTTCTTTTTTTTTTAACTCGAGGGACCTACAGTTTAACGCCGGTTCTGAACGGCCAATGGGCTTGTAGACTATGTACATTACCCAACATTTTTCATCATAAATAACCACTAAATTCCGGACATATACAACACTCAAGAGCGAGGTGGGACTCGAACCCACAATCCTGGGTTTACAAACGGTATAAGGCGGTTCATCTTACCGCTGGTCTACCGAGGCCTCCGAGATAATACTTCTCTTCATGAGAGTCAGACATTTTCTATTGATTTTTATTTAAATTCTCGTTATATGAAAGAGATGACGCCTCCACCATGGACGCCAAGTATAAAAAATATTTATATTTAACCAAGAAGAATATTTCAACATATTTCTTTCGTATTCCAATTGTGATTTCTTCAGTAAAAGATTTTGCATAAAAACAGGAATATCAATAAACGTATGCTTGTTTGTGCATATTAATCCGTACTGTAGAGATAACTTATCAGCAGTTGTATACGCATCTGCGGTAGAGTATATATATATTTATATAGCGACCATTTTGAATGAAACAGCTCTGTACTCTATAAAATATAATCAAATATGATATTGCAATTTGACCCACTTTAATACAACAGAGGTGTAACAAAAGTTTATTCTCAGAAAAAATTAAAAAGATAAGTGATACATATTTATATAATCAACAAATGTATCTTGACATACATTGATTTGTTGCAAATAAAAGCATTAATTATTTGAATTTGGAGAGTGAAATCATATTTCTTCGTCTGCTCTAATTAAGTCCATCAAACCTTTTTCATCGTATTTTCCCATAAAATACATACTCTTCCAGTGTATCGTCATTCGTTTTAGACTTTCGAAAAAAATGTTATGTCTGATATATATATATATATATATATATATATATATATATATATATATATATATATATATATATATATATATATATATATATATATATATATATATATATATATATATATATATATATATATATATATATATATATATATATATATATAGATGGGTAGTCTTGACTGGCTAGTTGAGGAAAAAATGTATTTGAATATTTTGAGGTTGCAGTCAGAATAATTGTTGGGCTAGGTTAAAGAATACTCTTTGTCATATGGTCGAGCTTTCGGAAATGTTTATTTCCTTTATCAAGACATCTATAATAAAAGAACAGATTTAGATTTACAACAGCATTCACAAAAAGTTAAAGATTACTTACTAACGTTGAGGTTATATAAATTTTGAAAAAACACGTATAAAACGAAGAACAGAACGAGCTGATGGGTACAACTTCGTCACATAAGTAAAAATCCATTACAAGAATAAAAATCTAATTTTCAATAATCTGTACTTTCCCATCTTGCTATCTACAGGAAACCAGACTAACAAAATGGTCGACGTCAACTCTGAGAACGCGGAAACTAAACCACAGAACAATTAGGTGATCTTCTTACAATAATTGACAATAGTCGATATATCAACATAAAACGGGACACGGTCCAAATAAAATTTAAAGAAAACTAAAATTATTTAACCGAAAGAGTATGGTGTGAAAATTTTGAAAAGAGTTTTTTTTAATAATTTTTTAAACAACTAAATAATAACTGCAACACACTTTTTTAATAGTTCAATGAGCTAATGTTACTGCTTCTAAATGGCTAACAAATGGGCTGAATTTTGCTCTAATTTTGAAAAATTCAGTCACAGGTTCAATTCTACAATTTTACTTGTAGTCTAGACAAAATCTGCTTTCTAGGACTACAGTAATATAAAATGAAAAGCTATGAAAAACAATGAAAAAACAAACATTCCACTGCATACTCCGGCTACTATGCAACTAAGGTGAAACAGACGAATTCATGTTGGAGAAATACTAAAACCACCAATGTGGAGTGTACACTCTTGATAAATTCAAAAACGAGCAATCAACCGAAATGAAACAAAAAACAACCGATGGTGCGTTCGGGAAACAAAAATTTTTTTTATATTTATGGTTTTTAGTATTTCTCCAACATGAATTCGTCTGTTTCACCTTAGTTGCAAAGTAGCCGGAGTATGCAGTGGAATGTTTGTTTTTTCATTGTTTTTCATAGCTTTTCATTTTATATTACTGTAGTCCTAGAAAGCAGATTTTGTCTAGACTACAAGTAAAATTGTAGAATTGAACCTGTGACTGAATTTTTTAAAATTAGAGCAAAATTCAGCCCATTTGTTAGCCATTTAGAAGCAGTAACATTAGCTCATTGAACTATTAAAAAAGTGTGTTGCAGTTATTATTTAGTTGTTTAAAAAATTATTAAAAAAAACTCTTTTCAAAATTTTCACACCATACTCTTTCGGTTAAATAATTTTAGTTTTCTTTAAATTTTATTTGGACCGTGTCCCGTTTTATGTTGATATATCGACTATTGTCAATTATTGTAAGAAGATCACCTAATTGTTCTGTGGTTTAGTTTCCGCGTTCTCAGAGTTGACGTCGACCATTTTGTTAGTCTGGTTTCCTGTAGATAGCAAGATGGGAAAGTACAGATTATTGAAAATTAGATTTTTATTCTTGTAATGGATTTTTACTTATGTGACGAAGTTGTACCCATCAGCTCGTTCTGTTCTTCGTTTTATACGTGTTTTTTCAAAATTTATATAACCTCAACGTTAGTAAGTAATCTTTAACTTTTTGTGAATGCTGTTGTAAATCTAAATCTGTTCTTTTATTATAGATGTCTTGATAAAGGAAATAAACATTTCCGAAAGCTCGACCATATGACAAAGAGTATTCTTTAACCTAGCCCAACAATTATTCTGACTGCAACCTCAAAATATTCAAATACATTATATATATATATATATATATATATATATATATATATATATATATATATATATATATATATATATATATATATATATATTTATATATATATATATATATATATATATATATATATATATATATATATATATATATATATATATATATATATATATATATATATATATATATTATTAATAATATTTTACATCTTTGTGTCGTTCTTGTAATGTGTTTTATTCATTATTGTGGTTTCCCCTGAGGAAGTGACGAAATATAGAGAATATGACCGCTTAAGTTAATTTCTCACATACCGAATCCCGATATTCCTCCTCCAAAAATATATATATATATATATATATATATATATATATATATATATATATATATATATATATATATATATATATATATATATATATTATATAGATATAAAATTTCGAAAATCGAAGTCTTGCAGATCTTCAAGCCTTGTGTATCTCATAATTCCCTCCAAATTGACTAAGGTTTAGTTAATGTTGAACAAAAATACACAAAAATACAACCGTAGTGACGGAAGCCTGCTGCTCACTCGTTTTGAATTATTTTGATCTATAAATATATATATATATATATATATATATATATATATATATATATATATATATATATAATCCTAAGGGTAGCGTTCCTGGTATTAGGTCACACTTACGAAAACAACTATAGAATTTCACCTAGGTGTCATACAAATTGTCTATTAATGTTTCGACACTTTTAGGGCCTTTTTCAAAATCCTTCAACGTAGATGATCATTAAATTCAAAACAATAAAAAATTATTAAGGACTTGGAAAAAAGCCATAAAATGATCGAAAAGTTGATCCACAATTTACAAAAATAATAAAAAATAATTAAGGATATGAAAAAAAAGCCATAAAATGGTTGAAACGTCAATAGACAACTTGCATGACACCTAAATTGTATTAATTAATGTCACCTGATACAGAAAACGGTACATTTGGAAGAAAATATATATAAAAGAACAAAGAAAAATTTTAAAAAAATTTAAAAAAAATAACTATTAAGGTTTCGACAATTTTTTCTAATTTTCACCCCTCTCCTCTTATCGCTCACCCTCATCATAATTTTGCATTGAATTGGAATTGTATACCTCAAACTCTCTCAAAAGACATATTACTCAATTTTTAAAATTATTTTCAATTTCTGCCCCCTTTTTTTACCCAAACTTTGTTTCATGTCAGAATGTCATATCTCTTGTGAAATCGAAATCTGTATACTCAAAAACCCTCTAAAACGACATATTTCTCGATTTTGACGAAGAAATACCTTTCTTCAACCAAATTGGCCCAAAAATAATTGGAACCTTTCTTATGTATACCTACCTGCCTACCAAATTTGAAGTTAATAGCTCAATTCCTTCAAAAGTTATCGAGGGAATTTTATTGTATTCAAATTTCTTCTTCTATACTTTTTGGGACAGCTAGAAAAACTTGATAATTTTCAGACCGTTACTATACTTTCCAGCCCGTTGTGATATGACAGTAATAGAAGAACTATTATTTTTGCTTATAGCTTGATTGTGAGTTCGACTAAGCTGGAGCCATTTATGGTATGCACCTATAATTGTAAGAAAACATATAAAGAACCTACTTGGCTACGTTCTAATTCTCATATTTGTATCCTGACAAAATTAACAGTATATTTCATCTAGAGGCCATAGAAAAACAGATAAATTGACCATTGGAGTTCTCTTTTTCTTCAGGAAAGGATTGGACGTTCGCGTGAGGTAAAGCAGCAGAAAGGTATTGCGAAGACCTGTGTAGGGGGAAGTCGGTTAATCGTGCGCGGCGGCTAATGATGCGCAGCATATTATCAGTAGAAAATGTCAACCATTTATTGGAAATTATACACTTCGTGCCATCTCTTAGAAGATAGTTAAAGTTGTGCAGCCATTTGGGCAATTTCCGCGGCAAACGCGGCTATCATCGTGTCTGACTACTATTTTGGTTGTTTACTCTAACTTTTGTGCGTGGGAAAAGAAGATTGAAAATGTTAATGCAGACTTTTTTGTTTGGGTAAATATACTAAAATAATCAACGTGGTTCTAGCTATTGTAGGAGCGATTCATCTAAGGTAAAGAACCTCCAGTTTTATTTTGGTGAATTTTTATAAGCATTAGGTCCATGTCGGGTAACTTTTGAGTAAGAAATTTTTGTTGTTATTCAGTATAAAACAAAATGTTTTCTGAATAATTTCAGATGCTAAAATATCCCCGCAAAACGAATAAAGCCTCTTGGGGTGCAGACAAAATGAAAAAAGTCTTGTGATTTGTTGCAAATGACGGAGTAGTTAGAAATGACGGAAGGAAGTTTTAATACCAGAATATACAATTCGCAAAAGAAAGAAAGATAAATATGATGGAGGATGTGATATTAGTGGGTCCACATCCCATTTTTTCACAGGTCCAAGAAAAGAGTTTAGCGAGTCACGTACTAAAAATGGCAAAACTTTTTTATGGTGTCACAAGAAATGAACTTCTGCGATTAGCGTATTCTTATGCAGTAGCTAACAATTTAGCTATAAAATTATAAATTTTGTAAGCAAAACAAGATTGAATTGCTAGCCATCACACCACATACTTCTCATTGCTCACAGGCTTTAGATTCAGCATTTTATGGTCCACTGAAAGCTATGAAGGATATGACTGTGATTTTTGTACCTAATTACAATTATTTATATTTTGTTAATATTCTAACAAATATTATATGTCTTCCTTAATGCTTCTTTTGATTATACCTGATACACCATACTATATTCATAGACTTCTGGTTGCGTCCAGTTACCCTGACTGGTGCGCACAATTACCCGCATAGGGTGGATAATTATGCGCATTGTCAGTTTATGTCTTATTTCGTTCTCAAGCTCAGAACATATTTTTTTGTGATATTTAATTCATTGGTGTTATACCATATATAATGAAGAATATCTATGCCAAAATTCAGAATTCTAGATGCTATATTCAAGAAAATATCAACCCGGCTTCTTAGGTGCGCACAATTCACCGACTTCCCCCTATACCATTAGACTTGGCAGCTCTTAGCTCTTAGCAGATACTAGTTAGTGCGGCTCAACCGGCTCAATCGTCCATAATATAGATTCGTGAAAATATAGATTATCAGAAATATAGATCCGCCTACGAACACCAATTGGTGTTACGCCTATGGTACACTTCAATTCGCATGACGCCTAATACGCATTAGTACGTACTAGTCCGGTCGAACGATCGCGATCGGCAGTATCGCACACCAATCATCTGTTCATTATATGAGGTCACGTGAATCCGAGCTCACTTGATGGGAATTTTATTCTAACGTGCCCCAAATCGAATAAAGGTTGAGCCACACATATCCGCACCGAGACCAGGCCGTGTGTCGGCCAATAAGTTCAAAGCCACACATTTCCGACACACAGCCGCATGACGGCCGTACTACGAGAGCGGTCGGTAGTTGGCTTCACGAAGTTGCGAGTGTTAAAAAACTAAAATGTTTGCCACCTTCAGCAACAGCGATTTGGCAACAATAGCTATTGCATTGGACGATGAAGAAAATGAGAAAAATAGACCAAAACGATGAAAAATGTGGGTACACAACGCTTAGAAAGCAAGATATTTTGAAAGCGAATTTTGCACGTTGCTTCCTCATCTAATGGACGATGAGACCAAATTTGACGAATACTTTAGAATTTCTGAACTTGAGAATTAAAGAATGACCAGTAAAAAAATTATCAATACAAATCGATGTTTCTAGGATAAACAGAAAAATTAGCCCCCCACTAGCTACGCTCTAGTCTCCATTTCTACTATATGCCGAGAATCCATCAGACAACGCACCGTGTTCGTCAAAAATTAAAACATGAACTATCTCGCATGGTGCGGACTTGGTGCGGGCACGGTGTGGAGATGTGAAGACAGCCACACAGCACGGTACAATTCATCACCGATACACGGCCGTGTTTCGGTGCGGGCACGGTGCGGACATGTGTGGCTCAACCTTAATTTTTTTGAGAATCGGCGAAATGTCAAACTTCGAATGCTCGATTAGCATAATACACATTGAAACGGGGTTTATTTAATACGCAGTATAATACGATGAAATTTTCTTCTTCTTCTTATGGTGCCTTATCCTTAAGTACGTTGGCTATTACATTTGCCCATTTGATCTTATTTGTAGCTGCCCTGAACAGTTCTATGGATGTCATATTTGTCCATTGTCGTAGGTTTTTAAGCCATGAGTTGCGTCTTCTTCCTGGTCCCCTTTTGTTATTGATTTTGCCTTCGATTATAAGTTGGAGCAGTTCGTATTTTTGATTTCTAATGATGTGGCCAAAATATTGTGTTTTTCGTTTCTTTATGAGGAGCATGAGCTCTTTTTCCTTGTTCATTCTCTGCAAGACTTCCGCGTTTGTCGTATGACTCATGTAGGATATTCTGAGCATTTTTCGGTAACACCAGAGTTCAAATGCTTGGATTCTTTTTTGTGTTGCCTCTGTCATTGTCCAGGCTTCAACACCGTAGAGCAAAGTAGAGAAAACATAGCACTTAAGTATTCGAGCTCTCAATGAAAGATCCAGCTGGCGACTACATAGGACTTTTTGCATTTTGTAAAATACTGTGCGTGCTTTTTCTAGACGTGTTCTTATCTCTAGTGAGTGGTCCCAAGTTTCATCAAGATTGCTTCCAAGGTAAGTTATTCTTGTTACTTTTTCTAGATCTTCTCCGTTAACCTTAATCTTCACCGTTCTGTTCTGGTGTTTGCTGATGATCATCGTTTTTGTTTTCTGCGTATTTAGTTTCATTCCAAATTCTTCGCTGGCTGCCGTTATCCGTTCCATGAAATTTTACTCAATACAAATTATGAAACAAAATGACCGATATTTTAAAATTTTCAACACTATACATACTTGATTTTTACCATCCGACTTTTAAAAATAATTTTCAAATAGTTAAGTACACTACATTTTTGTGGGATATGTAATTTTTTTCCAGGTATCGTATCGCTTAGGACTTTTTAGATTTCATTTATAATGTTGTTTTTAACAGTCCTACCAATATTCACCTGGGTGCGAATTTTGCAACTTCACTCCTATCTTCTGATCTAATTTGACCGGACTATCATGTAACTAGATGATGTTAGGCAATTTTAAGTTCTAATCACAAACATGGAAAGAAAATACGACCTTATTGACGCTTTTCTGCTCATGAGTCTTTATAATTGTTTTATTGAAACATAATGCCAATATTTTTAGTATTTTTGAATATCTCCTGGTTTATATATGGCAAAGTAGCAATTATTATTGATGTTATTTACAAATTGATAGAAGTTGCATGAATTTCGGACCATAATTTCTATTTTAAAGGAGAAATTTCGTGGTGAATGTAATTTTTTTCCATTTCCCAGCCGTCCGCCAGGTATGTTATTTAATCACATTTATTATCAGCGCCTTCGATAATCAAACCATGAATCATAGAGAGATAATTTTGTTGGCCTCGGTAGTTCATTCCTTTTCGCCGTTTAGATGTTTCATAAATATTAGTATGATTAAATGAACCATGATTCTATATTCAATTCATAAATTAACACTAATCTCTGCTCTATATCTCTTTCAATATTATTATATTTAAATTTTCCATTTTAATCATACGTACAAAAAAATGTTTTGGAAATATTTTGAGATTATCGAAACATATTTGAATCATCAATGCTATAAAAGTTTACATTCAATAGAATAATAAATAAATTGAATAAAAACATAGCTTATGAATTCTAAGAGATAGATATTGAATATTTTGAGTTGAGGTCTAAAGGCACTTTGTTTATTCGGTATGAAGCATTCGGGGAGGTCAAACCTAATCTGGGAAATCCCTTATTAGTTAATGCCCTCACCCAGGTAGAGTTTTATGATGAGCAACCTCTGAAAATTCAAGCAAATCAGTTAATTGTCGTACGCCAACAAAGTGACAGTGTTTGTTGGTGGTATTGAACAGGTATGTTTAAATTTTGTGTTCTCTTATCATTGCGCTTTCGTTTAATGTAAGAGTATTTTTAGTAACATAATTCTTCAATTAGTGTGTGAACGGGCGCTGGGTTTCAACACGTTTCAGACATCTATGAACCTTATTTCAACTTAAATAATGGTTCATTTTCAGATAGCACAAGTTATCTAACAAAAACAGGATGTTTGTATCGCCGGCTATATACATCGTCGGTAAAATATGCTTTTATGAGCTCTAAGTATTTGATAACTTGCTACTTCATTTCATTATTGTATGTGTGAGGCAGGTATATGCACTTATGTTTCAAATAAAGTTATGAGTGATCTAAGACAATTAAACTTATCTCGATATGCATTATTTACACTTTGTGAGATATACTTATCACTTTTTTAGCCAGGTATTCAATACAAGCTGAAGAATAGAGATATTTGCGCAAGTCATTTTGCTCAGTGTTCTGTTGGAAGTCTATGGAATATATGATCATGACTTAGTTATTATAGCAACAATAGTTATTTTTGTACCAAGTGCGTTATATAGATCCTTAAGCCCAATGGGAGTTAGGATCTAGTAACGCACGTGGTTGATACATGATTTTATTTTTCACGAAAAAATTATTTTATTATAAGGAAAAATCGATTTTGAAATCGGTTCATTTGCTCCTATAATTTCCATTTTCCTCCTCATAGTAGGCATGTCATTTTTTGACGTTTGTGAATATTTTTGTCATCATATTTAGTGAATGTCATTGCTGATTTCTTTGTGTAGTCTTATAGAAATAATGGAAATGAAAATGAATTTACCCAAGAATATCATAGAAAATGCAGCCAAAGCTGCGAATAATCCATTGCCGGAGAAATCCAGAGTCGTATACGATAAGGATCATGAATTTTTAATCAATGAAAGTTGCTTCATTTCTCCTCGTACAATTAGCGGGCGTTATGATCCATTATGCCCGCTCATTACGCCCTAGGGCATAATGAGTGTATTTATAGCAACCGTATCTAAGGTAAAATGAACATATTATACAAGTGAAAAATTATGGAATTTCTATGTATCCATATTATATTATAAACAGTTTTTTTGAGAGTATCTATGATATTTATATATATATATATATATATATATATATATAATATATATATATATATATATATATATATATATATATATATATATATATATATATATAATATATATATATATATATATATATATATATATATATATATATATATATATATATATATATATATATATATATATATATATATTTATTTACGTGTTCATATTGCCATCTCCAGCGTTCACTAAATGAGATGAAATTAAACATCTAGGATGTTTCTTGATGCACAACAAATCTATCGAAATTAGGGTTAATTTATCCAAAATTTTTGCATCTTCAAACTGTAGACAAAGTAGTATGTATATTTATATATATACAAAAATAATGAAAAACTTTCGATGTTATTGGGGGTCTCACGTTGCCTTTGATTCCATGAATTTCGGAGCTACAAAAAAAAATATAACATATTAGAAATATTCAATATAATATAACTGATTATATATATATATATATATATATATATATATATATATATATATATATATATATATATATATATATATATATATATATATAGGGTGATTCATTAATATGTGTAAATATTTCAACGGAAAAATTTTGAGCTCAAAATATGAAGATCTAACCCAATTTGCTTATGCGAAATATTTTTCCTTACTGATTTACAGGGGGTTTTATTTAGATTATTAAAAATGAATTTTGTTCATTACTTTAATGCTGCTTGATATTTCTTTATGATATTTGGCAGTAAGTAAAAGTAGGTTGGGACACATCAAATAATAGTGAAGAAGACTTTCTCACTATCTCCAGTGGCGTACGGCAGGGGCACAGGAAGAGTTCTCGTTTACTAATATCTACGCCACTGGCTAAATTGTCATTTCAGTATAATTTTCCGATTCTCCAATATTTTCTTCGTGAATAAGGCATGTCTGTGTTTAATATATGTATATATATATATATATATATATATATATATATATATATATATATATATATATATATATATATATATATATATATATATATATATATATATATATATATATATATATATATATATATATATATATATATATATATATATATTATATATATATATATATATATATATATATATATATATATATATATATATATATATATATATATATATATATATATATATATATATATATATAAAAAATATATATATATATATATATATATATATATATATAATATATATATAAAATATATATATATATATATATATATATATATATATATATATATATATAGAGAGAGAGAGAGAGATAGAGAGAGAGAAAGATAGGTAACTAAGCATTTTTATTCAATAAATATTTTCATCCCTAATATTGATATTTTATTTGGCTACCTATTATAATTATTTCCTCCTTATAAAGAAAAATATATGATACGCCCAATAAAAGAATATATAAGCAAAAATAGAATTATACAGAGGAGTTCAAAACAAACATTTGAGTTCTCATTTCGAGTCCCAGAATCATAGCAATAAATTTCTTTTCAGCAGGTTGGCACACTACCTCAGACACTAGGGCGTCGCCCCTGTTTTTGACTTCGCTCAATAGTTACCTCATGTGAATATGCCAATATATCTCTTCGAATTTATCTTGTAACTATATTTTGTCATTTTATAGTGTATATTCAGATATGTTTAATCCTTCAGCTTTATCAGCTGTCAGAATTAGTTACTAGAAAGCAAATCAAACACGTTCACTTTAAACTATTCAATAAACTTAGCCATCTCGAAACAACGCACGTGTCAAAGAATATCCAACGAGAATGGTACAGTGTACAGTATTTCCTTCTCAATGTTTACAACAGAACGGTCATGTTGCGTATCTCTATCTAACATTAATGCAAGAAAGAGACACGCGCCTTGCAGTTTTCGCCCCTCTAGCCATTAGGGACTAGGGAGAAACTCATCGTTGTTAAGCGAGGGAGACAAACAAATATAACGAACTTCCAGTACAGGAAGGATGCCAGCAAAGCTCGCTACTATTTAGAATGATATCATCTAGTTTATTCTCTCTATTAATTAGCCGTACTAAACGAAAACACGTGATCAAATTAATTATCAGGGCAATGGAAGGTAACAATCATTATTTAGAACTCCAGTATGAAATGAACTGAAATAAAATCCATTGTGGTTGACTTCGGTTTGTTTTCGTCCAATTCTTGATATACTTTATTTTACAGCGTTCTTATTCGAGAAGATGGCTCCTTCTAGAATGCCTAGGAAGTTTGTTACACCACCTAGAAGCAGAGAAAATGTACCGAACGAGGAAATCAAGGACCATGAATTATTTCTGACAGCTTTTGAAAGTGAGTTTCTCTAATGTCTGTATAGATGGCGCTCTAAATTCTGAACGCGTTGTTGGGAAGGGATAATATTTGAAACGATTACAAACAAGCTTTTAATTTCCGAGCTAATCGTAAGTTATGGTATTTATGACGCAGAATATGTCGTGAAATAAAATTTGATGTAGTGCAGAATAATAACTTAGATTCGTTCTACATGAAATTGGCGATAATTGATTTCGCCGTGGCTAACTTTGACTTATTCTGGAACCGACAATTGTTACCTGTATCAATGATATATATGTTACATTGTTTGTTTTTCATCTTGTGCTTGTTATTTATTTTGTACATTTACATATGTAATAACATGAAAAAGTTATCTACCTTTGCTCACCATAAAATTTATTTTAATACTAGATCAAAGATAATTGACGATCAAACACATTTGAATGTTTTAACGTGATTCAAATAACATTTTTCATGAATATTTTGCTAGTAAGCTATTTAGATATTTTTCGATTTGCCTTGCAATTTATTTCGGGGTAGAGATATGAAAGGAATTTATTCATTAATTGGCATAATAGACCCGATATATATATATATATATATATATATATATATATATATATATATATATATATATATATATATATATATATATATATATAATATATATTATATATATATATATATGATATATATAATATATATATATATTATATATATATATATATATATATATATATATCCTATATATATATATATATTTATATATATATATATATATATATATATATATATATTTATATATATATATATATATATATATATATATATATATATATATATATATATATATATATATATATATATATATATATATATATATATATATTATATATATATATATATATATATATATATATATATATATATATATATATATATATATATATATATATATATATATATATATATATATATATATAACAATATATATAAAAATAATATATATATATATATATATATATATATATATAAAAATACGGTAAATTTGCATGTATTAAATATCACTTTGTTATTATTCATGTAAAAGTCAGAACATGTCCTGTTTATAAAAATAATTTTTCATTAGAAATAAATAGCATCTTTTTCCATATTCAATTCAACTAAATACTTGGCAAAAAATGAATTTTCGCGAAAAAAAGATCATTCAATATTTCTCATTTGCAAAATCTACAATAGGTATTTGCTATCGAAGCTCAACTATTCCCAAAAATTGATTATGATCATATAATCCATGTTTTGGTGAAGACCAAAGCCAGGAGAAAGTAATTTTGAAATTGATTAATATAAAAAAATTTTGTTATCTATCTGTCCAAAGTTTATTACTATTTTTATCTGTAATGTTCATTTGTTTTATTCGAAAATTATATTTCGATAAAATAAAATTATTTTAAAATAAAAATATCAAAAAGGGCGGCGCACCAAACGGGGTCTAGGGCGGCAGCAAGCCTAAATCCGTCACATCCTAGGGGCTTCTACAAGCTCGTATTTTATTTTAATCCAAGCTCTCGGCTCTAGATTTTTTCAATCTGTAAGTTCCACGATGAAACATATCCCGAAAGTATTTCTATTTATACATTTTATACAGGGTGTCCCAAAATGATATTCATAACTAAATTCTGACTTTTTAAATAAACAAACTATTATTTTCGTTACAGTTTTGGATTATCAACTAAATTCTGAATATAATGCACCCGAGTTCTTCAGAATTATCGGCAATAGTTTTTGACGTACTGACAAATATGTAACGAAATAGCGTCTAGCGAAGACGCTCAAAAACTTCTAGCTTCAGAACCAGTCAACATAACTTTTTTCGGACGATTCCTTAAGCTTCAGTTCATCTTTTCAATTGAACTTACTACGATTTTGGAAAATGACAAAGTTACAAAAGGAAGTTACTCGATTTTGGATAGATCACCCTATAGTTTATTTCAATTTTCTGCAGATAATAGGTTTATAGGATTAGAACTATAGAAATTTGTTGCAAAATAAAAATATTAATTATCTTTTCAAGAAAAAGAAAATCAAGTAGGCCTTTCTTGGCCTTGGTATTGGTCTTGCAAAGCAGTAGAGCTTCGCGAGACCACAAGAATAGTCTAGGTCTTGACACCAATATTTAATAAATATTCTCAAGACCATGATCAAAACTGGCCAGTCTTGGTCTTGGTCTTGTGAAACCCAAAGCAAGCTTTTGTCGTAAAATTTAACACATCCCTGTGTATTCAATAAATGAATTTCACTCACGTAGAATTAGCTATTCATTGATAATTATTGAAAGAGCACGGATAGGTTAAATTTTACGACAATGGCCTACTCAATTCCTTTTTTTTATAGAAAAATCAATCAATATTTCTGTTTTGCAACAAATCTCGATGGATTTACATCAGAGTAGACTTGAGAAATCTTCATATACAAAAAGCTCTTGAAGAATGTCATGAAATGGTGTAATATAATATTTAGGATTGATTGGGTCGATACTTGGTGTAAATTATTGAAACAATGGTTAATAATAACAATTTACGCATTTATTGAAAGAAATAACGCACCTTCTTCAGATGCTAAAGGCAAAAAAAAAACAGTTTGCCATTAGCATCTGAAGAAGGTGAAGTTCCACCGAAATAAATGTGTAAATTGTTATTATTAACCATTGTTTTAATATAATATAATATTATTATCATTAATTATATATTTATTCATAGGCCTGTTACATATGATTTCCTAATTTCTTAGTCTCTTTCATTCCCGTCTGTTTTTTGCTCTCCCTCTCTCTCTCCAGATCCCTATTTTTCTCTCCTGAATGTCGTCCATCACCGTTTCGCTCCATCTTTTCCTTGGTTTCCTCTTCTTCTCTTAACCTCCGGCTGCTTCCAACACATCCTTCATCTCTCTCTTTACTGCCATACTCTCCAAATCTCCCAGCCAATGTAGTCTTCTCTCCGTCGCCTTTTCTCCATACAATTCTTCATTCATTCTTCTTTCCATATCCCTTTTAATTATTTTTTAATATTATTTCTCTTGTCTTCCATATCTCTACCTTTTCTTCTATTTTCTTACTCATTACCCAAGTTTCACATCCATACATTAATGTTGGTAGCATAATTTTGGGAAGTCTATTGTTTTAACCTTCTATATGAGTTTTGGCATGGGCCATGGGCATATGAATTTCTTGCATCCATCATGTCTAAGTTATGATTAAGTGAATTTCATATGCCTAACTTTCGACACTTTTAATAAAAGAAGTAATATCATTTCAGAGCATAGATTTCTAATGAATCTTTGAACTTTTCAGTTCAAATGTTTTTTTATATTAGGAAGACTAGTAACTTATGCAAAATTAACTAAATGGGCTCATTGTATTTCACCATTTCATGTCTACTACTAATTTTAAAATTATAGTACTAATTCCCTAACCTCTTCATATTTAAAACCATACCTATATATAATTAACTAGATGCTTTCTTATTTTCAGAACCAACGCAAATATATAGATATCTGGAAACAAGACATAGTGAATCGGTAATTATATTTGCTTAAGAGAATATCTTATTAGTAATTCAAAAAGCTGAAATTAATTTTTATTCATTGCTTTCAGCCTTTATTTCTTCACCGAAATTTATCCTACATGATGGGATATAGAATGTCAAGGAAAAGGAACACTCGACATATAGGTCTTCATTACATCGTTGATAAACTACGAAAGTTTCAAGAAGAATCCACAGCCGTATTAGACCTAAAATTCTTCGGATTATTTGAAGATAACTTGAATAATAAATGTGATAATGTGGAAATGAAAGTTGTTCTTTTGAAAAAAAATTGGAAAGGGGAAAAAGTAAAAGTATATGTAGGAAAATATGAAATTCCTGTCAATCCTAGCCAAAGTATGAAGACCAATAACGAAGCAAAAATTTTAATAGATAATTTCAAGACAGATGAAGAAATGTCTTCCTGTTCGCTACAATTTTTAGTCGAACTGCCCGACCAGACATCGAGAACCAGGTCTGGAAGACCAAAAATTATCGAAATCCTTAGCAACGAAATTTCGATCTGTACTAGACAAAATTTCTATTTGAAAGATGGACTCTACGAAGTTGCATTTACAACTAGCTCTGATAAAGAAAATGAATCTACAATAAGTAACTGTGAGTGGCATTCTTTGAAGTTGAACGAAAAAAAAGAACCTAAATTTTCGGCTAGCATAAGATTCCAGTTGACATTGAGTGGTCTTCATATAAAACGTGAGAATACAAGACTGAATTGCAAGAAATGCAAAATCCTAGAAAAACCAATTGTGTTCCAGTTCTTATATGGAAAATTTTCTCAAAAAACCAATGGAGCATTTATTCCAAACTGCCCTTGGTGCACTGTCGATTGTGGCTCACTGTATAGCCTACTCAAACATTTGAGACTGTGCCACCATAGATTCTGTTTCCGATATACGAAAACTACCAAAGAACATAGAGTATCTGTGATATTGAATGAAATGTTTGACGGATCCCATGAGGGTAGTCCTTACGAGTACAAATTTAGCCAATCCTGTTTAGTTCCAGGACCTAAGAGAAAATATACATATACAAAAATCCTCGTTTGCCATTCGAAAAAGGTAGACACAAATTTGATGGAATTTACTAAATTTATAGAAAACGATGATAGGCCAATGATAGAAGGTCATCACAGACTATACTACCATTCTGTGACAGGTATTCCAACGTATCCTCAAGAATTAGACGAAGATTCGGAAGATGAAAATGATCCTCTGTGGTTGAGAGATTCTTTAACTACAATGGTTGACGAGTTCAGAGATGTGAATTCCGGCGAAAAAGAAATTATGAAGATGTGGAATCTTCATGTACTCAAATATGGGTTCACAGGGAACTGTCACATGAAATTCGCGTGCAATAAATTTGTCGAAACACAAGGAGAAGCAATTATCTCGAAAAAATTGTATAAAAACTTTTTGACACATTTGACAACTCTCGTTGATTTCGAGGTTATATCTGCGAAAGTTATGTATGAAACGGTGACGAAGTTGCAAGAAAAAATGAAAAACTGTGACGGAGATAGATTATTGAAAATGTTCGAATCGTCCGTTCCGAGAAGTGATCAGGACGTGATACTTGATGTACAAACCAAGAGGAAACATATGGAATCTTCAAGGCATTTGAAGAGGAACTTGAGACGAAGATTCTGAACTGCTCTTTATGCTTTTCATCAACTGAATAGTGTATTTAAAAGACTGAATTCGTTTTTATATAGTTTTGTTTCAATTACTACTCTATCAATAAAGAGCAATGTTAGAGTTACATGAGTGTTTGTTGATTTCTGTGAAACGATGAATTGGTGAGACGCATAAGGGAATAATATTATTGAGGTTCGTGAACGTCAGTTGCGGTTTCGTGGGTGGGATAAGCGTCGAAATTCCAATGAAAGTTATAAAATACTAGCTGACCCGGCAAACTTTGTACTGCCATATAAATTATTTTTATCTATCTATCTTTCTATCTATTCATCTATCTGCCGATGACCAAGCTAGTTAGTTGAGTATGTTAGGTACGCTGGCTAGTATTTGGGAGATCTCGGGTTCAAACCCTGGGCCGACTGGTCTGCCATGAGTTTTTTTCAGAGGTTTCCTCATGGTAATGTAAGTCACTGCTTGCAAACTTGCAAGGCGAATGCTGGGCCAGTATTAATCCTCCGAACCCTACCCACACTTCCTGTTCCATAAATATCGCGTCTCCCCTATCCTTAATGCACTTGTACATACAAGTGTATCCTCTGATCTGGCTGAAGGAGTTAATCCCAAACTCAAGCTGCCCGCCTCCCTGACACATACTTCAGGGAGGAATGAAACACGTGTGTTTACTTCCTTTTTCCTGCCGATGTATATCTATCTATCTATCTAGATAATTATCTATCGATTCAACTATCTATCTATGATTATATCTATCTATCAATCTATCTGACCCGGCAAACGTTGTTCAAATGATAAAAATGGCTATTAAAAAATATGGGTTGTTGATAGAAGGGTGAAAATTTAGAGTTGTACATATGTATTTTTTAATGCAACATCATAAAAAAATAAAACTTGTCCAAAAAATTTATAAAAATGTTCTAAGTGGACCTTAATCACTTAGGGGTATTAAAAATATATTACGACCTATTCTCAGACCGACTATTGTTATTTTCGATTGCCATCTTGCAATCCTATTGCGGATCTGTGGATAAAATAAAAAAAATAAAAATCGCGGTGGAAAAATAGGGGTTGATCATAAAAGGGTGAAAAATTTAGGGTAATATGAATTTTTTTATTTTAAGTCATGACAAAATAAAAATCTTGCCAAGTTTATAATTAACAAATGAAAAATAGAAGTTGTTCGTAGAGGGGTAAAAATTAAGTGTTATATGTATTTTTGAAAGCTGTATCATAAAAAAATAGAACAGAAAATTTTGTCTAAAAAATAAAAAAAAAGGTTAAGGGGGGAACACCCTCAACATTCATAGGGATGAAAAATAGATTTTGTTCGATTCTTAGACTTAACCGATATGCACAGAAAATTTCATGAGAATCGGTCGAGCCATTTCGGAGGAGTTTAACAAATAAACAATAGGGGTAGATCGTAGAGGCGTGAAAATTGAGGGTTGTATATATTTTTGAGTGTTGTATCACAAAAAAAGTTGAACAGAAAATTTTATCTGATAAATAAAAAATTTTATTAAGGGGTGGACCACCCTTAACATTTAGGGAGATGAAAAATAGATGTTGGCCGATTCTCAGACCTACCCAATATGCACACAAAATTTCATGAGAATCGGTCAAGCCATTACGGAGGAGTTTAACTTCTAACACCGTGACACGAGAATTTGAAAATGGCTATTATATATATATATATATCTATATATATATATATATCTATATATATATATATATATATATATATATATATATATACATATATATATATATATATATATATATATATATATATATATATATATATATGTATGTATAGAGATATAGATGTACATCCAAGGTAACATAAACGAATTATATTGAAAAGTGATATATTATGCCATAAGCTTGAACTTGGAATAATACATTGTTATACATACGTTGAGATTCCGCATGTCACATGACTAGAGTTCACACATATTCTCACTCAATGAGTTCCACACTGATATTCATAAAATGAAGCAGTGACGTTTTTTCACTGGTTTCTTCTGCAATACTACTTCAGCGGCTTTCGTGAACACAGCCTTAACCCCCTCCATTGTCTTCGCGGAACATTCCACATAACCAGCTGCCTTGATTAACCTAAACGTCTTCAATCCATCTGAATAAGACACAGTGTTCAAATCGTTTTTCCTCAAACTCTCCACTATAGTCCTGTTATACCGAAGGTCTAATTTAGTAGCAACTAGAAGAATAGGAACGGATGGACAGAAATGTTTCACCTCCGGAAACCATTTCAGGTGTATATTTTGAAGAGAAATAGGGTTGTCCACGTTGAAACAGATGATCACAATGTCGGTCCTTGGATACGACAGAGGGCGAAGTCTGTCATAATCCTCCTCCCCGGCGGTGTCCCACAGGGCAAACTTGACTTCTTCTTCTTCTAATTTCACAGTTGTAGTGTATGTCTCGTGAATTGTTGGCATGTAATCATCGACGAATGTTTTATTGCAATATGCGTACAATAACGAAGTTTTTCCGCACGCACCATCGCCAACGACGACTAATTTTTTGGGTATTTTTGATTCGGACATTTTCACGTTTCACATTTCCGGTTGTAGCGATGGATTAACATATTTTGAACTCTATTAAAGTTTCTCGGTGTTATCGCTGGTATGACCGTATGTAAAGTGTGGATAAGCTGTAAGGAATACCTTATTTGCACTAGATAACTGAAGTTGAACGAAATGCGTCATCTTCGTATACACCTGGAGAATTTATTCATATCAGATAATGTTTTTTGGAGGTGTACATTTAATACACGTTGAATCTATGAATGTATGAATTGTATTGAGCATTGCTCTATATATATAAACTGAAACCTGAGAGTTTCGAAATGTTTCTCAGCGAATCATTTTTACATATATATATATATATATATATATATATATATATATATATATATATATATATATATATATATATATATATATATATATATATATATATATATATATATTTATTCGAATTGTTGTTGCCTGTGAACTATTTCTAATCTCTTGATAATTATTAGCAATAACAGGCTTGTTGAATCTTAAGGCTCATGAACTAACTTATGAAGTATCAATTCGGTTAGGAAATAAGCTTAATGAAACAGTAGATAGAAATCGCAAAACGTTAAGGGGAGCTCTCTCACAAGAAGGGGCTAACCGAAAATTACAATTTACTCTAGAAAAAGAAACGAACAATACATTAAATTTTCTTGATATTACTCTCATGCACCAAAACAATGAAATTATCACAAAATGGCATAGGAAAGAAATTTTTTCACAAAGAACATTGAACTACAACAGTACACATCATTTGTCACAAAAAAAGAGTTTAATAATCGGATATATAGACAAAGCACTTAAACTTACTTCACCTACACACAGACATGAAACATTACAAGATGTCCATAAATTACTCATAAAGAACGATTATCCAATAAAACTTATACAGAAAATCACTAAAAATAGAATTCATAAACTGTACAACACATTAGAAACATCAAAAAAAGAAAATATAAACAAAAAATATATTCCTCTTCCATATATTCCTCATTTAAGTAATAAAATTTCACAAATTTTAAATCCACACGATATTAAAGTAGCCCATACCGCACAAAATCAAATTAAACAAATATATTCTGAATTAAAAAGTAAAACACCTCTTCTGCAAAAATCTCATGTTGTTTATAGTATACCCTGTAATAATTGTAATAAATCATATATAGGACAAACTTTTCAAAATTTAGAAGAAAGATTAAAAGCACACAAATATACCAGAACACAAACCACAGCACTAATAAAACATAAAAACAATGAGAATCATACTTTCAACTTTAATAGCACAAAAATTTTAGAAATAGAAAAAGATCAAAAACGCAGAGAAATTTTAGAAATGTTACATATTCAAAAAAAATTTAAAATGAAGTCGAAAATGATAGAACAGATATCAAACATTTAAGTTCAATATACGCAGATTTAATTCAACAAACAAATTCTAACCACAACAACTCATCTTCTTAGACAAAAATCTATACATCTAGAATTTGCAATATTGCTTGAAAGAAGATATAATTGAGAACAGTTGATCTGCAATAGCACAAGTAATGTCTCTGTAAAGACAACAATCAAATAAATCAACCCTATGTTGTACATTACGTGAGTGAAGGTTTCTGTGGTTCCCTTCCCATCTAATATCAACGGACCTGTCTGTTGATATTCGACTGAATAGCACGTAATTAATAACTGAAGACGGCCACAGCCGCAATGAGAAATTTTTGGAAAAAAAAAAAAAAAAAAAAAAAAGGTAAATAGTACCCTATTATTATTATTCTTTGACTCTTCAAAATCAAAATAATTTGGACCTATTTCGAACATTACGTGGGTAAAGGTTTCTGTGGTTTCCCTTGCCATCTAATAATAACAAATTTAAATGTTAATATTGGACTGAATAGCACGTAATAAATAGCAAAGAACGGCCACAGTCGAAAAATTTTTTAGTGAAACAGTAGTCTGTTTCTATAGAAATTTTTCAAATCAATAAATGTCAAAGAAATTTCAATTTTTTCTCAAAAGTTTTGATAAAGCCACGAATGTCGTGGCGAAACGTCAACTTTTCAATAAAATCAAGTTTTTTAAGATTCAACAAGCCTGTTATTGCTAATAATTATCAAGAGATTATATATATATATATATATATATATATATATATATATATATATATATATATATATATATATATATATATATATATATATATATATATATATATATCTATATATATATATATATATATATTTATATATATATATATATATATATATATATATATATATATATATATATATATATATATATATATATATACACACCGGCAAATTTAAAGGAACGTAGATATACATTCGTAAATGAAAGGTATTTTTGCTTTATTCGGTTTTTGTGCTGCCTAGATCTAGAAGCCATGTCTTTTTTACACAATTGTCATTCATTATGCACATTTTTATCAAGTTATTCAACGTCAAAGCCAAATCAAAGCGAAAATATCTGTCGATTGATAATTACATTTGAAACGCGTATTTTCTCCAAGTAGAATTTTCTAGTTTTTTTCGTAAGTAGTCGTTTGAGTTTAGTTGGTTTTTGTTTACTATCATCACTTTGAGTGTGAAACTGTAAATAATGAGTGATTTAGCAGCCAATTAAATCGCTAGGGCAGTAGCAATTATCGAAAATGGTCGATCTTACAATGATGTTGCCGACATGTTTGGGAAATCAAAATCGACGATCAATCGTAGTGTTATGCGATGGATGCAAACTGGAGAGTATGTGAGTAGACGAGGTCAAGGTAGAAAACGCTCAACCACGGCTATAGATGACCGATTTGTCACATTGCAAACACATCGCAATAGGCGTCGAACGGCAGTTCAAACAAGAAACGAATTGGAGGAAGTTCGTGGAACCTCCATAAGTAAGCGTATAGTGAGGAGAAGAATCAAAGAAGTTGGTTTGAAGGCGTATAGGTCAAAAAAAGCACCACAACTCCAGAGACGTCATCGAGTAGCGCGACTAGCTTCTGCTCGAGAACGCCAAAATTGGAACGATCAATGGGGTAATGTTTTGTTCACGGATGAGAGCCGTTTCTGTGTAAATTAAATAGATGGAAGGGAAAGAGTGTATAGTAGTCCAGGAGAACAAAACGAACAATTTAATTTTACTCCTACTGTCTCTTTCGGTGGAGGCTCAATTATGGTACGGGGTGGCATATGTTTAGGGGCACGCACAGAGTTGGTGGTTATTGATGGCGGCGCTTTAACTGCAGAAAGGTACATGAGGGATATTCCGCAAGATCATGTAATACCTTTTGCCCCATTTATCAGGGCAGATTTTCTCTTGATGCAAGACAATGCTCACCCGCACGTAGCTTGTTGTGTAACTGAATATTCAAATCAGGTTCAAATACCGACAATGAATTGGCCTGCATATTCTCCAGACATGAATCCAATTGAACATGTCTGGTACATGCTAGGCAGACGACTTCGGTCAAATTCCTGCTGTTCGAATCTTGGAAGAAGCAAGAACTGCTTTGATGGAAATATGGGAGAATTTGTCTCAAGAAATGATCGAAAACGTCATCAGAAGTATGGGTACACGAATGGTTGCAGTTATAAGGGCTCGTGGAGGAAACACACATTATTGAAAAAAATGTTCCTTGTGATTTTGCGTTACCATTAAATGTTTAAGACGACAATAAGTATACAACTGAGTTTTTAATTTTAAGTCTTAAGTTTTCAGACAGGCTCCAAAAGCGGATGAAGCTTTGCAAAACAAATTGAAATCAACTCAACCATCCGTTGAATATCCCTGTTGAATGATTCTTTTCGCATGTGCCGCAAAAAAAATTATGAGGTAAAATAATACAATTCATCTCCGTTCCTTTAAATTTGCCGGTGTGTTTATATATATATATATATATATATATATATATATATATATATATATATATATATATATATATATATATATATATATATATATATATATATATATATATATATACATATATATATATATATATATATATATACATATATATATATATATATATATATATATATATATAGGAAAAAATGTATTTGAATATTTTGAGGTTGCAGTCAGAATAATTGTTGGGCTAGGTTAAAGAATACTCTTTGTCATATGGTCGAGCTTTCGGACTCAAGAATGTACACTCCACATTGGTGGTTTTAGTATTTCTCCAACATGAATTCGTCTGTTTCACCTTAGTTGCATAGTAGCCGGAGTATGCAGTGGAATGTTTATTTTTTCATTGCTTTTCATTTTATATTACTGTAGTCCTAGAAAGCAGATTTTGTCTAGACTACAAGTAAAATTGTAGAATTGAACTTGTGACTAATTTTTTAAAATTAGAGCAAAATTTAGCCCATTTGTTAGCCTTTAAAAACAGTAACATTAGTTCATTGAACTATTAAAAAAGTGTGTTGCAGTTATTATTTAGTTGTAAAAAATTATTATAAAAAAACTCTTTTCAAAATTTTCACACCATACTCTTTCGGTTAAATAATTTTAGTTTTCTTTAAATTTTATTTGGACCGTGTCCCGTTTTATGTTGATATATCGACTATTGTCAATTATTGTAAGAAGATCACCTATTTGTTCTGTGGTTTAGTTTCCGCGTTCTCAGAGTTGACGTCGACCATTTTGTTAGTCTGGTTTCCTGTAGATAGCAAGATGGGAAAGTACGGATTATTGAAAATTAGATTTTTATTCTTGTAATGGAGTTTTACTTATGTGACGAAGTTGTACCCATCAGCTCGTTCTGTTCTTCGTTTTATGCGTGTTTTTTCAAAATTTATATAACCTCAACGTTAGTAAGTAATCTTTAACTGTTTGTGAATGCTGTTGTAAATCTAAATCTGTTCTTTTATTATAGATGTCTTGATAAAGGAAATAAACATTTCCGAAAGCTCGACCATATGACAAAGAGTATTCTTTAACCTAGCCCAACAATTATTCTGACTGCAACCTCAAAATATTCAAATACATTTTTTCCTCAACTAGCCAGTCAAGACTACCCATCTATATATATATATATATATATATATATATATATATATATAGATATGTATTTTTTACAAGTTTTTTTAAGGATACTGTGAGTATATTATGTTGAAGGAAATTAAATTTCCTGCAAAGAAAGCTTTCTTAGTAAATTGACGTAAAACAAGCCCATTTTTTGTTAATGTTTTGGATTTTTGTAACTATCAGATAAAAAGCACGGTTCCTTTCGATAAGTGAAAACCACCACCCCTTTCCACAAATAGATAACTTCCAAATTATGCACAAATTACTGAAAGGAACCATACTAACTTACTTAGAATCACTGAAAATTTTTAAACTCAATCATTATGCAAAAGATATCTTGCTAAACGACCAGATTGACTTGATATATTCTCCTATATTTAGTGTATTCAAACAATAATTATTTTTCTAAGAACATTTTATTGTACCAATTTGGGAAAGCCACTTCGATTAGCCCTTCTTGAAAAAAATGTTCCTCTCGTTTATTTGGGTACCTGCAATAATTCTTTCCCACCCGTAAGCGCAAATCTATAATTATTTTGTATTCAGTTCTTAACTCAATCTGTCCGATGATGGTCTAGTGACCGAAATTGTAATCGCAGTTTGATATTTTTCAAAGTATTTTTGTGATAATAGACGTAGTAAATTCAAGTTTTATTTTTCTTCATCATGTTAAATTATCAGTAGTAACTATTTAAAATATATTTGAGATGCAATATTACAACTGTTTTACTTTGTTTTACGATTAAATCAGTTAATTGACATTATGACGGAAAGAAATGGACAAACTATTCTTCATCTATTTTGAATAAAAATTTTTTCTTTTATCCAGTTCATGAACAGGAGGTGATTGATGTTGTCAAATTATTGAAAAAAACAAAAGGTTCTGGACTCGATTTCGTTTCTGCGCGTATTTTGAGACTGATAGTTAATGAGATAAGTACTCATTTCGCACATATTATAAATCTATCAGTAACCACTGGAGTATTTCCCAACCTCCTCAAGAAGGCCTGCATTGTTCCGATTTTCAAAAAAGATGATATGGCTGATGTTTCGAACTACAGACCTATTGCTATCCTGAGTACATTCTCAAAAGCATTCGAGAAGATAATATATAGCAGAATGATGAAATATCTTGACAAGTTTCAGATTCTTGATAGTGCTCAGCACGGCTTTAGATCCGGTCGCTCAACTCAGACTGGAGCGTTGAATTTTGTTGAATTCGTCTATGAGCACCTGGATCGTGGCGCACATGTTGCTGCTTTGTTTTTTGATTTATCACGGGCATTCGATAGCCTGTCGCATCAATTCATTTTATACAAGCTTTATAACTTGGGATTCAGGGGTATCTTTCACGATTGGATACAGAGTTATCTCGAAAATAGAGTCGCATCCGTTCGAGTTGATGATCGTTGTTCAGGTGAGCGAAACTTGAAATTAGGAGTTCCTCAGGGCTCTGTCCTTGGACCACTATTCTTCCTCCTATTTATAAATGACCTCCCACCAAACTTGAGGAAAATTTTCATCAAATTACTGAACTCCAATAAGACACTTCACCGGACTATCAGGATAATACTGTTCGCCGATGATTCCTCTATAGCGGTTTCAGGTGAGACGTTAGATGAATTACGATCTCTATGTGAGCTCATTATGCAAAGTTTCATCGAGTGGTGTCACAATAATAGAATTAAGATAAATGTCAATAAAACGGAATGCATTCGTTTTAGTGTATCTGGCTCTGGGAGTGAAACATTTATTGTTCAGCATTTGGATACGGTTATCTCATCTAATGACCATGTTAAGTTTCTGGGTATACACATTGATAGATGTCTTAAATGGCATTCGCATATTGATGCCCTATGTAAAATACTCAACAGCTCCTATTACGCGTTAAGTAGAGTCAAAAGTTCTCTTCCGCTAAATTCTCTTATTAACGTCTACTATTCTTTGGTATATTGTCACCTATCTTACAATGTTTTGCTATGGGGTAATTCTTCAGAGGTTAATAGAGTATTCGTCATTCAAAAACGAATAGTTCGTTTAATGTTCGATTGCCATCCACGGTCCACTTGCAGACCCCTTTTCATTGACAATAGTATTCTCACTTTGGCCGCTTTATTTATATTTAAATGTCTAATATATGTGAAAGAAAATGAGGATAGTATTATAAAAATTTCTAGTTTTCATTCACATGATACCAGAAATGAGAATGAATTGTATTTTCCCATTCATAAAACTACTAAGTTTGAAATGTCTCCACTTTATCAGAGTATTAAGATTTTTAATCATCTACCACGATGTATTCAAAATCTTCAGAAAAACAAATTCAAGAAGACTGTCAAAAACTTTTCATTAAAGGAATGTTTCTATAATGTAAAAGATTACTACAGCTATAATTTCAGTGAATATATTTTTGAATGATGTAATCTTTGTGTGTATATCTTTATGACTTGTCCTATACATGTAATCATATGTCTTACAGGATCAATAAACCATTATTATTATTATTATTTCATAGATGACACCTGTCTACTTGGAATACGTATAAAAAACGCAATAAGTAATGTAGTAAAATAATATTCTCGCAGTAAAAGATTTATACACCAAAAGCGACCCGACATATGATATATCGCTGGAAAGGGGAAAAAATCCATTCCATCCACACCAAAACCACCTATGATTCCCATTGAAAAAATACATCTAGGCCATAACTCGAAATTGCAACTTTTTTCCAGGATATTCGCACTTGTCTAAAAGTCGAAAAAGCAAACTTTTGTTTATAACTCGAAAACAAAAGACGATAGCAAATTTTGATTGTCACCAGTGAATTTGCCTTGATAAAAGAGATCGAAAATGTACCCTTCAATTTTTTGCATCTCTTATGGTTACCGAGATACCCCATACAAACATCGAAATTTGCCCACCAAAAATATTTCGTTTTTAGATACTCTCGTAAGATATTATGAAGAATATACACCGCTAAGAGCTCTATTAGTAAAAACCTTCAATCGTCAAGAACATTGTTTCATTCTTCGGTATCATAAAATAATCCATTAGAACTGACATTAATACGAATAAATGCTGGACGTTGAAAACATACGTACTCTAATATTACAATTTTGTTTTCGTTGGAGAAAATGAATATTTGATGATGTTTTGAAGCTTGTTCAAATTTATTGAAATTATTTAGGTGAAAAAGTTGAAATTAGTATACGTATAATGTTCACGAAGGAGTGTCACATGCCACAAAGTACTAAAATGGAAGTTACAGTGACGTCAGAAACTTTGAAAGATATACAACCGTTCATCTTTGTGAGTAGAATACTGGGCTTAGCACCAGTAACCTTCAGGAGGATTGGAAATAAATATATTTTAAATATATCCCATAAGTATATCGCTTATAGTTATATCTTTGGGTTGCTACTAGGTAAGACAATCTTATATTAAAACAATGTTTGATAAAAACAGTTTATACCTTTATTAGATAAAATACGACTGACGTTTCGGTGAAACTTCAGGCGATAAATGCAAAATTTTAACATTTCTCCGATATATACAATAAAAGGAATAAATAAATAACAAATTGTGTAGGAAGGGTGAATACAAAGATAGCTACAAGTAATTAATAAGAGAAAGAATTCTATTCTAAACTGCTAGACAAGTAGTTCTGTAAATTTGAAAATATTTATTTATTTATTTTATTAATTTATTTAGAACTACTCCACTCAACAGCTTAAGCCAGTTATAGAGTGGGAAAAATACAATAAAATGAATACAAATTATATGAAAATAAACACAAACATAAATTAAAAACAATATTTCAGAAACATAGTAAATGATGCAACTCTGTGAGCAAACAAAAATAAAAAACTCTTACTGGAGAAAAAAGAAGGCTCACTCACAGAGTCACACCAAAAGCTTACATCTAAAGTAACAGTCAAAGAAGAGTCCTTCTGACATCACCAGGCCTGTCCGCAAATATGTCAATGACTCCATGAAAAGGCTCGAAATCGCTACAAACTTTGTGAAGTGGAGAAAATGCAACGACATTTGTACGGGCTAGAGGTGGATAAAAAACATTCATGTCTCGACTAGTCAATCTCGGAACGCGAAAATTTATTAGAGAACGTAGAAATGATCAGTCAATGGAATTACTAAACATTTTGTCTAAAAACATAATTCCAAAATATATTCTACGAGTTTCAAGTAATGGAACACTGAATCTAGTATTTAGCAACTCATGAGAAATACCTCGTTCCGGATAAACTCTATCAGAGCTAAACCATAAATACTTTAAAAAACGTCTCTGAGCCGATTCCAAACAACACTAGCATATTCTAGTTTTGACCGAACTAAGGTATTGTATAAAAGCACAGTTGATTCAGATTTAAATAGCCATTGGAATTTCTTATTATAAAACCTAAGGTTTTGTAAGAGCTGGAAATAATATTATTTATGTGAGTGGCAAAGGTTAATTTTGTATCAAAGATAACACCCAAATCCCTAAATTCAGTACATCTGTTAATTATATCAGTATTTATGTTGTAATCGTAACTAATTAAGTTCTTTTTCCGAGTAAAAGACATTATGTTGCACTTGGAAATATTCAGTGTTAAATAATTTTCTTCACACCACCGATTCAAATTTCAAATATCCTCCTGGAGAATATAGCATCACTCACTGTTGAGATTTTGTGAAATAATTTACAGTCATCCGCATAGAGAAGAACATTACGTTTCATATTGCAACAAATGTCATTCACAAAAATATTGAACAGCAGCGGGCCCAAGACAGACCCCTGTGGAACTCCCGACTCTGCAATAAATTTCGATGACTTAAAACCATTATACTGTACTAACAGTTGTCTTGAGGATAGGTAGGATAAAAAGAAGGTTACAAATTTGTTTGATAGTCCAAAGTAACTAAGCTTTCGAAGTAGGATGACATGATCTAGTCTGTCAAAGGCATTTTGAAATACAGTATAAATCACGTCCACTTGCAAGGACTGATGAAAACCATCTGCAATATATTGTGTGAAGCAAGTTAGGTTAGTAGCTGTTGATCTACCGCTAATAAATCCATGTTGTTCATCTACTATATGGGCCTTCGCGTGTGAGTTTAAAATACCGTGAAGAACAATTTCAAAAATCTTACTAAAATTGATAATAATAGTAATAGATCTATAATTTTCGAAGGAATCTTTATTTCCTTTTTTAAAAATTGGCAGATCTTACCTTCCTTCCATACATCAGGAAATTTGACTGTACTCAAGGCCAAGTTAAAAATATATGCTAATGGAGTAGCAAAAGGACCAGCACAGTCTCCTAGGATAAAAGACGGAATTCCATCAGGGCCCGCTGTCATCTTGGCTTTGCACTTTTTCAAAGCCTTAAATACATCTACATACATAGTTTGAGTGTGATACAGCAATATTCTGCTTAGTCCTCTTTCTGAGTGTTCTATAATTATCTAAATTATTAAATATTAAGAAGGGGGCTTGTAGCCAGAGGCGTATGAAAGGGGGAGGGGCGAGGGGGTGATCATATATATATATATATATATATATATATATATATATATATATATATATATATATATATATATATATATATTTGAATTGTTGTTGCCTGTGAACTATTTTTAACTTTTGGATAATTATTAGCACTAACCGGCTTGTTGAATCTCAAAGAACTCGATTTTATTAAAAAGTTGACGTTTTGATAAAGCCACGAATATCGTGGCGAAACGTCAACTTTTTAATAAAATCGAGTTCTTTGAGATTCAACAAGCCTGTTATTGCTAACAATTATCCAAAAGTACTGAAGAACCACGCTATTAATGCGTGGTTCTTCAGTAACCAAATTCGAAGAGACCTTTATTGGTAGTGAGTAATGTGGACAGCCTTTCATTTTGAAGGTATTTAGAGCTGCTGAGTAAAAAGTGAAAACTAGTAGAATGAATGCAAAAAAACGTTTCGTCTGTTTCTTTGTCCAGAATAATCACTAAATTTTACGAACCAATTTTCAAAGGATTTTATTTATAGGTAGAAAACTTTTCAGGAAGTAATCTTGGCTATTTAGATCCCGAAGGTATTTGGAATTTTTGGATTAAAATTAAAAACTGTAGGAAATAGGTGCAAAACTGACTGTTCTTTTATACAGGCTTATCTCCGAAACTAATTTTGACAGGCCTTCCATTGTCAGATAGTGAAATGATGCGTGCTCATTTTGAGCCTAAATTCTTGATGCTCTTGCGTGAAAATTATAGAAATTAAATTATCGTAAAGTATCAGCAAGTAACCTACTTCATTTGGAATAACACTTTTGAAAAATGGTACTCATATGAAAGTAAAACTCTCTGTAAACTGCAGAAACCTAGTTATTCAGCTACCGAGCTACTTAGCAGAGTGTTTGACTTGCTGAAAAACATTTGGGAGGTCCCAGGGTGAAACTACGGAGTGGTCTGCCATGAGTTTTTCCCATAGGTTTCTACATGGTGTAGATAAGACACTTCTTGCAAATCAGAGGCAGCCTCTATTTTCGGTAAATTATTCACTCTCACTCAAGCAACCCGCATCTCTCAAACATTTTTGGGGGAGGAATTAAACACTTTTTTTTTTCTAGACTACTTGTTCTACACCCCAGTCTCTGTGGTAATATCACTGGTTGCGAAGGCCATGCCGATCTACGTAGAAGAAGAAGAAGAAGAAATCATTTATTTGTTCTTTACATAATACACTAGAGTCAACCATATAGGTGTAGAACACGTCAAATTAAAATTTAAAATTAAAATTAAAAGTAAAAATTACACAATTTTAGAACAACAAAAAACAAAAATAAAACACACAAAATTACATGTACATGTGGACATAATAACTAAAAACTTAGAAAGAGTCGTTCAAATACTCCTGCACCCCGTAGTAAGCCTTTTGAGTGAGAATTTCCCTTAACCTACCCTTCAGCCGCCTTGGAGGGAGGTCACTTATATTATTTGGAAATGATTTAATAAATTTATTATATATACCAAGAATACTGTGCACCACGTTTTTTTGCAGGTATGTGTATTTAAAGCGATCGCTTTTCAGGTCGCCTATGTTTCTTGTGTTAAGCCCGTGATTTCTAATGTTCTCCTGGAATAGGTGCGGATTATTTTTTATAAACATTATAGCCTCATATATAAAAAGACTATACAAAGTGAATACTTTTTTACCAGAAAAAATTTCTCTACAATGATCTCTGTAGCCGAGATTAAAAATATTCCTAACACACCTTTTCTGTATTCTAAACAGTCGATCGGCCTCAATAGCATTTCCCCAAAAGATCAAACCATAGCGAATTCTAGACTCTATATGCGCGTGATAGGTAATGATTGCTGTTTTTAAGTTTACCAGCTCTGTAATCTTTTTTAATGCGAAAGAGTACCGAGATAGGCTTTTGGCTAAACAATCAATGTGGTATGACCAATTCAGTCGTGAATCAATACCTAGTCCTAGAAATGTAATCTGGTTGGTTACATTCAGAGTGGTTGTGTCATGATGTAATATTAAATTTTTTGGGTTTGAACCATAAGAAAACTTTATAATTTGCGTTTTATCAATATTCAATTTTAGGTTGTTGTTTGTAAACCATGTTTTTAGGAGATTTAAGCATTCAAAGAGTTTATGCCTCAAACCCGAAAAGTCTGAGTCGCTAATAATTGCGGAGGTATCGTCAGCAAATTGTATAATCAAATTGTTGACAAATTCTGGAAGATCATTCGTGTACAGTATGTATAAAAGGGGACCCAAAATCGAACCTTGGGGTACCCCTTTTTTTTTGCTGATCTCTTATCTGATTTTATGAGATTCGCCCTGACATCTCTCTCAGCTACATTATTGAGTCCTTTCATGAAGGTAGGAGCGTACCAAGTCCAGGGATATGCCACGTATGCCGCAACGTTCGAGCTTCTGTGAATCTGGCAAAGCCTTAAAGGATGTGCAATATTTCCCTTAACACTAGAGAAGCCCAGAGAGGATTATAACGATTATGCGAAGTCACTAGTTTTTTCTCAAGAATATTCGGAAATTGTAGATTATACGAAATTAAATTACAGTACTTTTTTTGAAAGAATACTGGACATATCACTCATATTTTTCTTCCTGGTCTTCTAATATATGGATAAAGGAACTCTTGTATTCCTTAATTTCTTCAGTGGTCTGCTTCTTTCAATTAAAAATATTTTTTGAACCGTCGGAAATAGAGGCCTGAGAAAAAGATTATTTGCATTTATGTATGTTCCATTTCAGCTGGGTCGGCCTTGCATTCACTAATTTCTGACTTCAGAGCATCTCCTGAAGATTCTTTGAGAATAAAAGACACCAAAGGAGCCTACGTTGTTTGCTGTGATCTCGGACTTATGATTTTCATCGTGATGCTAGGAATATTCATTTCACCCTTTAAACTTGGCAAGTTTTTTCGGATACTGGAATTATTGCAACACGTGAGTTCAAGGAAATTAATTTTTAAAAATCAAGACTTGTAGGGGCTTATTTAGAAAAAATAATACCCTAACGCTAAGTGGGTTATATATATATATATATATATATATATATATATATATATATATATATATATATATATATATATATATATATATATTTAAATGCATATTATTTATACGCAAACACAAAAATACCATGACCAGAAACATTTATTCTACAAACTCAACCTGGATATTTTACAGGCTGATTCACGGTGGATGGCACATTAGATGTTTCTGGTGAACCATACAACGGATCATTTTGAAAATTCAATGTAGGATATAATCGAACATTTTCTACCGATCTATCCTAGTTTTTAGAGCTCTTGATTTCCGAAGAAAAAAAAATGAAAATAATTTTTATTTCGAAAACGGTAACAGATAGGTATAGGCAAATGCCATGAAAAGTTATTGAGAAATTGTTAGAGATTCAAAAGTAATATTATATACATGCTGTTCCATTTGAAAAATCAAAGTTGCTACTAATTTCTAATAGAAGTGGCCTCACCGCATTACCAAAAATATTTAAATGGGAATAAAGTAGCGTATTTCAGAGGTTGATTATTTGAATTTAAAAAATCTGACCTAGCTTCTTTAGTTCTGAAGTTATACAGGAAAAATCGAAAATTTCGAAATTCTTCTTTTGCCTATATATTTTTATTTTACTAAGATTTTTGTAGCCTTTCCAAATATCTGAATAAAATGTATATACAGGGTATCGTATACATTGGGCCACCCTCAACTTTTCATTTTCAAATACAGGCCTGTATTTTTCATTGTATTTTTTCAAACGCCAAGAGTCATGTTTTATATTGGCGTTCTATTTTTATCTAAATTATAAAGTGTTTTGGAAAAATTGAACTAATACTAGGCATTCTATACATTATTCTATGAAATATTTTTTAAACTACAGCTGGAATTTTGAAAAAATGTTGAAATTTTACTGGTAAAAAGTTGCAATGGCAAAGTGATAATTTGTAAAAAAAATCCTTAAATAAAAAGATATAGGCAAAAGAATAATTTCGATTTTTCCTGTATAACTCCAGAACTAAAGAAGCTAAATTCTTTTTATCCATATAATTTTTATTTTTTTTGAGGTTATTAGCGGGGTACTGTACATTAATATTATAGATTATACATTGCAGAATATATTGATAGATTTCAGAAAAGTTACTAATTTATAGATGTTTTGTGGACTGAGGATAGTTTGTAGTTCTCTGGATAGGTTGGCATCGTCCCTTTGTTGTTGGTACTTTATGCACTCTAGTAGGATGTGTTTGACATTAATGATTGTGTGACAGATGTCACACACCTTGAACTCTTCACGTTGAATCAGGTATTGGTGTGTTATCTTCGTGTGACCTATACGGAGCCTTGTGAGAGTCACTTGATATTTTCTACACAGTCCTGAGTATTAAGTGGGGTTTAAGTTTGGGTTGAATTCATAGAGCTTTCTATTTTCTGCTCTGCGCCATCTTTCGCGACAGAGGTTCTGTGTATACTCGTGAATACTGGGCTTCATGTCTGTGTATGGAATTTTTGATATGATTTTGGAGGCAGGATCTACACCAGCGTTTTTTGCAGTCACGTCTGCTTGTTCATTACCTGGGATACCGATGTGGGAGGGAATCCACACAAGCTCTATGTTCTTTCCTTGGTTTTGGAGTTCGTACAGTTGTTTCTTGATATTTTTTAGAATGGGATGCGTTGGATACATCTCTTTCATACCTATTAAGGAGCTCAGAGAATCGGTGTATATTACCCAGTGCATTCGAGTTGGACGACTGTTTCATGGCTTCTGCTATGGCATATAGTTCCCCTGTGTAGATACTGCATTCTGGAGGCATACTATATTTGAAGATGTTCGTCCCTGTGATGACAGCAGCACCTACTCGTTGGTCCTCTTGTGTTTTGGAAGCATCGGTATAGAGGGAAATGAAACCCTGTACCTAGCTTCTATCTCCTGGAACTTCTGACGGAGTAAGGTTATAGGTGTAGAGGATTTTGGAAAAAGAGTGAGGTGAGTGTTGCATGGAGGGATTTCTACAAGCCATGGTGGAGGATTTTCTTCTTCGGATGGTAGAGTATTGTCGAAGCTGAGATTTTGTATGTTCATTTGTATATTAGTCATGGTGTTGTTCTGATGGATGTCGTTTCGATATTCTGGGAATATATATTCGTAAGTTGGATTATTTTTAGTTGAGGATAGTTTGGCGGCATATTTGAGGCTCAAGTAGTGTCGTCTGATTTCAAGAGGGGGTTCATTGGCTTCAGTATATAGACTCTCCACTGGACTGGTTCGATAGGCGTATCCATATAATTGACCTCTGAAATATGCCACTTTGCCCCCACTTAACCATCCCTTTTTCTCTTACCGTTATTGAAATCCCTATGCATAGACTCGAATTTGAATAGCCCTATATATATATATATATATATATATATATATATATATATATATATATATATATATATATATATATATATATATATATATACTATATATATATATATATATATTATATGTATATGTATATGTATATATATATGTATATATATATATATATAATTATTTATATATATATATATATATATATATATATATGTATATATATATATATATATTTTTATTCTAGTTTCAATTAGTTGATTTTGAATATAATTCACCATTTTTCAGGTAGACACCAAATTGAATTTACGTGATCGGGAACACGCAAGAAAAATGTTCCAGCTCATTTCTTCAGTATCTATCACCATTTTCTTGACTGTTCTAGCGTTTGATTTCATAGGATGGTACATCAAAACGAAGGGGCTACCAATAGAAGTAATCATATTGAAAAATATACCAATATATTTACTGTATATAGTTTCGTTCAATCAAGAAATCACCTTTTGGCATGTCACATTTTCTGTACAGCGCTGCTTTATGGCTTTCAATGACAATTTTAAAGAATATGAACAAAATAAAGAAATAAAAATAAAAAAATCCCAAGTATTGGATTCAAATATTTATCCTATAAGAAGACATGTTTTAGGAAACAATTTTTTACAAAAGAATATGGAAAAATTCAGTAACAATTCAAAAATACAGGAAAGTGAGTGCATTATCAGTTCAGTAGTATTTTTTATAGGCCTGATGGTAAGAGATCCTATGTCTAATTTCGTTGAAAGTTCTATAATCTGGTGGTTCAAAGTTTTCTGTCTTGAAACCTCCAGACTTGAGAATAATTTTCAACTAAAGTTTTCGAAAATGAGTGAAATTAAATCTATTAAATGAAATATCGAATTTTATAGTAGCCAACAAAAGAAAGTGAATATTATACATTAATTTTAGTTTCAAACACCACCAATTTAGTGATAAAATGAGATCGATATAAAGTCAACAGAAGAGCTGCTGAGTGAAGAAACGATATTTTTAGTAATATTTTTCCCAAAATCAACAGACTATTGCACCGTATTGAAAGTCAACAGGAATAATTAATACAAGACTAGTTTTTAAATCCGAGGTAGATCTCCTGGGTCACGATTCTCAAGATTTGTGCGTGTATACTATATATATATATATATATATATATATATATATATATATATATATATATATATATATATATATAAATATATATATATATATATATATATATATATATATGTATATATATATATATATATATATATATATATAAAAAAGGAAACACACGTGTTTCATTCCTCCCTGAAGTATGTGTCAGGGAGGCGGGCAGCTTGAGTTTGGGATTAACTCCTTCAGCCAAATCAGAGGATACACTTGTATGTACAAGTGCATTAAGGATAGGTGAGACGGGATATTTATGGAACATAGGAGGTGTGGGTAGGGTTCAGAGGATTTATACTGGCCCAGCATTCGCCTTGTAAGTTTGCAAGCAGTGACTTACATTACCATGAGGAAACCTCTATATATATATATATATATATATATATATATATATATATATATATATATATATATATATATATATATATATATATATATATATATATATATATATACACGATATATACACACCTAAGATAGGATGTTGCGCATGAGTGGGCGGTCGTTAATGAGACGCGTGACGTCACTCACGACCTTATTTGTATTGCTGAGATAGCAATTTTGTATGTTTTTCTCTATTTACGCGTTTATTTAATTAGTTACAAAAAAAAACTATAGAGACAGAGTATGTTCTAAATGATCTGTCCTATCCCCTAAAGACATAAAAGTTTTGAAATTTGTGATAATTATCACTCAAAACTCTTATTTTTTTATTGTGAAATTTCTCTTCGAAGTATTAAAACGCGATTTTCATAAAAACGGTGCAAGATAGAGTAAACTGGGAAAGG
Source organism: Cynegetis impunctata (assembly GCA_030704885.1). Classification (NCBI taxonomy): domain Eukaryota; kingdom Metazoa; phylum Arthropoda; class Insecta; order Coleoptera; family Coccinellidae; genus Cynegetis; species Cynegetis impunctata. Next base: position 35,681 of record JARQZK010002284.1, on the reverse strand, counting down.
AACTAATTTGTAGAGCACAAAATTTACTACAACACTAGTCTAGGAGGGGAATGCGAGATTGAATAAAAACGCGAAAACATTTTATAAAAAGTGGACTTTTATTTATGGTTTTTACACAGGCATATTTTTCCATTTAAATAGTTTCGAAATAGTAAATACCGGATTTCAAGATAACATTTCATTTCTTACATATCACGTATTCTACATTTTATTAATATTCAATAATTAACAACTTACTTATTCTTTTTCTTATTTTTTTGGGAATTAAACCACAATATGTTTTTGTATTTTTTATTTCAACGTTTCGGTAGCGTTCTAGTTCCCGTTGTGAAAATGAATGAAATTTTTAAACAATTTTTGGTCCCTATCAGACACAACGAAAAAGTTTGACAACAAGGCAATCAATAATATGTTGAACCTTGTTGTCAAACCAGACAATTGGTTTTAATTTTTGATTATTTACTATTTTGGCTTAAAAATGTTCCATGTGAATATTTGATAAAGCTGGTGAGAGGCAAGAGCCCATGGCAAGACCAAAATTCTGTTCATAAAAATCGTTATTGAATTGAAATGTTTTTGTTATTTATAAGTAATGGGAACGTACAGAAGATATTAACAACTTAGATTACACATATCCATGACAAGATAAAAAATGGTTCATACATTTAAAATAAACAGACTCAAATTTACGGTACCTGTACCAGTTAGTGTTATTTAGAATAAAATATAACAAAACAAAACTCTATTAAAGAAAATTACCAAAAAAATAATAACAATGAAAACCACGTGATGATTCGCTTAAATTTAAATCAATTTGCCAAGTGACAACTGTCAAATCTCTGTTTTATTAGGATAAAGTCTCCTATATTTTAATTAAGTTAAAGTTTTCTTCCACTTCCTTTTACGGTCAGTTTGGTCTGTCAAATTTTTCGTTGTGTCTGAGAGGGACCAAAAATTGTTTAAAAATTTAATTCATCTTCACAACGGTAACTAGAACGCTACCGAAACGTTGAAATGAAAAATACAAAAACATATTGTGGTTTAATTCCCAAAAAAAATAAGAAAAAGAATGAGTAAGTTGTTAATTATTAAATATTAATAAAATGTAGAATACGTGATATGTAGGAAATTTTGTGCTCTACAAATTAGTTCCTTTCCCAGTTTACTCTATCTTGCACCGTTTTAATGAAAATCGCGTTTTAATACTTCGAAGACAAATTTCACTGTAAAAAATAAGAGTTTTGAGTGATAAGTATCACAAATTTCCAAACTTTTATGTCTTTAGGGAATGGGACAGATCATTTAGAACATACTTTGTCTCTACAGTTTTTTTCGAAACTAATTAAATAAACGCGTAAATAGAGAAAAACATACAAAACTGCTATCTCAGCAATACAAATAAGGTCGTGAGTGACGTCATGCGCACGACGAACGGAAAATGAAACACGGGAGCATACGGCCCTGATATATTATATATATATATGATATATATATATATATATATATATATATATATATATATATATATATATATATATATATATATATATATATATATATATATATATATATATATATATGAATATATATATATGAGGGAAAAATTAATCTTTTATTGTCATTTTCATACCGCTTTGAATATTCTTATGAAATTTGCCGTACAACTTTTATGCATTGAAGGAAATTTTCTGGTCTGAAAATATTTTTTAATTTCCACCAGTGGCGTCCATATTGGATTCGGACTAAATATTTTTTGAGAAAAAATGGTACGCCACTGCTTTTTCTAAAAATAAAATTTTTTTTTAAATCCCTATCCAATTTAGAGCAAATTTAATACTAAAATTTTCTTTCGTATGACGCATGGTTTTCGCGTAAAAAAATCAGATACATTTCTCTGTATGGTCGTATGGCTATAATTGAATGTTTATTAATGTGCTAACAATAATTAATTGCAAAGTGAAATAATTAAAACAAATCAAGTACTTAATGAGTTGAATTCAATGTTGAATGTGTCCTCCTCTTGCTACAATACAACCGGAAAAAATTAATTTTTCCCTTAAAACTTCAACACTCTGTATTTCGAAAAGTAATCGTTTTTGGACCATAGTTTATATGGCAAACTTTCATTTTTTTTTCATGTAGATGCACCTCCTTAAATATTTTACCTTAGTTTTGAAACACCCTCTACATATTTGAATGAAAATTTCGTTGAAAATCTATGGTTGAGAAATGAAACTCTGAGTTTCACGATTTATTATATGTGAAAATCGTTAAACTCAGAGTTTCATTTCTCAAACACACACACACACATATATATATATATATATATATATATATATATATATATATATATATATATATATAAATATATATATATATATATATATATATATATATATATATATATATATATATATATATATATATATATACATATATATATATATATATATATATATATATATATATATATATATATATATATATATATATATACCGGGTGTAAATGAGTGATGGGCCACCCCTATAACTTTTTAAGGGATTCTTCGATTTCATTGAAATTTTTTTCACATCCAAAATCAATATAGCCGACTTCCGGTTTCACAGAAAACGATATAACAATTAAAAATTCAAAAATATCACCCTATATATTTTTACATATTTCAATTCTGAGGCTTCAAATACATACATTCCATCTGTCAAATGTCAATTCTAGCTCCGTTTCAATTTTGTTTTTCATTTTGCTTTTTTTATCGTAGATGGCTGCGACGTCGACTAAATCATAGATAATTGATTTAAAATATCGCCCAAAGTAATAATTTTTCAAAAAAATCATTTTCGTGAAGTTTGTTAACGATTAAATTCTTTTTCGAACCAAAACTCAGTTTTTTAAATAGAAACATACATGTGCCACCCTGTATATCAAAAAGCTCCTTCAAAATGATTCACACATTAGTTTTCTCAACTCCTAAATAACGAAGTAATTATTAAAAATCTTATTCTTATTAGTTCCCTTTGCTCCTGAGACCGACCCTGTTTACGAAATATGAAAAAAATTTTAACAGATGAAATGTACGTATTTGAAGCCTCAGAATTGAAATATGTGAAAATATATATGGTGTTTCATTTAAATTTTTAATTTTTATATCGTTTTCTGTGAAACCGGAAGTCGGCCATTTTGATTTAGAAAGTGAAAAAACTCAGAATTATGTCTGGGATAAACCACACAAATTTCAATAAAATCGAAGAATCCATCAAAAAGTTATAGGGGTGGCCCATCACTCATTTACACCCGGTATATATACAAGTACATATTCAATATTTATTTGATTCACCGGAGACTTTCTATAGGACATTTAAAGAAAAAAAATGTTATGTTTGGTAAATGAAATTTTAAAGAAAAACATACCAACGGCTTTTCACTGATAACATTTTCAAAATAATCAATCTTTATACTAGCTCTAATTTTCGCAGGTGATAGTCAACAAATATGTAATGCCTTAAATTTGGTTACAGAACTAACTGCTGACAAAGTTGAAAAATTGATTAATGTACTCAGGATCTTATTTAAATTAATAAATTTGATTAACGAATGGTATGAAATTCCACTCCTGGTAAGATTTCTTGAATATAAATTCTATAAAATTGAATAACTTCTGAAACGAATTTTTTTTTTATTGCAATTTGTTTTTCAGTTTCTTCTTCTCAGTTGCTTGTTTCAACTTATTGGTACCCCTTACTTCATAATAACTAATACAAAATCTAAAGTACTCGTATTTTCTATATTAGAGATTGTATGGCTTTTCACGCATGCAGGCAGGCTTCTGATAATCATCGAAGCATCACATCATTGCATCAAAGAGGTATTTATAAATTAAATTTCCAATATACTTCTTAAACTTTCTCCATTTTCAGTATGAAAAAATCTACTACTTACTGTGCATTCACATGCAGATGAATTACGACTATGAGACAATACAGCAAGTGAGTTATTCAAAAGAATTTATTCTATCGACAAATAAATATCGAACTGCAATTAAAAACCTTGTGGAAAAGTGCCCTTTCATTTTCGGTATCATAATAGTATATTATTCAAGGAGCACAAAATGATTGCTATTTTTCATGAGGGTGAAGTTTGCGACACGAGCCGTAGGTGAGTGTCGCAATTCACCCGAGTGAAAAATTGAAATTTTGTGCGAGTAGAATACTATACTTCGTCCACGACTTCCTCGAAAAAATTAGTAATAATCTGCATTTTCAACAATAAAAATAGCTATCAAAAGCGTTGACATAACATTTTCTGTGTTCACTGAAAACTGCATACTCACGTAAACGTCAACTATTTCAGTACATACAGTATCTAAATATTTGTTATATTGTGAAACATAAGCCAAGTGTTTTTTAATTTAAAGTTTATACTTTATTCGTCAACTATTTCACTTGACATCGATTCCATTCTCTTCTTTCACTCTGATAAAAATGAAACAGCTACATTACATAAAGTGAACAAGGAAAATTCTTTAATAATTTTAAAAAAATTATCAAACAACTTTCCAAGGAAGCTGGTTATACGTATTCAGCAACGCAAAATCTGCATTCACAATCGAACGGTGAATTATAGAAATTGTCAAGTCACCCCGACTCAAAATCTGCATACAGCTGTTTCGATCTAATTAGATCTCGTCAGTGCAGCTTATTTGACTCGGAGTGAATTAACAAATTTCTAATTGTTCCCCAATACAAATCGTGGTCAGTAACAATGGATAGATAACAATCCAGAGCGCCATCCCACCAAAGATATTGGGAAACAACAATTCACCGCTTAGACTGAAAATGCAGAAATTCGTCGCTCGAACACGTACCTCCTGATATGAAGATATCTACTCTACAACAGTGGTGTATATGATTCCAAGGCACACTAACATAGTGATTTAAAACCTTTGGATATACTCACGAGAGCGCGCTCCGAATATTCTAGTCGCTTAATACGCAAAATACAACAATCAAATCATGAAAAACATACTAGTTGACCATGGTCAATTTCATACATTACATAAAGTGAACAAGGAAAATTCTTTAATAATTTTAAAAAAATTATCAAACAACTTTCCAAGGAAGCTGGTTATACGTATTCAGCAACGCAAAATCTGCATTCACAATCGAACGGTGAATTATAGAAATTGTCAAGTCACCCCGACTCAAAATCTGCATACAGCTGTTTCGATCTTATTAGATCTCGTCAGTGCAGCTTATTTGACTTGGAGTGAATTAACAAATTTCTAATTGTTCCCCAATACAAATCGTGGTCAGTAACAATGGATAGATAACAATCCAGAGCGCCATCCCACCAAAGATATTGGGAAACAACAATTAACCGCTTAGACTGAAAATGCAGAAATTCGTCGCTCGAACACGTACCTCCTGATATGCCTTGTTCACTTTATGTAATGTATGAAATTGACCATGGTCAACTAGTATGTTTTTCATGATTTGATTGTTGTATTTTGCGTATTAAGCGACTAGAATATTCGGAGCGCGCTCTCGTAAGTATATCCAAAGGTTTTAAATCACTATGTTAGTGTGCCTTGGAATCATATACACCACTGTTGTAGAGTAGATATCTTCATATCAGGAGGTACGTGTTCGAGCGACGAATTTCTGCATTTTCAGTCTAAGCGGTGAATTGTTGTTTCCCAATATCTTTGGTGGGATGGCGCTCTGGATTGTTATCTATCCATTGTTACTGACCACGATTTGTATTGGGGAACAATTAGAAATTTGTTAATTCACTCCGAGTCAAATAAGCTGCACTGACGAGATCTAATAAGATCGAAACAGCTGTATGCAGATTTTGAGTCGGGGTGACTTGACAATTTCTATAATTCACCGTTCGATTGTGAATGCAGATTTTGCGTTGCTGAATACGTATAACCAGCTTCCTTGGAAAGTTGTTTGATAATTTTTTTAAAATTATTAAAGAATTTTCCTTGTTCACTTTATGTAATGTATGAAATTGACCATGGTCAACTAGTATGTTTTTCATGATTTGATTGATGAAACAGATAATTTATTAGAGTAAATATTCAATAAGTTGGGCATTATATTAAATATTAGTTTAATAATTTGCGTAAAAGTTGTCTTAGTTACATAAAATCTAATAACTTTATAGAGAAATAAAAAAACTTTGCACAGGTTAAAATAAAAATCTATTGAGTAAACGCGTTTCGTCATAACATTGACTTCATCTCGTACGAGATGAAGTCAATGTTATGACGAAACGCGACCAACGACCAACGGTAATCGGCATTTCACGTTTGACAGTCGCCGAGTAACCTAGAAGATTTTTTAATTAAGTTTGATTTATCGATCGATGAATATGGATTCCATATAGATAGACAGTTCTGGTAGGGAATAATGTTCAATTTGAATTTACCGCTAAAAATCCCCGCCATGTCAAACATGCAAGATATCTCATTTTGTTGAAAATTGGGTTAGCTATTTAGATTTAAGATTATTTATTACGTCTGGCAACAGTGTTCACGATTGACGTCATATACAATTGGTGACGTACACGCCAACGGTCTCTGGACAGACTAACCTAATTGTGACAAATTCACAAACTAATTTACATTGGAGTTGATAGTCAGTATTTTTTTTTCAGTTGAAACTATTAGCACTCCATTTGAATGCCTGTAAAATGAGGTTTTCCACATATGGAATTGCAGAATTAAACAGATCGATTCTCGCTTCGGTAAGACAATTTTATTTGAAAAGAAATAAAAGGATTAGAATGATAAACACCTTATCTTAAATATCACGTCATTCTACGCCTGTCACATGAACAAAGCTAGTTTGTAGTTTCAAGATTTTTAGGGTGCATTCGCGTTGGGCGCTTACACGCTTTAAGCGCTTATAAGCTTCGCTTTCTGTGGTCGACTAGCGCTCACAAACGCTCAACACTAAGCGTAAGCTAACCTAACTTTTGTTGTCGATAATTAATAAATTTGTAGGGAAATGTTAAAGCACTGTATTTGAGTGAACTATCGTGCTTTTGCCTGCCTAAGCGTAAAAAGAAGATCTGATATTCGCCTTTAATGCTCAAAGCCAAAGCTAAGCGTCTCTAAGCGCTAGTAGGCCAACACGAACGCCAATAATCTGTGCTTCTAAGCGTGAGCGCTTAAATCGTGTAAGCGCCCAACGCGAATGCACCCCAGAGAATTCTTTATCTTGCTTCACGTCATTATTTTAGCAGATTTTTGATACCCAATAGATAACTGAGCTTTTGAACAGCTGACTTTGCAATGATGAAGACGTGTTGCTCAAAGACGTGTTATTTCAGAATATGTCTTTATAATTGAATTTGAATTTACCGTCTGAATGACCCTAACTTATCCGTTCTATTAAAATCATTCTAATGAAATTCTGACGTTACGGTTGTTTAGATGAAGAATTCAAATTCGATTACAGGACCATCTCTGACAAATGGTAAGAAATTATCGGTACAAAACTTTTGTATTTTCACCGTACTATACGAATTTGAAATAAAAAACAGGGGTTCCTATTTCAAAGTTGACCCCTTTCCGGTGAAGGAAATGGCAGAGGTTTTACCATAAGTGGACTTCCCCCTCAAAATCAGCAACTTTTTATTCGAAACATTTTTCTATAAGCTGTTTCCTTTTCGAGATGTTTAACTGATTCAACTTAAAAAATTCACCCTTTATATATATATATATATATATATATATATATATATATATATATATATATAAATATATATAAAATATATATATATATATATATATATATATATATATATATATATATATATAAATATATATATATTATATATATATATAAATATATAATATATATATATATATATATATATATTATATATATAAAATATATATATATATATATATATATATATATATATATTATATATATATATATATATATATACATAAATATATATTTTTTTATTATCTACATGCAAAAAAATACTTTTTTCCGCAAACGTCAAGAAATGACGACTTTTTCAACCTCAGTTCTCAATGTTGAAGTTTGATTTCACAGGCGTCCTTTTGTTTTTACTTTTTTGTCCGGCCGTGAGCATACAAAAAAAGTACACTTTTTAGTATCTCACGTCAATATCAAGAACGTTGGGTTCAGAATCCGACATAATGTAATCTGTAAGAAAATTTTTTTATATTTTAATACAACAAGTCATTTCTTAATACTCGGGTACTTACCCAAAACGCACAGTTCTATAATGCGTAGATAAGTGACTTTATCTACTCCTATTGAATAGTATATTCATTATTCAACTGCGTTTTAGCAATTAATAGTATCTATTACCAAACAGCGTGAGTAATAATAACTCACTGCTATAACTCACTATATAGTCTACTAAGATCCCAAGTAAGATCGACCGTCACTCATCTGCTAATGTCACTTGAATAATTCTGACGTTTTCAAATTAAGTTAAACTACCTAACTATTGTGAATTTTTATTTGTATCTTAGTATTTATTGTTACAGTCGTAGATAAAGTATAGTATTCAACTTGCGGTAATGGTCATAACTCACTTGATGAATTACAGCACTCGCTTGCAGCTCGTGCTGCAAACTTCATCTGCGTGAGTTATGACCTACATTACCGCTCGTTGAATAATATACTATTAAATGTTTCTTACAATTATTTTGTTGAATTGTCAAATTTTTGTTGCCAATTGACATCTACAAAACCAGTAGGCGATGCAAAATAGTTTTACGTTTCTTCACATCTAATCATTTTTAAAAATATCATCTTAATTCTATCGTTGGAACACAAAAAGTATCACTTTTACTCCTAATAAAACAATATACTATTGCGATTTGATGATATATGGTATTAACTTTTTGCAGATAACAGGTGCAGTAACAACATACTTGGTTGTCCTTGTACAATTGAATACGAGTTCAGTTAAAGAGGTGCCTGGCATAAACCCTACAACCACCAATGTTTCAAAGAATTTATCTTTCTGAATTTGTGAAGCTAGAAATGTAGAAACGTTGAAGAAATGTTGGACCATCACAACAGGGATTCAAGTAGTACACAGCGACCCTTGCCTAGTCTAAGACAGCGACACACTAAATTTGAAAGAAAGCTACGTATCCGTTGAATACATACTATAACATTATTTTTGACTTTTAAAATGTATAGGTAATAATAATAAAATTATTTCAGTAAACTGATAATACATTGTGAAATTTTCTAGTGATACATTCTTTGTTTTATCTTAAGGTGGACATTAATTACTTCGAAAACTTTAGCTATAGTTTCTTTTTTACTTTATTGCTTTGATTTCGCACTCTGTGTTTTTTCTTACAATAATCTTCTCAAATAATATTTGCTTTTATATTTCTTGAAGTGAGGAAATGCAAAGAAATGATAAATATTATTTTCTTTCCATATAATATAAATTTGTTTCGCCTGAGATAGTCCCTGAATTGTGGAAATGCAATTTAATAGTAAAGTCCCTCAAAGCCATTCAAATGAACAGCTAAAACAACATTATAAGAGTGAAATAGTGCCTTCAAACAAGTTTGTAACACATAGCATAAATAAAACATAAATTAGCTCTTCCTAATAGTAATACTCCATAAGTTCTCTTAATAATTTTATGCTATAGTAGGAATGAGAAAATGTATAATTGCGTAGGCATTTTGATAAAAAAAAAGTCATGAATAGAGTAGAACCTGAGGTGTAATATTCAAAAATAAGATACTACTTTCTCTGTTAGATAAATGGTAATTATTCGGGCCTTATATACAAGAGCCTGTATATATACTCACTCCTTCACTCAGTTAGGTATTTTTTGCAGTAGTACGTGCATCCTCTAGCTAGTTTGAATTAGTTCTCTTTGGTAATAAATGCTAATCATTTTTGACAACCTAACCTAATATTTATTCAAAAGGGTGTTTTTAATTTTATCTACATTCTCCATTTCGTATTTATAATAATAATAATAATGAAGTCCTCTTCAGAAATTTCTTCGAATTACGAGGAAGTGTGCGAATTATTGGATAAATTATCTTTGGATTGTCTGACATTAATGGAAGAAGAAATACATTTGAAAATGAATATGGAAAAAGTCATGACTGAAGGTGAAAGCCACCTAGCAAAGTGTAGATATTTTATGGGACCAAATTCCGTATCAATATTAAATATTCCAGTAAATCCAGAAGCTGATATTGATCCCGTTGTATCAGTTATTAGTTCCCACAAAGAAGAAAACTTTGGAATTGAATACCATTTGACCACTAACGAAATAGAGGAATCTGTGAATCCTGTGAGGTGGTTTGGATTTTTAACACCACAATATTTGTTGATGGCTCAATCTTCATATAGGGATGTATTAAAGTGGACCCTTCAAGCTGTTAATGTACAGAACCGTCTGAAAGAGATGTGTACAAAGTTACATACTCTGAGAATAGTAAAATCTTTGATCCAAACATCTAAGTAATATCTATATATCATTAGTAACTGAATGTATAGAAACACTTTTTTCAAGAAATCATGTACAGGTGTACTATTCAGTTTATAGAATAAAATATATTCACCAATTTTATGGAGAAAGAATATTATATTTGAAATATTGTATTGTGTGTCGAGGATTATAATTTAAAAAATATAACATTGAATTACAATACTCGATCACTGTTTCATTAATTAACAATTCTAGAGGTATTTTGACAAAGTAAATGTTTGACAAAAAAGTATAAATATGGGTTCAAATCTTAACTTGGTATAATAATAAATGTATCTATTTGCTTTGATAATAAGTTTTTTATTGTTCACTAAATAAGAATATATCTTAAACCAGATTGTATGTCGATGTGAAATACATACTTATAATTAACTTCAAAAGTTTTAGTTACTATTCGCTTTATGTGCATTAGATTACTGTATCTACCATATGGGGCCCATTCCCAGGGCTACCGACCTTATGGAGAAGCCAAAAGGTCAATATATTCACAACAGAAAAAGTTCAATTTCTAGGAAGATACTTACTAACAATTACCACAATATATATAAATTTATGTTTGTCAGACATTAGATCAAATTTTGAAAAGTTTTTCTTTATTTATTTATTTATTTATTTATTTATTTATTTATTTATTTATTTATTTATTTATTTATTATAATATGAAACTGTTAATCAAACAAAGTTTGTTATCACAGAGTTACAACTAATTTCCTAATCTAATTGAAATCTCATAATATATTTTTTTAACTCTTTTTTTAAATTTGATAAATTTTTCTTCTTTTTTTAAGAGGATGGGTAACCCATTATATGAGTTTACTGCCGAGTGTGTAGGAAGTTTTGACCCTCTCGTTGTTTTGAATATGAAGTCACTGTAGAGATTATGTGCATGTCTTGTACTATATTTATGTTTATCAGACTGCTTCTTTAAATTTACTTTAGATTTTAACAGACCCGCATCAATCTTATAAATCAGTTTACATTGCTCCTGTTTTACAACCTTAGAGATCAGGAGCACAGGAAACTTTTCATATAAGTAGCTGGTACTGGTCTCATATGGAAGATTATGAGTGTTCTTAATTGCCTTATTTTGGAGTCTTTGTAGTCTGCTCAAGTTCTTCTTTGTCGTATTTCCCCAAATTGATGACAGATATGTAAAGATGGAGTGTACGCATGCATTGTAATATATGAGTTTGCAGTTTTGTGATATATACAGACTGGCATGCTTTGCTGTGCTAATCAGACCTGAGAGTTTCCTAATTAGATCCGCTCAGTGTGTGATAGTCCCAGTTTAGTTCCTCGTCAATCAGCAGACCCAGGTACCTATATGTTTTAACTTTTTTCTTCTTACTGTTTAACTCTACTAAAATTTCATTTGTTTTCTTGTTTTTGGCCTTAAATCTCATGTATACAGTTTTTTCCTCGTTCAATACTGGTTTGTTTGTGCACAACCATGCATGGAATTTCTTTAATGTATTGTTGATTAAGTTTTAAGTTCTGTTTCTGATGTGTTAGAGAACAATAGACCGTGTCGTCTGCAAACATGAAGTACTGCGTGCCCAGGTGTAAGATATATTCTCCACATACAAAACATACAGCAATGGTCCAAGGACTGACCCCTGCGGGACACCAAACTTTACCATTCTCTTTGAGCTTTTTTCCCCATTTACATAAGTATACTGATATCTGCCCTGGAGATAGCTTTTTATGAGATCATATGCCGGTCCACGTGCACCCATGTTATGAAGTTTCTCTAATAGTTTTTTATGGTCAACAGTGTCGAATGCCTTCTGTAAGTCAGCGAACAGGGCTACTACATGTCTTCCACTCTCCATGTTTTTTATTACAGCTTCCACCAGGTCACAAGCTGCTCCTAATGTTGCACTACCTTTTTGAAACCCATATTGATTATCATGGATTGGAAAAAAACCTTCAAATCTATTTTTTATTACTTTCTCAAGTATCTTAGATAAGGTTCTCAATCAGTAATTATTTTAATGATAATGGTCTTCCTTTCTGAGGTTCATGTAATTCTTCACAACTTGACACTATTCTCAAATTGCAAAAGAGAGCAATTAATTACATGTACGTTCTAAACAATATAGCTCATTGCAAACCTTATTTCAAGAAAAATAGAATTTTAACGCATCCTGCTTTTTATTTACTTGAATATGTTTGCTTGATTCATAAGTATTTTCATGCCGTACTCTTGGTTACACAGCCTGGGTATTCCACTAGATCTTCAGGACATCATGTTCACACTTCACTCCCTTATTCTTTCATCTGAATTAACAGTTACAATGCTAAGAAAATTTACAATCACCTTCCACATGAATTAAAATCTATAACTTCCTTGACCAATTTTCAGGAACGAACAAAATTTTATTTTCTTGATAGACTTTAGGTATTACTCTGTGGAGGACTACTTTTCTGAGCATTGATTGATCTATACGAACAAATTGAAAAGCGCAGGCATTAGCTTCGATTAAAAAAAAGTTATAAAGATTTTGACACACTCGGCTCTATTGTTAATATAAAGTTGGTATATATTTTGTATGGAAATGTGGTTTGATGTGTTTTTATTTCTGATTTGCATTGTTTAGTTCTTATATTTTTAGCTTTGTCAATAAATTGTATAATTTTAAAGACAATAAAGCATATTCTGATTAGATTTGATTCGAATTGTTTATTATGTGCTTAGAGACTGCTACCTCAAAAACATTGAGGATATAGGTAATAAAAGATTCTGCAGAACAGAACTCCTGAAAGGAACCAATATCATAACCAATTGAAACCAAACTCAAAAGATTTTGAAAGTAGAATTCTCATAGTTCAAAACGTTCATCTTGGTTTTTCATAAAAACGCTGAGAAATATGTTAAAAATAAAGCTGAACATGACGAAAAACGGCCGAGCGCGTGAGAGTAGTTGAAGAGTGGAGGTAGAGCAGCAGGCAAGGAGAAGTATGACATTCGGAAGCGTCGGCATTTTGAACATGACAGTAATTTCTCAACTACTCTCACGCGCTCGGCCGTTTTTTGTCATGCTCAGCTTTATTTTTAACATATTTCTCAGCGTTTTTATGAAAAACCAATATGAACGTTTTGAACTATGAGAATTCTACTTTCAAAATCTTTTTAGTAAATTGAAATCGGACCATACCTGTCGCATTCACGTCTGCTGGAAAATTGCATAGTAACATAATCAAATGGCCACAGATCAAAAACTATGCATCGGACAGTTTCTGATCTTCGCACAAATGAAGTTTATATCAATAGCTAATACTGGCCGGAGGATCTACGCTACAACTCAAAAAATAAGCGAGTTAAGAATTTTTGAAAAAACTGCATTTTGGCCGGTTTTTTCCGATTTCATCTCAAACTAAAGGTCTGATCCAGTCTTCTTACTTCTAATTTTCTTCGTCTTTTCATTTTCTACAATTAGTCTATTAACACCATCACGTTTACTCTGATAGTTTAATTTTTATAAGCAAAAAACTAAAAAAAATCCATAGTTATAAATAATAAAGCCGAGTGAAAAACATATCACTATATCATATGGAACTATTTTACAAACAATGGCGCAGCAGGTTTTCTTCTAAAACTTTTTACATGAAAAAATCTCTGTAGCTTGGCCTATATGTGGTATAAAATGAAATTGATTTTTGAATTGTGAACTTTGTTTAAAGAGTAAACATCCTGGTAATTCCTACTATAAAGTTATATTCATTTAATTTAATCTCGATACAAATTCTATTCATTAGTCTATTTGGGATCTACCAAATTTCAAGATTATAATAGTAACTTAATTACATAAATTTGAATTGTAACAATAACACCATTGAATTAATAGATGAAATCCAGCTTGGTTAAAAAGTGAAATCGCAACTTTAATGATCATTTAATGAACAATTTAGATTTAAAGCGAAAATATTATTAGAAACCAGCCTTTTTATAAGTTTATATTACAAAGCCTCAAATTGAATTCACTTGAGATTTTTCATTAGGGTCCAGATCTGTTGGAAATGAAAATAAATAATAATGCCAAGAAGTTAAATGCAATAAAATGATACTCGATCATTTCTTAGGATCCTGGGTGTATAATTTTTACGATCTGGCTACTAAGAACAGTGGTTAGGCTCACGTATTTGATTAGGTATATGATTCTATTATTCTGTGGACCTATCGATTCTTTGCGTTACGGTAGCGGACGCGCCGACGCCGGACGGCGGACTTGGGCGGACATCCGTCCGCCGACCGCCAGTCCGCTGTCCGCCAGCCCGCCATTGTCGGCCGGCTTGTCGGTTAAGCAATGCATATTGCATATCATGCCATAATGCCATGCCATGCCTCTGTTATGTTAGTAGTAGAATTACCTAGTTTGAATTGAAACAAAAAATTAGATTTATATTAATGGGAAACCATTTTGTGCTCACAGGGTCACAGGCAGTTCATTGAATGTAGATAATCGTAGTACAATGAACGTGCAACGTAGTGCGCTTGAAGATGGATTGAAAATCAAGATAACTTTGATATGAAGAGATGGAAGGTTTGAATTCTCTGAAGAATTATTGCGATGAAGATATGCTACTGGAGATTGATATGAATAATGCATATGGGCGATGATCATGAAACTAATACCCGCATTATCTGGAGAATGCATCCACAATATGCAGAGGTCTGGTTACCATCTACAATACAGAAATAGTAAGAAATTTCAGAAATGTTACATATTTAAAAATCTCGGTAGAGCAAATACAAAATATCTAAACTAAAACCTATACCTACAATTTTTTTTTGTCTTATGATTCGCAAAAAACTTAAGTAACATCTGTCTATATGTATGTATATATATATATATATATATATATATATATATATGTATATGTATATATTTATATATATATATATATATATATATATATATATATATTTATATATGTATATATATATATATTTATATATATATATATATATATATATATATATATATATATATATATATATATATGTATATGTATATGTATATATTTATATATATATATATATATCTATCTATATAATTGAATTTGGAATAGTCTGCATACTCTGTTCAATTCATGACTTTTATCACAGTACCTCTGCATTCTCAAATTACTTTCCTATGCTAATTTTTATATAGGACGTTTAAAGACTGATAACATATACAGTATTAGGAGCTTTTATGTTTTAATCATGCATTCTAGCAACTTCGTAGCATGATTAAGACAAACAAGCTCCTAGTACTGTATATGTTCTCAGTCTTTAAACGCCCTATATAAAAATTTGCATAGGAAAGTAATTTGAAAATGCACATGTACTGTGATAAAAAAGTCATGAATTGAATAGAGAATATGTACTATTACATTGCTGTTTTAGCTATTATATTGTATGTTGTATATAGCACCATGCAATCTAATCTTCAAAGATATTTAAACATTCCTCATAACAAGTGCATTTCACTTATATCTTAGATATACATACATGTGTTCAACAGAAGAGAAATAATTTGATTTTTTGATATATACCGCCTTCAAAGCTTCACTTAGTACAATAATAGAGTTTATTGCCAGGAACAAGTTCTAGCAATAAAATCCTATCAATGTCCTTCGGTAACCATAATTTTCATGTGAAATCTCTAATAATGACTTCAGCTTTTGCAAATATTCATATATATTTTTCTGATACGTATATAACACAATTGATTGTTTCACATATGCCTTGAGGCTGGTAATTGAATATGTTCTTGATTTTCCTGAATAAGTTAGGTAGTTACTTTGCTACTAGTTATGATGAACATTTGATATCCTATATTAACAGAAAAATATTATCCAGAACTCACTGCATAACTAGAAATCCTAATATTTAAGAAATGGAAATTCTTCATCTGCTAAAATTTTTTTGAAATTGAATTACCTACCTGGTAGTCATTCAAGCAATCTTACATGTGAATACTATTTTCGTCATTTGTTTACCCCCAACAATCCACCTTTTATTTTCTATATTTATTCCAATTTTTATCACGTGAAAATCTAAGTAGTTCTGAATCCAGTCTGCTTAATTAAATTTTTCAATATTATCATTATGGTTAACTATCATATTATAGGCAGTTCATCTATTCAATATTCAAATAGTGCTACTGAAGCAGTTTGAAGTTACTTTTATGCCAAGCTGAAATACAGAATTGTGGTACAATTTTATGGGGCAACAAATTGAATCAAATTAAAAGTCACACTAATTTCGGATTCTTGCTTATGAAGCCGAATAAAAACTCGTATTGTCACGTTTTTTCACCCAAAAAATTAAGCTAACCTGACTTATTCTAACCTCCCACTGCAAGAAAGTATCAAATTCATAAAATAGATAAATTTTTTATGGAAAAGAAGGTGTTTTTCACAATTCAATTCATCTAACCCATGAATTCGATAATTTCCTAAACTCGTTCAGGTTATTGTTAAGTCTTCGCTGGCTCATGTTGAAATATTAGGTATGTCCATCATAGTAATAATAATGTGCCTTTTTCAGGCGAAGTGTACATATTTTAGTGAACATTTGAGATGAAATAGGGTCAAAATAGAAAATTGTATTTCAATTTGAATTAAATATAAAGCTGTGTTAGTTAAAGTCTTCCACATTGTATGGTTCGATGTTAAGTAAGAATTTGAAGATGTATTTCTTATAATGTAGGGTGAATTCTCCTCTCACTTTAGGTGCTACTTTATTATAGTATCGAATACATCTGTATTCTAGTCCCTTTTCAGTGAGTCTTAGTCTATTTTCTCTTCGAAGTAGTATTTATTTTTATAAATAAAGATATGGCACTCTTGAATATGTATAGTAGGTACAGTGAATAAACCTAGTGTCATTCGGCAAATGTTTAGGAAACAAACTTGTTCACAAGAGTATTTATTAAGACATATCAGTTGGTTTATACTCTATAATCCTGTTACTTGTAACATATTCTCATGGTTTGATTTTGTTTAATTTTGGAGTATATTTTTCTTTGTTATGTACCAGAACAGTATAGTGAACAGTAGTTATATAGGCTCTTGCACCGTATATTTTAAACTGAGCTTAATGATAAACCGAGTTTAATTTGACATTTTCGCTTGTCAAATGTCAAATTAAACTGGGTTTATCATTAAAGTTAGTTTGATAATATACGGTGCAAGAGCCTAATAATGTGGTTTGAAGATAGTTAGGGTTGGCCAGTCGTAAACATATGTGCTCATTATTTTGAATAGGTTGATTTTCTTGCAATTGTATTGGGTCGGTATTCTGTATGTTTACAAAATGTCAAATATTCGTAAATTCATTGATACCTGCACTGTTCCACCTGCTCTTTCTATTATGCATGAACATTCCTGTGTAACTGTTAGTTGGTATAGCATTAAATTTTATTTTAATTAATTTTTAATTATCATGCATTCAAAAAGTAATGTGAACAGTATTTAAAATTGTGTTAGAATAACTGGTTTGAAGATAGTTGATCTAGACCAGTCGTTAACATATGTTTTTGTTCTCTTGAATAAGTTATTTTCTTGCAATTTTATTAGTTCGTATTCTGCATGTTCAAAAAAATGTCAAATACTCGTAAATTTATTATAATACTAAGTACCTGCACAGCTTCACTTGCTTTCTTTTTAGTCTTATTTCCCCTGAAAGTACATACTGTTGCAGTAACAGTTAAGAATGTTGAAACATACGTATTTAGGACTATGTTAAATTAGACTGCAATTATTCATTTATGCCAGTTCAAAATACGATACGAGGGTTTTTCCAATGTTTATAATTCAAAATTGCATGGTCTAGTTCCAAAAGAAAAAATGTACAAACTAGAATTTACATATTGTCCATGACACACATATATAAAACTGCTGATATATATATATATATATATACACATATACATATATATTATATATATATATATATATATATATATATATATATATATATATCTATATGTATGTGTATGTGTATGTGTATGTATATGTATATGTATATGTATATATATATATATATATATATATATATATATATATATATATATATATATATATATATATATATATATATATATATATATATATATATATATATATATATATATCTATATATATATATATCTATCAGAAGTTTTATATAAATGCTCTTCTTCGCAAGTGTTGATTTTTCTGCCTTTGTTTTATTTATTTATAAATAAAAACAGAAAGCGGTAAAACCGATGAGTCTGTTTACAATAAAATAGTCAAAATTTAGTTACAGTTTGTCGAATTGCATTTTCTATGATGCATAATGTACTAACACACCACTAATGTCTTCCATTTTTGAGTCCAGACTGTTTTTAAACGTGTTGATGTTCGGTGCACTCACTATTTCTTCAGTCAGGGAATTCCACTTATACACTATCCTGTTGCTTAAGAAATTTTTTCTTGGTAGTTTGTTTGCCCTTTGTTTATTAAGTGTTTTGGAGTGACCTCGAAGATTCTGAAGATGGTTTAAGGAAAAAATTTTGTAGATGTTCCCATTATAGTGGTGATTCAATATTTTGAATGTCTCAATTAGGTCTCTTCTCGTTCTTCTCTCTTCCAATGATTTTAACCCTAATTGCTTCATCCTGTCTTCATATCCAGTGTTGTGGAACTCCTTTGGAATCTTAGTAAATCTTCTTTGTACCCCTTCCAACAAATGTATGTCTTTGGTAAAATATGGATGCCAAACTGTGTGTGCATACTCAATCTTTGGTCTTATGTATTCCTTATACAGCTGAAGAATCATTTGTGGACTAGTATTATTGAATGCTATTCTAGCCAAATACGCGAAAGAATTGGCCTTTTTCACAATAGAAGCAATGTGTTTGTCCCATCTCAGGTCATTTGATATTATAATGCCTAGATCCCTATATGACTGAACATGCTGCAACACACAACCATCTAAAATATATTGGTTTCCTCGATCTTCAGGACTTATGGATAACACTACACATTTGTCAGCATTTAGCTTCATCTGCCAATTATTGGACCATGTCTCAATTGTGGCTAGATCAGTTTTCATGTCAGAATATTGGCTCGATGCATCGCAATATATCTTGGTGTCATCTGCAAAGAATGATATATTGGTCTTAATTTGTTTACCCAGATCTCTAACATACAACAAGAATAAGAGGGGTCCTAGCACATAGCCCTGTGGCACTCCACTAGTCACGTCATGAAATGAAGAGCATACTCCATTCACTCTCACTGTAAAGGTCCTTTCTAGTATAAAGTTGCCTATCCATTTGTGCAGACAACCCCTTATTCAAAAATGCTCTAATTTGTACAGGATCTTTTTAAATGGTACCTTGTCAAAGGCTTTCTCATAGTCTAGGTAAACTACATCTGTTGGTATATTTTTATCGTAGTTTGTAGTCCAATCATTAAAATATCGAAGCATATTAGTTGTTGATTTCTTTTTCTGGAAGCCATCCTGGTTGTCAGGCAAGATTTCATTTATAATTGAAAACTGTGCTAGTTCCTTCACTATAATTTTTTCCATCAGCTTACTGACTGAACTTGTTAAGCTTACTGGCCTGTAGTTTTCAGGTTTAAATCTGTCCTCCTTTTTATAGATCGGTGTAATAATGGCTTGCTTCCAACTGGTTGGTATAGCTCCAAGGATAATTGATTCATTCATTGCAAGACTTAGAGGTGTTTTTAGACTCTCTGCACACTTGTTTAGAAATATGGATGGAATTTCATCAGGTCCAGGACTTGAGTCGGTTTTAAGGTTTGATGTTGCTTCTTTGACTTTCTCTGGAGTGAAGTTTATCGTATGCAGTGAGCTTATGTTCCTGTAGCTGTTGGGAAGAATGGGAATCTGATTGTTTTCTTTGGTGTACATGTTCTTAAATTGGTCTGCAAACATTTCTGCAGTGTCCAAATTATGTTCTACTATGGAGTTAGTTTTATTATCCTTTAGGGTAATTTTTGTAACTTTGGAATTTAGACTTTTGCTTACATACTTATAGAATTTTTTATTTGATTTTGATTGAACTATGTTTTGTTCATGACATATTCTTGCATTAGAAATTGTGTTTTTTACTTTATTGTTCTGAAGTCTATATGCCTGATAGTTCTCGTCTCTAGCGTTATGTCTATACATATCCCAAAGCCTGCGTTTTTTGTGTATCTCCTTGAAGATAGTTGCAGTTATCCATGGCTTCTGCAGATGTTTCCTTATGGATTGAAATGGGATAAAGGTGTCAATGTTCCAATATAAAAAGATGGACATTCATTACAAAATATTTTGTAAACGCCACTGTTTTCTCCAATATTAGTCTATACTTATCATTGACTTGAAGTGACTTTATATTTCGTTTATTACTACATATATACTTTTTATACAGTTTTTTGATAATCTGTTAATAATTTCGTTACTGATTTCAGGAATATAATTAATCGGATGATATTTTTGCTCGCATTTCATGACTGGTGAACGATATATTAGATTTAAAACATTTTTCTGGCGTTTTTTCTATATAAGTTGGTCAATTAAGATTCCATTATATCCGTTATTTCTTGCTAATAATTTTAGAATATTAACTTTGTTATTGAAATTTTGTTGAGTAAGAGAAATGCGAGCAAAAATATCATCCGATTAATTATATTCCTGGAATTAGTAATAAAATTATTGATAGATTATCAAAAAACTGTATAAAAAGTATATGTACTAATAAACGAATTATAAAGGCACTCTAAATCAATAATAAGTATAGACTAATATTGGAGAAAACAGTGGTGTTTACAAAATATTTTGTAATGAATGTCCATCTTTTTATATTGGTAAAAAGACAGAAAAGCAACATTCGCGTAGAAGAGCATAATTATATTTAATAGAATTTTATTTAATAGAAACACTGGTTTCTTCGAGCATTGTATAAAATTTAATCATTCCATTGACTGCGAGAAAACCATATTGGTACATCCAGGTATACAAAGGCAAACGTCTGGAGCTGTTGGACATTTTATAAATTGGTAGTGCCATTCAGACGAAATTTCAAGTTTAAAATCGATATTATAAATTAGCTTGTTGTGTACTTTTCTATTCAGTCTTGATAATGGGCCCATAACCCGAAACTAGTCGACAATTTTTATTTATTTTTCAATATATTTGTGATACATTAAGCCGACTAAGTGTTTTATTTTAAATCTCCGTATTTAATCATATTTCACCAAGTGATAAGCGAAACGTCAATACTAGTTATTTACTTATTTATTATAAAATAAAGACTGCAAATCATCGATCATGAGGATGTTACCGTAAAATAATATTCATTAGAAACCGCTAGGGTATAATTTGTGTTCTTATATTGCCTAGGTTATAAGTAGTAATTAATGTTTGTATATTGTCCATATTTGGGTAGTAAGATGAATTTAATAAATGAAACTATCTTGTCTTCAAATTCCCAAAATTATATTAATCAATGTACTGATCAATGTACAATGTACTGGTACATTGATTAATATAATTTGGGAATTTGAAGACAAGATAGTTTCATTTATTAAATTCAAGTAGTAATTAATTCATCTGGTTTTCTGGTTGTGTGTATTATTCAGTTCTGTTGATTTTAAATTGTCCATGCTCAATTTTGTGAGTTTCATGTTGGGTATCCCATGGCACTGTACAACTCAGTTGTTCGAGTATCATATGACATGTCGTATATTGCTTTCAAAGATCCATTCTGCATCCTTTGTAGTCTCAGTAGGTTATTAGCTGAAGTATTTGAAAAAATGTTGATGAGATACACAAGCGCAGAATGAACGTTTGAGTAGTGAATAGATGTTGCACTATTACTGAGGTAGGCGCTAATTCTTCTCAATGCTCCAATAGGTGTTGTAAGATTGGCTGACAAATATTTAATGTGTACTTTCACTCCAATTTTGTGTCTATGTTAAGCCCTAGATATTTATGTTGATTCCTTTGTTCGTATTTTGTAGCAATATGAACTGATTTTATTTTTCATCTTGAAACGGTAAAATAGGACTGAAACTGAACTGCAATTAATGTAAGTAAGTAAGTAAATATATTTCTCATGTCAATCTCACATAGGTGTTACATTAGTCAGATACAATATAATAAAATAAAAATCGTTTGAGGTCATGTTTCGATACATACAAGGACTCGAAGATATAGTTACTATAATGAAACATTACAATACACATTAAAAGAAAAGTTGAAAACTTAGAGTTTCATGTCATGTTAAAATTAGATATTACGATACATATTAAAATTAGTTAAAAACAGTGGCCAGGTACTCTTGAGCATCATAAAAAGCCCCCTTGATTAGCAGGGTTTTCATCTGCTTCTTGAAGTTATCCATTGGTAGGATCTTCAATTCATTTGGGATCTTATTGTAGAAATGGATTGCGATGTAGTCCACTCTCCTTTGGCATTTTGATAGTCTACAGTGCATAGCAAACAGATTTGATTTATTTCGAGTGTCGTAGTCATGTTGTTGTTCGTAACTATCGTACTGAGATTCATTGCTTTTTATTAGTAACATGTTCTGGAGGATATAGGCAGATGGAAGAGTTAGTATGCCCAGCTTGACAAACATGTGTCTGCATTCATCTCTGTGCTTGAGCCCCCCAATCAGTCTCATCACTCTACGTTGCAGTGCAAAAACCCTATTTGCTTGAGGTGATCCACCCCATGCTATTATTCCATATATCATCTTACCATGAAATAAAGAGTGATATGCAATTTTAAGTGTTGCATCCGATACTATGCTTTTTAAGTTTTTTAAGACAAAGATTGACGAGCTCAGGCTTTTGCAGACATTATTTATGTGAGGTTCCCAATTTAACTTTGCGTCAAATGTCACCCCAAGGAACCTTACCGGGTCATTTGTTGATGTTGTTTCTCTAAGAGTGAAGGTCATGTCTTGGGTTTTTTCTTTATTCAGTACCAGCCTATTTGCCAAGAACCATTTGTCTGCTTTTTTTATTGTATCTTCCATTAGGTTTTCAATCTGTTTTTCATCTTTTCCCCCACTTAGGAATGTTGTATCATCTGCGAATAATATTGTTCTTGCAGATTTAATGTAGTGTGGTAGATCGTTTATATATATCAGGAAAAGGATTGGTCCAAGTATTGATCCCTGTGGTACGCCAATTTGTAAGGTTTCTGGTTCTGACCATTTATTTCCTATTTGGACCCTTTGTTGTCTGTCTCTTAGGTATGAGGCAATTGAGCCTACACTTCACTCTGAGAATCCATGTTTTTCCAGTTTACCTGTAAGTATCGTGTGGATGACGCAGTCGAAGGCTTTACTTAAATCGCAGAATTTGGCTTTAAGGTACTTTTTATCTTCAAACGCATCCATGATGATCATGTATCATGTATTATGAATGAGCCAAAAACATTTTTACAGAACAGGCATTTCTGTTTCCGTATGTTTTCTTTTATACCTATTTGAAAGGACTTGTAGATCAGTGAATTTTTTAAAATTTCTTATTGATGAGGGGACTCGATTAAAGTTAATAACTTGTTGGAAAAACTAAACGGAGATATTCTAAAAACTTTTTGTTTGGAATATGAAGATCTATAGTTCAAATACATGTTTTGTGGTCAGTTTTGAAATACAATGCGAATGACGAATATCGAATATAACATGCTTAGAAAATTAATAAAAATTGCTTAGAAGAAGATTTATTTGCGGACATGTTAATTTCTGCTTGTAATTTTGAGTTTGTGTGTCAAGATAATAATCATTATTTTTACTTTTATATCAGATATCTAATACACCCTGCTGGGGAAACGCACCAAATTATGTAATCAATAAGCTACAAAGAACTCAAAACAAAGCAATTAAAAATATCTTTAATATTGAACACAGAACATCAACAGAACATATATATAAAATAACTAAGATTCTTAATATACAGAACTTGAAAAAATTAGAACAAGTAAAATTAATATATGGCATAAAGAATTGTCAAATAAAAACCCAAACAAAATTAAAACAAAAAATAGAATATCATAATTATTTGACAAGACAGCGAGACATATTCAGAAACGAATTTAGAAAAACAAATAAGACTCAGAATTCTCCTATTTACAGAAGCATCCAAGTATTTAATTCCATCCCCCTAAATATAATTAACATTGAAAACTATAAAAGATTGTGCCATCTCCTGAAGGAATTCTTGAATTTGGAATAGACTTTCCGTTTTATTATTTTTGTTTTTTTATTATTATTGTTGTTAGATTGAATATACTCTGTGTTTTCTAGTTTTTGTAAATGTATTAGTAGGGCCTGTTGCCATTAATGTAATTTACTGTTTAAGGGTCAGCAAATAAAGAAATACTTTATTATATTATTATAAAATTCGATGGACGATGAATCAACTCTGTGGTAGTTCATATTTATATTAAAAATTAAATAATAAGAAAACAACTTGTCTAAAAACCACAAAATGAAAATAACTTTTTATTCGACTAGTTTCGCCTGTTACAGCGTTATCAAGACTGAATTCAGTCTTGATAATGCTGATAAATATTACATGTTTATAGTAAGATATACAAGTGAGACAAGTATGTTTCCTGTTTAAAGCTTTTACACTTGAGATTTTTTAACCTATCTGGTAGGATATTATATGTCGATGTACCTTTATGAAAAATTGAGTTTAATCCAAATCTGTTCTTTGATTGGATAAGGTTAACGTTATTGTGACCACGAGTCATATGACTATGTACTTCATTTCTTTTTTCAAATATTGTTGAAGTATGTTTTGCTTTGTTGAGAGATTGATTAATAAATGTGCATATTTGTATTCTATACATGTTTTCCAATGATTTAATATTATACCTTTTATATAACAACTCTGTCGAGAATCTAACTGGCAATGAGTATAAATTCTTTATAGCTCGATTTTGCAGTGTCATAAGTGGCTTAATACACTTTTTACTAGTGGGAAACCATACTGCGGCTAAATATTGAAGATGACTGTGAACAAGTGAAAAGTACAGAGGCCTTATAAGTGATTTAGGCATATAGTAGCCGAGTCTCCTCAAAATACCAATAGGAGCTCTTACTTTTTCTCTTAGATGTTCAATGTGACTTTTCCAGGAAAAAGTCTCATCCAAATTTAAACCTAAATATTTAATTGTTTTATTGTACTTAAGATAATCATTACCAATCTTTAGAGGTTCGCGCTGATTTAGCTTTTTACTAGATACAAACATATAGTTTGATTTTGCGACATTAAGACTTAGCTTATAAGAATTGAGCCAGTATCTAATAGATTCCAAATCACTCATTATTTGAGTTTTTAGAGTTTCCACAGATAGATTAGCATAAACCAAAAGAGTGTCATCTGCATATAACCTTAGAGAGGCAAAAAGTTTTAGTTCAGAAATAGAGTTAATATATATAAGAAAAAGTGTTGGACCCAGAATAGAGCCTTGGGGTACGCCACAGGTTATATACTTCTGAGAACTCCTCTGGCCGTCCATTACCACAAATTGTTTTCGTTTTTCTAAATAACTAACTATCCATTGATAAGTTTTTGGAGGTGAACCTAGCTTTTTCAGTTTTAAAAGAAGTATCCTGTGATTAACTGTGTCAAACGCCTTTCGAAGGTCAAGAGACACAATAGCTACTTTGTTCTTTGAATTAATATTTTTCTGTATATCACTTACTAGATCTATGGTAGCTGATGTAGTATCGCTTAAACCCCGAAAGCCATATTGACCTGGATATAAAAAATTTATTCCATTAAGAAAACTTGTAATTTTTAATATATATTATTATACTTTTTCAGGCGACAGCTGCAACATCGATGTAAGTTTCCTTTCGAGTTTTTGTTTGCTTCTCTGAACCAATTCGAGAGGACATATAGTATTCTATGGAGATGGAGAAAGTATAGAAAGATGAGTGCTAGTCACGTATCAGATATAACAAGAGGACCCCCTAAGAGAAATTCAGCAAACAATATTTGGGGTTAAATCATTTGATTCTGTGATTTATTTAGATGCCAGTGAACTAAGAGCTTTCCATTTTCTGGGAAACGATGCAGAGTGAAATGTCATGCAGTATTCTGTGTAACAGTTGTTGAAGCGATTTTTTATTGCTTTTTTTGAAATTCTTATCTATAATTTTTACTGACATTTGAAATACATACTCGAATATCTAGTTTTTACAGATTTGTGCGAATTTATAAGAACAATTACACGCATCGATTCGTTGAATGTTGAATGAATCGATGCATGTAATTGTTCTTATAAATTAGCACAAATCTGTAATAAATAGATATTTCTTTCATGGATGGTTTTTCATATACTCAATATAGCTATTGAATTTATTGAAACGTCACTTCAGATTCTACTATGCTATATAAAACACGTAATACTTCAGGTTGTTTATTGGTGCTCAGTTATCAAAACTAACGTACGCGAAGTCGTAACTTGATGGTCAAAAAGGACCAAATGTTCGAGAAATAAAACTGAAATAATATATGCAATAAACCGCACTCGCTCTTAAATAAAACAGTTTAAAATGCAAGGGACATGTCACAGTTTAAGAAATTCTTCGAATCATAAAAAACTTTTCTAATTCGATAACGCTCAATCCTACACTTGAACTGTCTTAGCGAGAGGTTCTGTAATTCTGTAGGAAGCTAAAAAATGTTATTTCTCAAAAATTCGTGCTGTTCTGGTATTTTTTCTTAATTCTAAAGGAAGTTGTAATTAATGAATCCTAATTGTGTGTGTGGGGGACCAATGGTAAATACTTTAAGCCTGAACTAATCAATGTTACAATCAAATCATGAAAAACATACTAGTCGACCATGGTCAACTAGTAGTTTATGTAATCAATGTTAATTTTGGCAGAGAAAAGATTCTCACAGATGAAAAAAAGGTTATGTGAATATATTGTTCAGATGCATACTTGCAGTCCTCCCTATTACTACCCAAACCTGCCACTATCCTTACAGCTGTTCAACGAATATATATATATATATATATATATATATATATATATATATATATATATATATATATACAGGGTGTCCCACCAGGAACTGCGCATCGATGGATATATGGAAAACTAAACATAGGAAATATCTGAAAATTTGGCTGTGTACTAATGTCGATGGGGGACATCCGGCTAAAATATTTTCAAGGTGATGGCACTTCTGGTTATACCGGAAGTAGGTTTCGGAAATATTTGAATTTATTTGTCAAAAATTACGTATGCAGATCGAGTAATAATCATATTTTTCTTCAAAAAAAAAGGCATTACTGCCCAATAAAGATAAATTTCCTAATAGAGGTGGTTCTGTTTTAGCGTTACAAAAAGTCAATTTTTTCAAATGGATACCTACAACTTTTATTATTTTATTCGATTCAGTATCAAAAATAAGGGCTACTTTGTAAAAGGTCGCCTATTCCTAAATCTTATAGTTTTCGAAATATTTGCAAATTAATGGTTTCTGGTTAAAAAAAAATGATTTCCTGAAATTTTGTAATAGTAGGCGTGTGATGCCATATTTGTTCTCGGCCAGGTTACCATGGAAACAAATTCCAAAGAGATGTCATTTTTCGAAAAATTATTCTTTATAGTAACACAATCATGCCAAGTCGTTTGAATTATACAAACGAAGATTACCTGAATTTGTTTATTATTTATGGAGAGTGTAATAAAGTGATAACAAGAACATGTGATATTTTTGCAGCTCGGTATCCGCAAAAAACCAAGCCATCACCAAATAGGTATGGTTTAATTTTCTGCGTATTGCTTTTGACAGATCCAACATATATAAAATTTTCTATTATATTTTTAACGGTACCTATTTGGTGATGGCTTGGTTTTTTCGGATACGGAGCAGCAAAAATATCACATGTTCTTGTTATCACTTTATTACACTCTCCATAAATAATAAACAAATTCAGGTAATCTTCGTTTGTATTATTCAAACGACTTGGCATGATTGTGTTACTATATATAATAATTTTTCGAAAAATGACATCTCTTCGGAATTTGTTTCCATGGTAACCTGGCCGAGAACAAATATGGCATCACACGCCTACTATTACAAAATTTCAGGAAATCATTTTTTTTAACCAGAAACCATTAATTTGCAAATATTTCGAAAACTATAACATTTAGGAATAGGCGACCTTATACAAAGTAGCCCTTATTTTTGATACTGAATCGAATAAAATAATAAAAGTTGTAGGTATCCATTTGAAAAATGGACTTTTTGTAGTTTTTCAACATCCATTTTTGTAATACTTTCCTGAGCACCCTGTATATTAAATGTCAAAATACTATTCATCTTACGCTAAAACAGAACCACCTCTATTAGGAAATTTATCTTGATTGGGCAGTAATACCGTTTTTTTTGAAGAAAAATATGATTATTACTCGATCTGCATACGTAATTTTTGACAAATAAATTCAAATATTTCCGAAACAGTTGAAGATAGGTATAGGACATTATATATAAAATCTATCTAGAATTTTGTGAAGAATCCAAAAATGTAATAATATACAGGGAGTCCCATTTGAAATAAGCAAGCTGATACCTACTTCCGGTAGGTGCCATCACCTTGAAAATATATATATATATATATATATATATATATATATATATATATATATATATATATATATATATATATATATATATATATATATATATATATATATATATATATATATATATATATATATATATATATATATATATATATATATATATATATATATATATATATATATATATATATATATATATATATATAATTATATATATTATATAATATAAATATATATATATTAATATATATATAAATGATATATTTATAATTATATATATATATATATATATATATATATATATATATATATATATATATATATATATATATATATATATATATATATATATATGTTCAGAAAGATTTCCGCGGTCGGAAGCATTTGAAAAACTTGGTTCTCGGGATGAACCGCGTAAAAGATTTGAAAAATCTCGACGTTTCGGCTCCTTTTGCGAAGCCATCTTCAGGAGAATTAGAAGGGAAAATAATTCAGATACGTGGCCTCAATATGCCTACTCCACGAATCGAATTAGGAGGAATCGGAAATAATACGATTGCGTGGTCTCAACCTGCCTACTCCACCATCCGTACTGCTTCTTGTCAACTCTGAAGTCTCAACCTGCCTACTCAGTTGACTCTGAAGAGTAGGCAGGTTGAGACTTCGGAGTTGACAGGTTGAGACTTCGGAGTTGACAGGAAGCAGTACGGTTGGTGGAGTAGGCAGGTTGAGACCACGCAATCGTATTATTTCCGATTCCTCCTAATTCGATTCGTGGAGTAGGCAGATTGAGGCCACGTATGTGAATTATTATCCCTTCTTATTCTCCTGAAGATGGCTTCGCAAAAGGAGCCGAAACGTCGAGATTTTTCAAATCTTTTACGCGGTTCATCCCGAGAACCAAGTTTTTCATATATAAATATATATTTATATATATATATATATATATTTTTTTTTTGTATTTGATTTTTATTTTTTATTGTTGTAAATTATTTATTAGGTCCTGTCACAAGAGATCTCACTGCTTTTGGGACTAAAAATAAACATTATTATTATTAATATATATATATATATATATATATATATATATATATATATATATATATATATATATATATATATATATATATATATATATATATATAATATATATATATATATATATATATATATATATATATATATATATATATATATATATATATATATATATATATATATTTATATATTTATATATATATTTTTTGTTTTTTTTAAAAGAAAATTGATAACCACTCTTTGGTATGCGTAACGCCATCAAATACAAATTTCTGTATGGTGTATATTCAATATAATACAATATTTGACATTTGATTGGGAAAATTCATGAAGCAGATCCAGTCTTTCAAATATGGTGATTGAAGAAAAAGTTGTTAGGACGCTGGACTTCCAGAGAAGATGAGCAATTATTGTATAATCGGAGAGTACTAATAATGGAAATTTCGTTACACCCACTCTTTGGTGTGCGTAACGCCATCAAATACAAATTTCCGTAGAGTGTGGATGCAATTTGTTGGTAGCAGTTTTCTGAGTTGGTTCAATATAATTTAATATCCAGCATTTTATTGGAAAAATTCAAGAAGCAGATCCAATCTTTCAAATATGGTGATTGAAACATTCTGAAAGAAAATTAATAACCACTCTTTGGTGTGCGTAACGCCATCAAATACAAATTTCCGTAGAGTGTGGATTCAATCTGTTGGTAGCAGTTTTTCTGAGTGGGTTCAATAAAATTTAATATTTAGCATTTTATTGGGAAAATTCAAAAAGCAGATCCAGATCTTTTAAATATGGCGATTGAAGAACAAGTAGTTAGGACGCTGGACTTTCAGAGAGCAAGGTGATAAAAATTATTGTATAATCGGAGAGTACTAATAATGGCAATTTTGTTACACCCCTGGTTCGAAACATTTTGAAAGAAAATTAATAACCACTCTTTGGTGTGCGTTATGCCATCAAATACAAAATTATTTGTAGAGTGTGGATAACGTTTTTTTGTAACAGTTTTTCTGAGTTGGTTATAAAACTTCATCATGTTATTAAAATTCAAGAAGCAGTTCTATTTTTTGAAAGTATCGTCATTGAAGAATAAGTGGTTAGGTTAGGGCACTGGAATTTCAGAGTAGAGGATGATTATATCGATTATTGTGTATTCTATATGAATACAGTTTTCTATTTTATTGTTCTTATTCAGTCAATTGTGGAAGTGTTATTTCTTTGTTGCTATTCATAAGTGTCAAAATGGGGTGACACTATTCACTGTTCAATAATTGAGTCACTACCGAATTACCTTGGCAATTCGAAAAGTCTCCGTTTTTCTCCGAATCGTGTTTTGGAAACTAATACTTCATATAATGTTAATTTTTTTCAATTGGATCAAAGCATTTAGAAAGAAAATTGTTAAGCACTCTTTGGTGATGCGTAATGCCATCAAATACGAATGTATTTATAGAGTGTAGATAAGGTATTTTAAGTAATAGTTTCTCTGGGTTTGTTAAAAATTCTTTTATTTATCGTGTTATGAAAATTCAAGCAGTTTCATCGTTTAAAGTATGGCAATTGAAGAATAAGTGGTTAAGTTAGGGCACTGGACTTTCAAAGTAGTGGATGATTATATCGATTATTGTGTATTCTATGAATACTGTTTTCATTTTTATGGCTTTTATTCAGTCAATTGTGGAAGTGTTATTTCTTTGGTGCTATTCATAAGTGTCAAAATGGGGTGGCACTATTCATTCACTGTTCAATAATTTAGTGACTACCGAATTGAATCAATAGATGACATCGTTCATTTGCCGAAGCAGCTGCTTGGCAGGTGATTCGAAAATCTGTTTTTTTTCTCAAAGTTACGTTTTCGAAAGTAATACTTCATATAATGGAAATTTTCTTGAATCGCTTGGATCAGAACAATTTGAAAGAAAATTGTTAAGCACTCTTTGGTGATGCGTAATGCCATCAAATACGAATGTATGTATAGAGTGTAGATAAGGTATTTTAAGTAAAAGTTTCTCTGGGTTTGTTAAAAATTCATTTATTTAGCGTGTTATGAAAATTCAAGAAGCAGTTTCATCGTTTAAAGTATGGTAATTGAAAAATAAGTGGTTAAGTTAGGGCACTGGACTTTCAAAGTAGTGGATGATTCTATCGATTATTGTGTATTCTACGAATACTGTTTTCATTTTTATGTTTTTTATTCAGTCAATTTTGGAAGTTTTTTCTTTGGTGCTATTCATAAGTGTCAAAATGGGGTGGCACTATTCATTCACTGTTTTATAATTGAGTGAGAACCGAATTGAATCAATAGATGACATCGTTCATTTGCTGGAGCAGCTGCTTGGCAGGTAATTCGAAAATCCGTTTTTCTCTCACAAAGTTGCGTTTTCGAAACTAATACTTCATATAGGTAATGGAAACTTCCTTTAATCGCTTGGATCAAAACATTTTGAAAGAAAAATTTGAAGAACTCTTTGGTGATGCGTAATGCCATCAAATACGAATGTATTTATAGAGTGTAGATAAGGTATTTTAAGTAATAGTTTCTTTGGGTTTGTTATAAAATTCCTTTATTTAGCGTGTTATGAAAATTCAAGAAGCAGTTTCATTCTTTGAAGTATGGCAATTGAAGAATAAGTGGTTATGTTAGGGCACTGTACTTTCAAAGTAGAGGATGATTATATCGATTATTGTGTATTCTATAAATACTGTTTTCTTTTTATTGGTTTTTATTCAGTCAATTTTGGAAGTGTTATTTCTTTGGTGCTATTCATAAGTGTCAGAATGGGGTGGCACTATTCATTCACTGTTCAATAATAGAGTGAGAACCGAATTGAATCAATAGATGACATCGTTCATTTGCTGAAGCAGCGGCTTGGCAGGTAATTCGAAAAGTTTCCGTTTTTTTCTAAAAGTTGCGACTAATACTTCATATAATGGAAATTTTCTTGAATCGCTTGGATCAGAATATTTTGAAAGAAAATTGTTAAGCACTCTTTGGTGATGCGTAATGCCATCAAATACGAATGTATGTATAGAGTGTAGATAAGGTATTTTAAGTAATAGTTTCTCTGGGTTTGTTAAAAATTCTTTTATTTAGCGTGTTATGAAAATTCAAGAAGCAGTCATCAAGTATGACAATTGAAGAATAAGTGGTTAAGTTAGGGCACTGGACTTTCAAAGTAGTGGATGATTATATGGATTATTATGTATCCTATGAATACTGTTTTCTTTTTATTGGTTTTTATTCAGTCAATTTTGGAAGTGTTATTTCTTTGGTGCTATTCATAAGTGTCAAAATGGGATGGCACTATTCATTCACTGTTCTATAACTGAGTGACTACCGAATTGAAGCAATAGATGACATCGTTCAATTTTTTTTCTCCAAGTTGCGTTTTCGAAACTAATACTTCATATAATGGAAATTTCCTTGCATCGAAACATTTCGAAAGAAAATTGTTAAGCACTCTTTGGTGATGCGTAATGCCGTCAAATACTAATGTATTTGTAGACTGTAGAATGTAGATGAGGTATTTAAATTAATAGTTTCTCTGGGTTTGTTATAAAATTCCTTTATTGTGGAAGTTCCTTCAATTGTGGAAGTGTTCTTTTGTTGGTGCTATTCATAAGTCAAAATGGGGTGGCACTATTCATTCACTATTCAATAATTGAGTGACTACCGAATTAACAGCTTCAAACTCTCTATCTGAAGAACTTTCTAAACTTTTAAAATTGAATCAATAGATGACATCGTTCATTTGCTGAAGCAGCTGCTTGGCAGGTAATTCGAAAAATTTCCGTTTGTTGTCTCAAAGTTGCGTTTTCGAAACTAATACTTCATATAATGGAAATTCTCTCGAATCGCTTGGATCAAAACATTTTGAAAGAAAATTGTTAAGCACTCTTTGGTGAAGCGTAATGCCATCAAATACGAATGTATATATAGAGTGTAGATAAGGTATTTTAAGTAATAGTTTCTCTGGGTTTGTTATAAATTGTTTTATTCAGCATGTTATGTAAATTCAAGAAGCAGGTCAAGTTGTTCTTGTATGACTTTCAGAACAGAGGATGATTGTATCAATCATTGTGTATTCCATGAGTACTGTTATCTACCATCTGGACAGTGTCTTCTGAACTCCTCCCTCAGGTCGGTTAAGTAAGGGCCATCTTGCTTTTAAACCAATAGGGATTAAGACCTTCTGTTGTTAACTTGAACTTAGTCGTAAACTGGTTTTATTGATAGAAAACTTTTTACGAAATCGAGATTATCGGTCATTTCTTGTAGCGTTGTACCGTCATGTGCTGCATTACAAGCTAACACTTCAACTTCTGATAATGTCGCTACCATCTATGTCCAATTTCGGAGGGCTGGTCATTTTTTTAAAAATTAAATTTACTAACAGCTTATATTCACTGAGGTCAGGACTTCTTCCATAATCCTGATACACCTAGGTCTACTTATGGACTCTTCACTAGTTGAGGAGGCTTATTGTTAAAAGATCTTCGTGCCAGGGCAGATTGTTCAATCCGGTAGCAAGAAAATCTATATAACTGGTCTCATGCCACAAACTATTTTTGTCTCGGAATCTGCTCTGAAATTTTTTTCACTTTCCTGGGTATAGATGGAAATAATTTTTCCCCTGACAACATGAAACCACAGAATTCCCTTGCCTGCCCTATCACCACTCGTAAGGACAAGGCACAAGCCCCGTTTACATTTTTCATTCTATCGGTATCCATTTTTAGATTACATTGGCGCTTGTTAAAAACATCACCTTTGTAAACTATAACTTGAGGCCCTTCTCCTCTTAACACGTTCGATGCAGGTAAATCAGGGTTCGTAAATATCATATTTATTGAAAATATTCAACTATCGGATATTAACCCCTTGACGCCGGGCGCGCTTAATAGGTTGCGGATATATCCGGTTTGGCGCGCTTTTGTAGGCATAACGGGGTAGGGTAATATTCTATGCTGTTCAGGATACATATTTTGTATTATTCAGGGTAAATATTGTCATAACAATATTTGGATTAAAACTGGAGAAAAACATATTTTTTTTTATGAAAAATGTTTTCTATTGAAAAAAATAATGTATCAAAAACAATTACAATAACAGAAATTAACAACCATTCTACATAAATAAAATTTAAATTATCAAACAAAAAATGTTTTCTATGTAGATATGTACAGGGTGAGTTATTTTGGTTGTCTTTGTAGGCTATATTAGAATCTAGAATAGATAGGCAAAACTGATGGCGCACTGTCGATCTCTTTTTTTCAACTTTAATCACTGGTTACATTTGATATTTTCTAGTTCGTTTTCTTTGGGAGATACGAGGGTTAATTGAAAATTAGTCAATTTTAATAAATGGTCATATCTGCGTTATTAGGAGGTTTATCAAAAAAGTTTTCAAATATCTTTTTACATAAATTGAAAGAGGAAGACAGTGGCGCACGCAATATTTTTTTAGGGTTTTAAAATTTGGAGTTATCATACATACATATATCATACATAC